>WEIU01017664.1:494008-507128 GCA_013389925.1 Aegithalos caudatus
CGAGCGGTGCGGATGCCCTGGGAGCGGTGCCGGGGTGCGGGAGCGGGCGGCGGGCAGGGATGCTCCCCGCGGAGCCCCCGTGCTGCCGTGCTCGCAGCCTGCGTGCCACGCTCGGAGGAGCCGAGGAAAAGGCTCTCGAACTCGTCTATCGAGCAGGCTTTGGACGAGGGAGAAAAGGTTCATTGTTGCGGAAGGCGTTTGTGCGGAGTTGCGCTCGGGAATAATTGGCGTGAGGATCGCGGAGGTGCTCGCTGTGTGCGCAGACGTGCGGGGCTGATGCTGACGGACTCCGATGAACCGGCAGCGCCGAGCCCGGGCGGTGTGCGGGGTAAACTCCGAGCACAAACCTCTTCCTAGGCCCAACTTTATCCCGGCTGATTTATGCCCAAACTCCGGTGTAGCTGCGGCTCGGGCCGGGGCTCTGCGTAGGTGCGAGATGCTGCGAGCGCTGCTCGGCTCTCGCCATCCGCGGGGCTGGATCCTTTCGCTCCATAGCATCGAGATCCCGAGGCTGTGGCCCTGGGGGAGTTAATCGGACCCCCGTGGGGCTGGCTTTGTCCCCACACGCGTGTCCTTCGTGGGGAGGAGCTGCTGGCCCCAGGATCCAGCGCCGTGCCCGCCTCCCCGGGGACCTGGGCTAGCGAGGGATGCTGAGGGACAGCTCAGCTCGCTCTGCCACCGCATCCCGGCCGCTCTGACGGGGCTCCAGCAGCCCCCAGCCCACGGGGAGATCCCCCCAGGAGGAGCCAGCCCCTTTGTCTCGGCGAGGCGAGGCAGCTTTTCCTTTCGGGCAGCCACATCCCGGCTGGATGTGACCGCTGCAGACAGCCGGGAGCAGAGCCCTCCCCGCCTCCCTGGGCAGCCGCTCGGGAGTCTACGGCATCGGAGAGAGCCAGGAGCATCCCCCAGGAGTCTCCGGCTCTGCCGAGGAGCTGACGGAACCGGCAGCTCCTGGGTGCTCAGCCCTGTGTGCTCGCAGGTAGGAAGGGGATGTGGCCGTGCCGGGGGCTTCCCTGCCGTGCTTTGCTCGGGTCTTGTTTCCCAGAGGGGGAGAAACGATCCGCAGTGAGGCTCCCACCGCGCCAAGGCGTGTTTAAAGTGTCTCGATGCCAGCCTGCTTCAGTATTGATGTGTCTGAAGCTGGGGATCTGAAGGGAACCATCTGCGTGGAGAAATCGATGGTGAGAGGCAGAACCTTCCCCTCTCGGTTTCCATTTCAGGGCTGGGCCTGACGAGCAGAGACAGAAGTTGGGAAAGTTGCTGTGTGGCTCTCCGAGGTTCGCAGGTGGTGCTTTCCCCTGCACCTGGCAGGAATTAATACCCTGGGATGAGACATCTGGAATTTTGGGGAAGAGGGAGCTGCTGCCAGGCTGTGCTGAGCAGAGAGTGGCAGCGCAGGGAAGGAGGATGCTCTTTTAAAAAAAATTCCTTTAAATGGCCGTTTCTCTTAGACCCTTTGTGATGTGGCTCCTGTGTGGTGTGAACAGGCTGCCTGAGGAAGGTGAACCCCAAAAACGAAGGGCTTTATCCCAAAATCTTGGGATAAAGACATGGACATCTCCTGGAAAAGATCGGTTCTAAGTGGCTGATTTGGAGTAGCTGCCTGCAGCTTCCAGAGGCACGGAGATGCTGCTGCTGCTGCAAGTTTTTTGCTGGAGGTTTCTTTTGCAAGCTGTGCAAGGAAAATCAGCCAAGGAGTCATGTGGGCTGGCAAAGGTCTGGGTGCCTCGGTGCCAAGGAGCACTCAGCAATCTGGGGGTGAGTGGGGCAGGATTTGAGGGAGCTGGGCTTCTGAGAGCTCATCAAAGGTGAGGCAAGGTAGGGGCAGTGCTGCCTCCAAACTGTCCTGAAAGCTTCAGTGTGCCAGGAAATCTCATCTCCTCTGTGTGTGTGCTCACACTGAGGTCTCTGCTCGATGCAAAAGCAGAGAGTGAACTTCAGACTCACCCAGGAGCTGGGAGGATCCTCAGCTAAACCCTGATTGCATGGGCAATTCTGGTGGGAAAGCACCTGGCTGTGATGTGGGGTCTGTGTGTTCCGTGTGGGATCAGAGTCCTGTTCCTCTTGGAGGAACCTGCTGGTTTTCCATGAGGAGCAGGGCCAGAGGAAAGGCTTGGCTGGAGGAGAAGCTGGGTGTTTTCACTGGGTGATGGTTGGGTGGGTGGAAGGGAAAGGCTTTGGAGTCAGCAGAGGAAGGGGGAAAAGCAGGGGAGAGGAGGAGCAAGGGCTGACAAGAAGTGAAGCAGATCCATCCTTAGGGTCAGACGTGGCTGGGCCAGACAGGCAGAGGAGAACACTCTCCTCCAAGAAACTTCATTTTTTTTGAAGGTGATTTAAGCTTTATTCTGGTTTTGCTCAGCATTCAGCATGTGCAGACAGTCAATGTCTTGCCCTTTCTAAAGGCTTGCTGATGTTCCTGAGGTGTGGATATTGATTTTCAGTGACTTTGGGGAGAGATCTCTGTGGGCAGCACTTGTTGGGGTCAGATTTTATTTATTTTTCATGCTTCTAGGCAGGCAGAAGGCAAGACAGAAGCTTTGCAAGCCTCCTCAGAAATGCTTTTTGTTCTGGGGCAAGAGGTTTCTAAGGCAGCACATGAAAGGCGAGGAATCTGTTAAAACAAGGCACCTCTTGCTGTGTGTGAACAGGAGGAACAGTGAAATTGTGGCTGAGCAGGATGAGAACAGCTTGGAGGGTGTTGCTTAGACCTGAGGGAGGAATCAGTGGGGTAGCAGCAGCTCCATGAGGAAAAAAATTTGTCCAGAAAGGAGATTGTGGGATTGCTGTGCACAGGAGGATGCAAACTCCACTTTGTCACCTCAGGGCAGCCACTAACGCTGTCCTGGGGTCCCTGGCAGGAAAAATGAGGGACTTGGAGAGATAAAAGGAGGTGTAAAACCTGGAGCAGTTTTAAGGATCCCCATGATAACTTCATTTACGGGATGGAGCTTGCCAGGACAGGTTATGGTGGTAACACACAGAGATTTTTTTATATTTGTCCTTGGAGAACCCCAGAACGGTTTGGGTTGGAAGGAAACTTAAAGCTCATCTCGTTCCATGGACAGGAGCACCTTCCAGAGGATAATCCAGCATCATTTCCATGCTGGTCACAGGGGGTGGTTGCTGGGCAGAGCAGGGCAGTGCCCAGCTGAGGGCAATTAGCAGTGAATGGATTGGCTAACGAGGGTTGCAAATTAGTAGCTCAGAGGTAAATAAGGTGCAAAAGTAGCTTCAGGTGTAAACAATAAAGGTAAATAAGGTGCAAAAGTAGCTTCAGGTGTAAACAATAAAGGCAAATAAGGTGCAAAAGTAGCTTCAGGTGTAAACAATAAAGGCCAATAAGGTGCAAAAGTAGCTTCAGGTGCAGACATAAAGAGGAGGACACCTCTTCCTCCTCCTCCTCCCTGGCCATTTCCAAGGCAGGAGCCTCAGTGGGCAGAGGGGCCTGATGGATGCAGCAGGAATTGCCACACTCTGCCTGTGCAGAAACCAAACCTGGGATATCAGGCAAGTGAGGATTTTTTTTTTTTTTTTCTTCTGTGCCTGCTGGGAGGGCCTAAATATCTCTCAAATACTTGGATGGTCTATCCCTGGGGGTCAAATCACCACAGTTTATCTGCTGAGGATGGCTACCCAGTAGGGAAGCCTCCCTTCCTAAAGCTGAGGAAATAAGAGTTCAACATCTTCCAACGGGCCTAATTTATTTGGATATTTCATTAAATCCACCCAAAAGAGACTATTTTAGGAAATAAATAGCAGAATGTGGGCAATAAATAGCTGTGGGATAAGGGGCAGAGTTCAGTGCTGGCTTTCCTAGTTAAGCTGCAGAAAATAGAAGTGTAATGGCCGAGTGCTGATGGGAGCGTAGATATGTGATTATGTGAGGGTTCCTCACACTGAGGCTGGGCTTATTTATTATCTTTAATGAATTGGAGGTGGAAATGGATCAGAGCTGGGTTAGGGAGAGCGATCATGCTAGCAGGAAGGGGTTGCTTTTGTGAGAATTAAGAGGGAAAGCTGCTGGGTTGGAGCGTGCGGCGGTTCGGCCACTGCAGCAGCAGTTGGTGTAACTCAGATCTGAGCACGTGAAAAAAAAAGGGAAAACCTGAGTGAATCCTTCCCTAATAACAAATCCCGTGTGATTCTGTGGGATTCCAGCAGGAGAACGTGCGGGGACATGAGGAGTTGGTGTGGTTTGTGTGCAGCTGAGGCGGTCCCAGGGCTGGGTGGACGAGCAGGTGATGCTCTGCTGGGGCAAACAGGGCTCTCTCCATCTCCGTGGGGTTCAGAGAGGGCTCTGCAGTGACAGCTGCTCTTCCCAAAGCCTCCCAGCTCCGGGATCTGGCGCTGCTGGAGCAGGGGCTCTGGACTGTGCCAGCATCCCGCTGGATTTGCTGCCTTGGAATCAATCAAGGGGAACTTTGCTGAGTCCTGACCTCCTCCTGGGGCCATCCTCTGGCGTTTCCAAGGGGGTGGATGATGGGTCAGGGATGCAGGAGCTGAGATAAGCTGTCCATCTCCAGGGGTGACATCCCCCAGGTCCGTGGTGCCTCCACCCCAGAGCCCTGGGGCTGTTCTGTGTTTGAAGAGTCCGTGGTGTCTCAGGGCTGGGAGAGGGACTGGAGAGCCCAGAGGGTTCTGCTGCTGCTGGATTTGCACCTCCCTGAGCCACTCTCATCCCCAGAACAATATTTATTCCTGGTACCCATTGCACGTGAGCAGCTCTGTAACAAAATACCCACACAGTGCCTCACCTGCTGAGCCATCCAGCACTGGGGGATTTTCATCTCTGCTGAGACCTCCTGCCTTCAAAGTCTGCAGAATTTATTTGCATCCTTCATGAGGGAGACAGCCAGGCACAGCATTTTGTATTTTTTTTTTTTTTCCTCTTCCTCCCCCCTCCTGCTTCCCCACTGGCTTTTCAGATTGTTTATTTGGTGAGCTCAGCATCAGCACAATGATGTGGAAATAAAGCAAAGGAGCTTCCTCTTGGCCTCCCTGCATATGCATAAATGGGAGACATAGATCATGTAGGCAATCCCCAGCCAGGCTCCACTTAATGGAAATTCTCCTGTGACCTTACAAACCCCTCTTTGCCAGGGTTTATAATGAGTCTGCAAAAATCTGTGCAGGACACAAACAAGTCACCTGAGGTCTCAGACCCTGTGAGCACAAAGCCACAATAATAACACTAATTTCCCACCCACTCAGGCATGTGCTCGGCTCCTTAAAGAGTTTGCTATTTTTAAAAAAGCCGTTTTCTCACCTTCTTGGGGACTGTTACGATGGGTGTGTAAGGAAGGAGGAGCACAGCCCAGCTGTCCCTGAGCTGTGTGACACCAGATCCCCTTGGGAGCATCCCTGGGGCCTTGCTGTGAGGACATCGAGGCTGAGAGGTTCATGACATGGAACTGCTGGTTCATGATGTGAAACTTCAGCAGAAAATCAGCTTTCCTTGCCTCTCCCTCCCTTCCTACAGCAGAGTCTGGTAACAGAGATCATCTGTGCCCCCTCAGGAGGGGATGGATTCCTGAAAAGCCCTTGTTCAGCCTTGACCTTTGTGTAGGTTTCCTGCTGCAAACCCCAGAGTTCTCAGTTCGGTGCCAGGAGCTGATGTTTTTGTGAAGGAGCTCGAGGTGTTTTGGTGTTTGGAGGTTTGTTTGAAGGCTCTGTGTTCCCGGGGACTGCGGGCCTCCTTGTCCCTGCTGCTGGAGGCTGTGGTGGGGTTCAAGCTTCCCCTTGGCAGGCTGTGATGGGACAGAAAATCCCTGCTGTGTCAGGAGAGTCTCTCCAAACGTGCCTTGGACTGGGTGAAGTGGCTGAGCCAGGGGCTGCAAACTCATTCACTGCTGCTCTGCCAACTCTTACATCTGCCAAAACTGCTTTTTCCCCACCCAAAAAAAGAGGTTCATCAAAGAATTCCTCCTTTTACTCACTCTCGTTGATTGCCCTCGCTGTTTTCTTGTTTGCTCTCTGCTTATTTCCCTTTTCCTGGGCACCTCCTGACTGCTGTGTGTGCAGCTCTGGCTCTCCCATCTCTTTCCAGCCTCAGAAACCTTTGGGGCAGCGCCTGTGCTGATGCTCACCGAGCATCTGGTCCTGCCCGGGCCCCATCCATCACTGTCTCGCACTTTGCATTATTGTTCACACCGAGGGAAAGTGGGTGTGAAGCTGGAATAATAATGTTTCACACTTGCTTTGAGGTGGGTTTGACGCCCAACAGCATTTGAACCGATCGCAAAAGGCTCAGAGCAATGGAGGGGTTGGGAGCTGGAAGCAAATAACGAGTTAATTACAGCTGACAGATAACGAGTTAATTACCCTCGGTGAGGAAATGACCGCTGTGCTCCGTGTTACATCCGTGATAAACTGAAAATCAAGATGGGATTCTTAAATTCTGGCTTAACAAGTTAGAAGGAATCCGCAGGTGAGGGCAGAGCTCAGTGCAGTGGTTCCCCCAACTTCAACCTCGTTCTTTCAAATGGAATTCCAGCATGGATGGGCAGCAGGGATATTTTCCTGAATCTGCAGAGCACTGAGAAATGTCCCTGTAGTCCAACATGACTTGCTCATTTCCAAAGGGGTTGGGGGGTTAAATGATGGCCGTTGATGCAGTTGTTTTAATGACACAAACGTGGAAAGAATTTACTGCTTCGTGGAATATCAGGAGTTTGGTGCTTGGGATTCGTGATCTTTTGGCAGCTGCACCTCCCAAGGGTCTCTCAGGGGATGTGGCTTTCAGTGATTTGGACTGACATGCCTTTTGTTGTGCTCCTGCTGGGTGTTAAATAAGATTTAAATCTCCTCAGTCACTATTTGGTTATTGAAGAACATCGCAGCCACCACAAGCGCAAATAGAACTGTCTGGATGTTTGTTTATGCAACAGATCATTAGAAAGTCTGTAGGAAAAAAAATATTCTTGTCTGTTAGATAATTAATCTGCATTTTAAGAATTGTCTAAAGACATATTTGCAAGCCAGTCCATTGAGCTGCTGCTCATCTAGTCAATAATCCCATATTTAATAGTCCCTGAGAATGTATTTCCATAATGTGCTGTGAACAGTTGAGAAATCTGCATCTTTTTTTGTCTTAAGATGTCAGTGCTCGCACATTTTCTATGACAATTTTTTTCTTTTCTTTTTTTTTTTTTTTTTTTTTTTCCTGACTGTGGGTGAGAAAATCCAGACATGTGAACTCCCAATGGTGGGGCTGGGGGCAGGAAAAAGGGGAAGATGCTGGGAGGAAGCCCCTGGGTGCGGATCCTGGATGAGTTTGCAGTTTCCATCTGGCATCTGTGAGCCTGCAACGTGCTGGCAGCGCTGCCCAAAATGTACCTCGGGGCTGGGGGGAGTGGGGCCAGGGGCTTTCCTGGCTCCCAAAATCCCCCTGGAGTCAGGGAAGTGGGAGCATGGCTGGGGAAGGAGGGTCTGGCACGAGCTGTGCTGCTCGTGGGAGATGCTCTGCTGGGAATGCCGTGGTCCTGGTGTGGTGGGTTTGATCCTGGCAGGAGCAGGGATGTCCTGGCAGTGCTGGGATGGGGATGCTGGAGCTCGTTTGGCTCCCAGGATGGGGCTCTGCTGCAGGGGGACCCGTGGCTGTGTCTGGGCAGTGACTCCCCTCTTCCAGCCTGGAATTCTGATTGCCACCACTGGATTTTGGGGTGCCTGCAGCACCTCTGAGCCGAGGTTTTCTATGCTGCCAAACATATGGATGTGAAGCTTTGGGGTTTAGCCAGTTTCCCTGGGTTTACAGAGGGAAAGGCTGAGTGCTGGGGCAGCCCCTGTGATAATTTACTAATCCACACTAACGAGAGCGGGGAGTAAAACCCACACTGGGCGAGAGGAACCCCCGGGAGCAGCCACATCAAGGTGAGAAGCAGGAGCTTAATTTCATTATCTTATCAATAACTGGCTGGTCTTGTGCTGTGCTGTGAATCCTCAGGAGTGCTAATGCTATCTCGGGCTGTCTAAGCAGAGAAATAATGAATACAAGCAGGAAGAGCATTGTGTGCAGCCCTGGTATCTATACCTTAAAAATGATGTTGGCAAACTGGAGGGAGATAAGGGCAGAGCCACGGGGATGATGTGAGGGCTGTAAAACAGGCTGGAGAGAGAGAGAGACTGAAGCCCAATCTTCTCCTCACAGAAGGGAGTGATTTGATTATTGTCCAGGAGTACTTAAGCAGGAGAAGAGACTTCTGCTAAAGCAAAGGTTGGGAGGAAGGCCATGGTTCTGTGGCTGGGTGCTCAAGCTGGATAAATCCAGACAAGAGAAAGCCATGTTTTATTTTTGTACTGCTTTATATTTAAGCACAGGAGCAAATTACCCAGGACTTGGTACATTTGCTGTTCTTTAAATTGAAATGATACATCTTTGCCAGCATTCTTTTAGGTCAACTGCAGGTTTGGAGTGGGAAAAACTCAGCATGAGTCAGTCACAACTCAAAACAAGATTTTCAAAATGGTCATTATTGCCCTTCAAATCTTTCAGTTATGGTATGAATTTTTTTTTTTTTTTTTCTGATGTGGGTGAGAGCAGAGATGTAAAATCCAGCAGGGCTTTGGGCTGTAGTGTGGAAGGGATTGGGTTGCTGACAGCTGAGCCCATGTGTAGGACTTACCCAGTTTAAAAAAATCCCCTTTTCCCACTGCTTGTAGGACTGGAACAGGCCTGCTTGGATGGAAGGGTTCTCCTTTCCTCCTGCTATCCCGTGAGGTTCACCAAGCCCCCGAGCCTCCTGCACGGACCCAGAGGATGCTGCAGCCCCAGACCCCCCTGCACATCCCGGGAGGCGCTCAGCACCCCCGGGGAGGGAGGCTCAGAGGCATCATTAGCGTTCGGTGGGTGGCTGGCATGTTAATTAGGGCACGGGCCGCTCTGGAAGGTGACTGTCACCTCTTACCTCACCAACCTTAAAGCTGCAGAGCGGGGATGGAGCAGAAGGCAGGGAAATGAAGCTGGGAACGAGCCCAGCAACGAGGCCAGTGCTGCCTCCCCTTTGCCACATTCCAGGTGGGAATCCCACAGCCTGGCCCTGTCTCCATCCCCGCTTTGACTCTGCAGAACTGAAGGATGTTCCCGTTCTTTTTCTTTCCGTGCTTGTTGCTGGTGCGCTGAAGAAAATTAAATTAGGGCTGTATCAGTACAAGGGAGAGATTACCATTTGCAAAAACACGTTTTGCTTAAGTTAGTGATATTGTAAGTGTTAATTGAGTGTTCATTGATTGCCTGTCACCACCCTGATGTAATTCTGCTCCTCTCGGGCGGGTGCCCTACCCCTGATTAAACAGAGCTGCTCCTGCACCAGGAACGGGCTTGGCTGTTCATTTCTTCCCCCCAGTGATTCCATTTTACCAGCTGGATAATTAGCATCATCTCCTCCTCTTTGGAGCCAGCGCAGCCTGCACACCATCCTTGCTCTCTCCCAAGTACCTTTAATGCTTTAATACTTCAGGTTTTTTAAGTGGCCCTAGACAAGAATTTAAGCAGGGGATGTGTTTGAACTCGGTCCAGGAGCTGTTGTCTGCCTGGATTTAGGGTCTGAGTTCCCCCAGCTATTGCTCTGTTCATTAGAGGGCCTTTGTTGCTGGAGGCTCAATTATGGGAGTGAATGGTGTTTTATGGGAACAGAGGTGGGGAAGGAGAAGCCAAAAGCTTTCTGTACTAATGGTGCCTGTTATGTAAAAGGCTCTGTAATCAGGTAATCGAGGCCGAGTCGGTGACAGGACTTGTGTAATCCTTCCACTGGAGCCTTGGCAGAGCCTCCCTGTGTTCCAGGAAAGCTGCGGGGGCCGGGAGCGCTCAGGTGTGGGAGGTTCCCATGCAGGATTCACCAAGGTGAGCTGGAGCAGCAGGGATGGACACAGCACGGGATCCACACCTCCTGGCCTCCTCCTGGTCCCCCTCTAAGCCAGGAAAGAGCTGGCAGCCCATCCCAGTGAGCCCCAGCACCAAAGGAGGCTCCTCTCCCACATCCACCCCCTGTCTGGAGTAATTGAGTTTTCCCTCCAAAGCACGAGGCTCCTGGTGCAGTTCTGCACATTCAATTATCCCTTCCCTGCCAGGTCCCTGAGATTTTGTGGTGGGGCTTTCCTGGTGTGAAGGATCTTCCTGGTGTGTGTTTGGAAAGATTAATTAACCCTAGGTGAGAAACTGTGATTTAACATCTGTACAGTGGGGAGGGAAATTAATATTCCTTCTGCCATGCAGAATCTGTTTAAACTCCTGCCTTCAGCTTGTCTGACTGGGAATCTCCTCTAACTTGTACAAATGAAAGAACAATTTGTTTTAGATGATGAGTTATGAGAATATTGCTCATAGACCCAGAACACGACATTTTCAATCACATCTTTATTGCATTGGTAAGGAAAAAAAAAAAGATTTTTAGGATCTTGACATGCTTATCCCTCAGAGACCAAGTCAATTATCATGTTATGTAAGGATTTACTCCGTGGCTCTCTGGTCTCTGGGAATATCATCAAGTCAAGAGGAAAATCCTTCAGGGTTTATTGCAGCTGTTGCAGAGTTGAAAGGATTGCCCAAGTTTCTATCCACAGATGGCCTTTAGAAATAGGAGAATGGCTTAAGAAATGTGTGGTGGTAAAATACATAAGTTAGAGGTGGTTTTGGCTTTTGTTTTTTGGCAAAATGCAGCTTTGACCTTGCCTTGAGGGCCACGAGAACCAGAAACTCATTTTCCATCAACCTGGGAAGGTGGAGGTGGAGATTCTCTGGCTGGGGACTGTGAGCAACAGGTCAGAAATCCTGAGCTGAAGGACCAAACACTGAACTGAATGCTCAAATCCTTCTTTACAGCCCTTAGCTGAGGTCAAAGATGGGGTTTGTGTGATTTGAGTTGTCTGCAGTTCCATCCTGCTGGGAATTACAGAGGTTGGAGTTGTTCTCCTCTCCGGGCTGGGTGTTTTTTTTGTGAAGGAGACTCTCACTCCTCATTTTCTCTGCCTGTAAAGCAGGGACAAGCCTGTGCTGCTGGGATGTGGCAGATTAGCCTGGGATGATGCTCCAGGAGCTGGAAATGCTGCTCTGAAGGCAGAACTCGGAGCACTTTTCTCCTTGAGCAGATTTCCAGTCACAAAAATATCCGAGTCCCATTTGCAGGCCCTGGTGTTAATGCAGTGCAGCTGCTCTGCTCCATTTGCTTGCATAAATGCAGCTTTTAGAGCTGTCACATATGCTTGATGGAGCCACTACCCCTCACCTGCTCCTTCCTGGAGTGGCAGCTCCTGGCAGGGATTGCCAAGACGAGGGAGATGATGGTTGTCTCCGTGCATTAGTGCATATGCCAGGGCTCCAATCCCACCATTTCCCAGCTGCTCTGGATGGCTGGAATGCTCCAAAATGCACTTGTGCAGATGGAATTTCTGGGCTGTATTACCTTGGCTGGAGCCCTCCCTGGTTCTGTAGCTTTGTTTACGTGGAGGTTTCGAGCTGGGGTTTGATTCTCTTGTTATTGGAGTTGTTATATTTTTATAGTTGTGCATTACTTATTAGTTCCTTTTACTCCTTGCAAGTTTACCAGCCATGACTAATGAAGAGTTTTGCTGCAGCCTCTCGTGGAGTGGACACCCAAGGTGCTTTAAAGGGATTTTTAGTGTTTTATTTTTTCTTTCCCACAGGCTGATACTGCAGGGTCAGTGCTTTCAGTGGAAGTTGTGCCTCCTTTTTTCCCCCAGACTAGGAGGGAGTGATTTGGGACCTTCAGCAGTTAAAGGAACAATTCAAAGTTTAAATCTGGGGTGGTGTCTCCAGTCTGGAGATGCTTCAAGGCTAGGCTGGATGTGCTTGGAGCAGCCTGACCTCATGGAACATGTCCCCCAGGCTATGGGATGATTTGGAAATCCCTTCCAACCCAAATCTTCTTGCTATTCAATGAACTTTCTAATTAGTGCATCCTCTGCTGAAGTGCATCCCCCTGTTGTGTCCTGGAAATCCCTGACTGAGCGAGTCAAGGATTTTGTGGGACCACCAGGACTCCTCAGGGTGGGGGGAAACATGTTCCCCTTTCCTGGAGATGTGGCAGGAAGGTTTCCAGCTCATTTAATTTCCATTACTGGGCTGCTTGGGCTTTAATGAACAGCACCAGTGTGGTGAAGAAATGAATCCTCCTTGGGGAAGGGATGAACTTTTGCTCCAGGGAAAAACTGAAGGCTTGAACTTGTCAGGGTCTGGGCTGGTGTCACAGTGAGAGGGGCATTGTCCCCTGGGTGTCCCTGCTCCCAGCAGGATGGGATCATCCCTGCCTGGGATCATTTCTGTTTCAGATTAGCCCTGAGTGTTTTCCCAAGGTCACAGGCAGGACCCACACCTGTGCTGGGCACACTCCAGTTGTTTCTGCCAGGGTTTTTCTCTCTCTCTCTCTGCCCCTCTTGCTCAAAGCTTTGTCTTCCACGCTGAGGAGCTCAGCAGCTGAGCCAGGGTCTGTTGTGCCATCTGTGTGGGCACACCCCTGTGCCCCCAGCCCTGGCTGCCTGAGCTGGTTCTTCCCTGGCACTGAGTATTTCACAGTTCAGGCAACTTTGGGAATGGTCCTGGAGTGGGCAATTAAAAAAAAAAAAAACAAACCCAAACCAGGAGAGAAGCTAAGAATATTTAAAAATAAATAATTCTCCCTGGTCCTGAGACACAGCTGGGCAGCTTGCTGAGCTAAATTCAGCTTAAAAAAAACACCTGTGAAATTCAGGTTTAGGATGGTGGACAAAGTGGGTTCACTGGGATACCCTTTGGGGTCTTGGCAGAGTTGGGAAGAGCAGGTGGAGGTTTGAGTCCCTTTTCCTTCCACTCCCTCCTCCAGGAACAGTGCATCTGTGTGTTGAGACAGGTTGGGTGAGAATTTGGGGTGCTGTGACCCTGTTTTGCCCTTCTGAACGGTGAATAATTGGAGATGTGGAAACAGGTAGCTTTGGAGGAGCAGCTGTGAATTCCTATCAAAAATTTCAAGTGCCTTTCCTAAAAAGATGAAGAAGAAAAAAACAAACAACTGTGGAAAACAGATTGAGATGAGTCTTTTTTTAATTAAAGGAAGCTGTTGTCTTGTGTACTTGGGTGTTCCCACGGAGATGACGAGCTGCTGAATTTTAATTCACTGCACTTTTTTTTTTT
>WEIU01017664.1:507156-532412 GCA_013389925.1 Aegithalos caudatus
TTTTTGTTCACTTTCCTCCAGCTTCTCCTCCTGAACTTTGCCCCGTGGGTGGAACCGGTGCTCCCCTTGTTAGAGCATCTAAAACCTCTAATTATCAGGGAAAAAGCTGAGAATTATCAAACCAGCTGCGGTGCATGCGCTGCGTTTTCATTTTCTTTTATTTTTAATTTTTTTTTTTTCCCCTAGGTGTGGATGAAGCTCCTTAATTTAAACAGCAGGGAGATGTGATTGGTGTGGTTGTGGCCTGGCAGAATGAGCTGTGCTGGGGTTTGTGAGTTTTCCTGTCATGTTTCCACTCCTGTCCAGGAGAATTGTTCTGTGTTTGGGGTATTGTTATTTTGCAAGTGGAATCAAGTTACATGGATTTTATTTTTTTTTAATGTGGAGCCGCTGGGAGCAGTTACTCAGTGAATACAAAAAGGCACCAGCCCTAATGATGACAGGGAAAAGTTCTTTATGGGATCTGGGAGCAAAAAGGCAGGGAACAAATGGGTACAGCCTACAGAGGCTCAGCACAGAATCCATCAGGGGAGCAGGGCTTCCAAATAATTGCATCTGCTTTTGTTAATGCCTCAGGTGATGAGTTGGGAGCTGCTGCCCCATCCTTCCTGGGAAAAGCCTGCAAGGAGGGGAAAAAAGGGTTGGGTGGAGTAAAGGGAGATAAGGGAGAGACAGCAGGGATATGGAGTGGTCTGGAAGGATGGAAAGGAGAGGGTTCTGATGGAGGCAGTGCCTGGATCCCAGCTCCCTCAGCCAGTGGCACTGCCAGGGTGCTCTGGGTGTGGGGAGGCACCTCTGGCACAGAGGGCAGGGAGGAGAATTCACTGCACTGCTTCCTTTTCCCACCTTCTGTGAGGGTGACCCTGAGTGCTGTGGTCCTTGTGGTGCTGGGCATGGGGAATGCAGGCAGGGCTGGTTGGGGCACTGGGGATGTCCCTGTCCCCAGGGGTGGCCCTGGGAGGCTGCAGGACAGGCTGAGCAATGGTAAAAATGCCATTGAGCAGGAGAATGATGTAAGAGGGGTGCTGAGGGCAGGGCACAGAGCAAATCCAGGGCTGGGTGGGTGTGCTGAAGGCTTGTCTCCCTCTGGGATAATCCTGCTGAGGGTCTGGGCACTGCTGGAGCTGCAGTGTTGGCCATGGCATGAGCTGTGTGGTGTCAGCTGTGCTGTCCTTGTGTCCCTGGGGTGGAGGAGATGCTGGGATGGGCCCCAGGGACACACAAAAACATTGCAGGACACACAGCTGGCCCTGCCATTGGTGTTGGGGACACAGCTCTGCCCGTGTTGGGGCACACAGTGACCCTGACAGGCTGAGGGATCAGGGCAAGGACCACCCTGGGAACTCCAGCACTGCTCCAGTTCTCCCTGGCTGAGGTGCAGGCAGCTCCTTTCACCACCCAGCACTTGCCCCACGTCCTGGGGTGGATGGGGAGGGAAATGTGTGTGTGAGGAGGGCTTGGGAGCAGAGGTGTTCCTCCCCAGTGTGCAGGTGTGAGCTTGTGCCCCTCGCTGGTCGTGGTTACTGGGAGAGTTTTGCTCTTTTTCCATTTCCTTCCCAGCATGTTCCCATTTCTTTCCCCATCCATTCCTCTGAACAACTCCTCTGTGAGGCTTGGCTTTGGTTGCTTTGTCCCAGCAGAGCTCTGGCAGGGCACTGCTTCCCTCTCCTCCTCTTTCCCAAGGTCACCAGCCAATGTTTCATAGGTGGGAGCTCTCATCTGCAGTTTGGGCACAAAAATCACCTTTGAGCTGTTGCCTCTCTGAAGGAAATTAATGTGTCTGAAACAAAACCTGCAATTTGGGTGCCCAGATCTGGGTGCTCTGTGGAAGGGAAGATCAGTGCTTTAGAGATTTGGCTGTTCCTGTCTAATTTTGGTTGCCAGTTTGGGATTCTGACTCACAGAGCTCCTGTTTGTGCTGGGCCATATGCAAAGGTCTGCCTGGCAATTCAGTAACAGCAAATTCCCGAGCTGGGCTTGCAGAGGGCAGCTCAGATAAGCTGGGCCATCAGTTCTGTGCTGTAATGTTTGATTTATTAAGGCCTGGAAACCTGAACACAAGCCCCCAGGAATCAAAGAGAAACAATCTCCAAAGAAAGAGAGGGAATGAACTCTTCTCAACAACAGAAATTGCAGCAAGAAAAATTGAGGCTGGACATTGGGAAACGCTGTTGAACAGTAAAAATAGTGAAGAGCTAAAATAGATTGCTAAGGGAGTTTGCAGAGGATCTGTCACTGGAGATTCTAGAGAACAGATTAGAGAAATGGCTTGGAAGGATTGAGCTTGTTGGATGGACAGGAGGACTAACAGAGCTCTTCATTTACTGCCTGCTCCCCACGCTTCCTCCATCAGTGTCACAGCCTGCCCTGCCCTGTGCCAGCCTTTTTCCCACACACACAGCCCTAAGCTCAGCCTCTGCCTGCTCCTGGGGCTGGCACAGCCCTGGGACAGGGAATTTGGGGTTTCCTGGCTCTCTCTTGGTGCTTTGTGTTCCCCTTGTGGCCCCTGAGCAGCCTGTGCCAGTATTGACAATAATGCACAGATTTAGATTTAATTCATAACTCTGCCATCTGACCTCAGGAAAATCATCTGAACCTCTTGAACACGGGCCAGAATTTCA
Source organism: Aegithalos caudatus (assembly GCA_013389925.1). Lineage (NCBI taxonomy): Eukaryota > Metazoa > Chordata > Aves > Passeriformes > Aegithalidae > Aegithalos > Aegithalos caudatus. The sequence continues at coordinate 509,778 of WEIU01017664.1, forward strand.
GCAACAAGCAGAGGTGTCCTTGTCAGGGGTGGAGATGAATTTTTTGGCCTTTTTCAGTCCATGGTTGATTAGAGATAGTGGTAATTATTGAATAACAATGGGTTGGAAAGATCTCAAAGCTCATCCAGGGGCAGGGACGTCTTCCACTATCCCAGAGTGTTCCAAGCCCTGTCCAACCTGGCCTTGGACACTTTCAGGGATGGAGCAGCCACAGCTTCTCTGGGAAATCCATTCCAGGCACTTCCCAGCCTCACAGGGAAGGATTTTTTGAGTGTGGCTGTGCTCCCTGTGATGTGCAGTCCATCCTTCCTGAGCAGATGCATGTAAATTGACATGGGTGTTATGTGAAAACGTCATTATCTCAAGGCTTCCAGGGCTCTGGAAGGCAAAAAGAGGAAAAAAAAAAAAGAAAAAAAAAAGGAGAAGATTTTGGAAAATTAAATATTTCTGACTAGGGTATGCTAAATCTTTTTCTGTTTAGGAAGGTGAGAAATTAAAATTGCAAAGCAGGCGGCGAGGGAGCGAGTCGCTGTGCGTGGCAGGGTTGGCTGGGTCTCCTGACTCCACAGGGGCTGTGAGAGGGAATCAGCAGAGAGACAGAGCTCCTTCATATGCATAAAAGCCTCCAAAGCTTGTGTGTGACAGGGCTGTGGCTTCACTGCATGTGCAGGATAACAGCAGCTCTCCCCACGCAGCCCTGAGCCCGTGTCTGGAGTTGTTTGCTTTGGGAATGGTTTTTTCCCTGGCCTCTGTGGTGCTGTGATAGGAGAGTGCTGAGAAGTCAAGGGGAAGCCCCATATTTGTGTCCTTTCACTGTCTGTTTTCATCTGCAAAAAAAAACCAAACACACCTCTCTAAAAAATGAACTGGGGAGCTGGCTGTGAGTGGTAGGTTACAGATGAAAAACCCAATTTATAAATTATAAAGGTGGGGAGAGGGAGAGGCAGGGGTTTAAATGTGGGGAGAGGAGGGAGATGTGGTAGGTTACAGATGAAAAACCCAATTTATAAATCTATAAACATGGGGAGAGGGAAAGGAGGGAGATGCAGGGGTTTAAATGTGAGTAGAGGGAGATGCAGGGGTCTCCTGGTGGTCTGCAGAGCTCAGGGCTGGGCTGTGATGGGCAAACTTCAGCTTTGAAACAGGAAAATCAGAGGGGTTTGGTTTGACATGCAGAGACTGCATTCTGTGTCTGACAGGGCTGCCTTAGCACTCTGGGTGTACAAAGCACAAATTATGTTCTCCCTGTGGAAGAAAACCACTTCTGTTCAGCCTCTGCTGGCTGCCCCAGGCCAGGTTTGGCTGCTTCAGGCAGGAGACAGGGCTGGGGCTGGTTTCAGACCTGAGGGTGACACAGGGACCTGTCAGACCTCCCTGATGTCACCTTGCACCTCCAGGCCCTCAAATGTGGGAAAACCTTTGGCAAAACCTGGCTGACAGGCTGGATGGTGACTGCAGTGAGGCACAGACGAGCCAAAGGCTGGGCAGAGATGAGTCCAAAGGCTTGGAGCAAGGTGGCAAAGTGGGATCCCAATTTCACAGGGGGGTGCAGTGGCCAAATCAGAGTTGTTTGATGCCAGGGGTGATTCTACCTCTCCAGAGGCCTCTCCCTTTTCCCATTTGGGAGCTGTGTGGGCTGAGCTGGGCCTGCAGAAGGAGGTGGGGACCCTTTTCCCTTGTCCCCAGGGCGATGGCAGCGGGTGCCAGGCAGCAGCCCCTGCCCTCCCCTGAAGCACGGCCCTGGCAGCTCCAGTGCCTCGGTTACTCTGGCAACAAACTGCAGTCAGACAGCACCAAGCAGCTGAATTCAGCCCCTTGTTCCAGCAAAAAAATGCTCTCATTGAAGGCAAGCCCCAGCAAAACCCTCCTGCTGAAGGACCCTGACGTCCAGAGGGACATTTGGGAGTGTGGGAGGAGCTGTGTCCCCATCAGGGCCACCAGGCTGTGTCCTTGGAAGTGTCTGAGCCCCAGGGATGTGGGGAAGAGAGAGGGAGATTTGGGGAGGTGACAGCACAAGAGGGGCAGGAGCCACCAGCAGTGACAGGGCCCCACGTCAGCAGGAGCTGGGAATTCTGCCCTCATCCCAGCAGCAAAAATCAATCCTTGCAGAGCTCTCCTCCCTCTCTGCTTGTTTGTCAGCTCGCAAGGGTAACAAAAGCATCCGTGGCACCGGGGATGTGCTGCTTCCCTGGGATCCAGAGAGCTGCCCAGAATGATAATTGGGTGCTTTTTCATTTTTTTTTTTAAGGAGCTAACAGGCTACTGCACAAAGTAATTAACTGGACAGATGGATCCAGCAGAATTTGTAAACGTCGACAGCAACAATAAGGCTTTTTTTAATTTTTTTTTTTTTTTTAAAGGCCTTGTGTCAGCAGAAGGGCTCCAGGTTGGGGCTGGCTTTCAGGGAAGCAGCTAAAATAAATGAGACTTGAAAAAATTAATAATCTTCATGGCTGCAGATGATGCAGGTGTCTGGTGGTGGCAGTGAGGACAGCCAAGAGATGGGGGAGCAGAAAGGCCAGGATTTCTGTGTAGCTGCTTGTGTATATATATTCATTTTGCCCATGCAGAACATCCCCTCTTTGTGCATATAAAGGGGAATTTACTCACCAAGAGCGTGAGAGGACTGAAATAAAAATTAGGTTGTTGCAGCAGCAAATCCAATCCAGGTGGTTTTTAGATTGTTACCTGCGTTCTGGGACTGTCAGATTTATTTCAACTTGTCTGCAATGGGTGATTCAAATGCTCCTTTTGCTGCAGCCTGACAGTGTTTGGTTCAAGGTGTGTGGGTTTTTTTTCTCACATTTCCTCACCAGTCCTTTCAAATGTCAGGTCTTTGCTGTGTAACCCATCAGCCTTTTCAGTCCTTCTCTTTGCTGGTTTAATTGGGCAGGCTGTTCTTCCCTTTGTGTGCAGGGAGTGCTGGGCACTCCTCACTGCAGTGCCCTGCCTTGCTTGGCCTCTCCACCAGGTGCCAAAGGCAGATAAAACACAGAGCAGAGGGTAAGGGAAGCTGCTCATGCAGAATTATGGAACAGTTTGGGTTGGAGGGACCTTAAAATGATCCAGTGCCACCCCTGCCATGGGCAGGAACATCTTCCACTGTCCCAGGCTGCTCCTTGGACACTCCCAGGGATGGGCCAGCCATGGGAAATCCATTCCAGGGCCTCCTCACCCTGGCAGGGAACAGCTTTTTTCCTAATATTTCATCTAAACCTCCTGTCTGTCAGCTTAAACCTGGCATTTGTCCCCCTGTCCTGTCAGCAGGTGCCCTTGTAAGCAGTTTCTGTCCCAGACAGGCTTTCCTGGCCCCCCGGGCTGTGCTGTGTGCTGTAATTAGTCTGACTTCAGCAAGAGTGAAGCGCTGCTGTTGATTTATCTCAGTTTATTGGCTCGGGGCTGATATTGGTCTGCTCAGCAAGGCTTGGAGGATGTTGTCCTCCAGCATCAGCCTCCCAGGAGACATCTCCCAAGTGAGGCCGGCAGCCCATTGTTCCTGTCAGCTCCTGTAAATCATCCCAGCGCCCATCCCTCCCTGCAGCACCGCGCACACGGGCAAGGACACTTGTTGCAGGCTTTTTCCTGGGAATGCAACAGGTTTTTGGGGCTGCTGGCAGCTCCAGCCCTGCTCCCACCCACCGCTCGGTGGAGGATGGAGCATCCCTGGGATGGAGCATCCCCGTGTCTTGCCTTAGACCCAGAGGAAATGGTTTGTTTTTCTGGGTGTTGTTTGCGTGTTTGTTTTTTGTTTTTAGCAGCACAAAGGTGCCCCTCGATAAGGCTGGGATTTGTGTGGTTTGTGCCCCGGGGGCTCGGGAACATCAGAGCTGAGCACAGAGAGGCTGGGAAGGTTTTGAAGCCGCACCCAAGGAGAGCATCCCTCTCATCGTCTGCAGGCTCTTCCCTTAATTAGCTGGCAGGAATTGGGACGAGTTGTACCAACCACAGCAGTGGGGGCACACGGGGAAGGGAACTGCAGGAGAATTGGTGTTCTCTCTGTGTGTGTGTGTGTGTGGCAGGGTTGATTAGGGAGACAGGGAGAGGGGAAGGCGAGAGGCATCTCCAGAATCCAAAACGACCCTGCCTGGCTGGGGAGTGCAAAACCTCTGAGAGACCCAGCCTTGCCAGGAAAACAGAGAGCAACAGTGGGGGAACCATGCCCAAGCCATGCCTGGTTTAATCAAGTTAACTGTTTTATGGGATTGTGATTAGGGCTTTCAATACATCGATGGCAGAGGCACCTCCTCTGTGCTTTGTGCTTCTGCTTTCCTTTCCCTTCTCCTCGTGGCATTGCCCTGCTTTCCCTTCCTGAGAGTGGATTTTTATTCATTCCTTTTGAGGTGTTGCAATGGGAAAAGTTTGGGGCTCAATATTTTTAATAAGAGGAAAAGAAAATCTTTAAGGGAACAAGAGCAGGCTCAAGATTTTGTTTGAATGCAGCAGTTTGAATTATTGGTGAAGCTTTGGGTTTTTTCCCTGCTTTGCTGTAGAACTGGAGAACCTTATTCCACTCTGAAATTGCACTGTCTGCACTGGTTTTGGGGATGAATTGAGAGTTTTGCTTACTTTCCACTTTGCTTAGCTCAAGCTGCTGCCTGCAGTGAGGGGTCCCTGGCTGATGTGGCAGGGATCACATCCCTGCAGCTCTGCTAGGGAACATCACATCCCCCCTGGCCCTGTCACTGGCTTTTGGGTGGGATCTCCTGGATGGGGGGAAACTCTGCTGGGATCTCCTGGATGGGGGGAAACTCTGCTGGGATCTCCTGGATGGGGGGGAACTCTGCTGGGATCTACTGGATGAAGGGAATGTCTGCTGGGATCTCCTCGATGGGGGGAATGTCTGCTGGGATCTCCTGGATGGGGGGGAACTCTGCTGGGATCTCCTGGATGAGGGGAAACTCTGCTGGGATCTCCTGGATGAAGGGAATGCCTGCTGGGATCTCCTGGCCCTCTGCTCTGCAGCTGAGCTCCATGTGAGCTGTGAATTCATTTTTTTCCCACCTGGCTGCTCCAAGATATCCTTGAGTTCAAAGTCATTCAGATTGGGCACTCTCAGGGACAATTGGAGAATCGAAGCCGAGAAGTGAAATTATTATGCAGTCAGGATATTTTATTATTATTTTATTCTAGAGGACAGACATGTTTCTGGTGCTGGAGATGGCAAAGGCATCATTCTCCCTCAAGACAAGTTAATCTGTTTTTCCTTGCAACTCAGTCCAAATTTTTTTTTGTTTAGGACACCAGATCTAGGACAGGCCGTGCCAGAATTTAATCTCGTGGAGCAATTATGGCTCATCAGATTTCATAGAAGCAGGAAAGGGGAGGAACTTGCAATCTTTTGGTGGCTCTAAACCCAGCTTTAGAGCAGACTGTGTGCTGTGGGTGAATTGCCTCCAATCAGACCAGCTGCTTGTTCTTGACAGGAAAAGCCTCCAGGCGATTTTTGGGGTGGTTTTGCTGGGGAAAAAAAAAAAAAAAGGCAACATGTTGTGACCAGGTGAAATCCCATTTATCCATAGGCAGAGGGGCTGCTGGGAGCACAAACCCTGGGATTTTTTGATTTTTTTATTTTTTTCTCTGTGATTAGCTCTGTGGAGGAATGTTCAGGTCACTGATTTTGGAGATAAAAGACTCCTGACTCGAGCACAACAAGCTCTGCTACAAATCGCTGCAGTTCATTATGCTTGGGTAATTAAGAGATGCTCTCCCAAACCTCCTGGAGCTGCCAGGCAGGGAGCAGGGACAGGTTGGGAGCCTGTTTGCTGCCCACAGGGGACAAACCTGGAGCAGGGAGCTGCAGGCTCTGCCTTGCTCCTGCCACTGCCAGCCTGAGCTGAAACTGCTCCTGGAGCTGCAGGGAAGGAGCAGCAGGGCTGTGCTGGGAAAGGGAGACTGGCAGGGAAATATTTGGGCTGGAGAAGGGAGGCAGAGGTCAGGGACATGCACACTGTGTCCTTGCTGCAAGGACCAGGCTTGTCCCTGCTGCTCTGTTTGCTGCAGGTAACAAAGGAGTAGAAATATCCCAGGGGTTGATGTAGAGATCAGCGGGATAAACCTCCCTGTGAGTCCACTGAGTGCTTTTTTTGGGTGTGCACGTGTCAGATGTGCAGCCCAGCAGCCAGGAAGGGGCATCCAGGCAGAGGAGGGAGGCCCCCAGCAGATGTTACAGGAAACTCCTCCAAGGCACTGAAGTGGAAGGGAAAGCAGGGATGTTTTCTGTGTGAAAAGCCATGAATGGCACAATCAGCTGGGGCTGCCTTGTGCCAGCAGGGTGGGAGCGCTGCTGAGTCCCTGGATCCAGGCACTGGGGAGAGGAGGCAAAGGCAGGGAGTGTTCCCTCCCTCCCTCCCTCCCTCATCTGGGATCCTGACCCAGCCAGAGCATCCCCTCTGCCTCGGGCTCTCTGGAGGCTTAAATAAACCTGTGGGAGTTGGAGGAAGCTCCAAAATAGCAAAAATACAAATAGTGGAAAAATAGTTGCAGTTTTGGAGGTGAAAAATCAAAACTCTCATTATTCCTTTTCACGGTCTCCTTTCCCTTCTGCTCTTTTTTCCCTTTTTAATTTTTTTTTTTTTTCCTTTGGTAAGAGCTGTTTTCTCGAGTAACCCTTAATAAAAGAGACAAGAAATTGAATGTGTTACTTGAGGGGTTTGTAGGGAAAAAAATCGGAGACTTCTTGGTGAGGGGGCTGAATTGCAAAAATTACCAATTTTTGGAAGAGGGCCATTGGTTTGACAAAAAAACTATTTGAGAAATTCTCCCCAGCTCTGGCTCTAATGTGTTTTGGCCAGCATCCTGTGTAATCACAGTTCATTATTTCTGAATCACAGATGCTGTCTCATCTGAAATACCCCTCATGTGAGGGAATGATGATGCCTCAGGCAGGGACCTGCTCCTTTCTGACCCTGCTGGCAAAGGTGGTGGCTCTGCTCTGGACATGCAGGAAATTTGGAGATAATCCCATGGATAATTTGAGGCTTTTCCTCCTGGAGGTTGAGCTTTGCAAGGTTGCAGGGTCTCAGGAATGCTTTCAAAGCCCCTTGGCCATGTCTGGATTGTGGTGTAGCAGGGCATGGGGTGGCCAGGGCAGCTTCTGTGCTCTCCCCCTGTACCCCAATCCCAGCTGGAAGTGTGGATTCCCTGACTGGCACCTCTGAGCAGGGCCAGAGCACAGGGAAAATGTAATTTCCTTTAGCTCTGGGTGCTGGGTTGATTCTACAGCTTAAATCTCCTACTGTTCCTTCTCCCTGGAGGGGACAGGAGCATTTTGCCAGTGTTCTGAGGTCCCAGGGACAGCAGCATGATCCCAGCTCGGCTCTGTTGGGTTCCTTACCTCTCCTGCCTCCCCCTTCCCCTCAGCCTCCTCTCCTCCCTGAGCACCTGCCTTTTATCCAATTTAATTTTCACACCTCCTCCTGCTGCTGCTGTCCTTGCCAGTTTTCTCTGTGCTTCTGCAGTGGGTGTCTGTCCTTTATTGGAGTGATTGCCTGGAAGGTTCCCATCCCAGACTGGCTTCCATAATCCTGCTGGATCTGGTCCCAGCTGGGGGAAAACACCTCAGATTGCCACCAGGACAGGGCTACAGCACAAGGTCAGCTGTGAATTTGTGTTGGTGTGGATATAAAGCAGTCCCTGGGCTGTCTGTGTGATGTCACCTCCCCAGCAGGGTGCAGACAGTGCCTGTTCTCCTCTGGGGTTTTCCTCAGGGCTCTCCTGTGATGCTTTGGGAAGGCTGAGCTGGAACAGGGACTGGGCAGAGCTGGAGAATAAAGCAGAGATTTATTGAAAGTCCTTTAAGGTACAGCTTGGGCAGGACAAGAGCCTGGGCAGGGCTGCACCCATGGTGGACCCAAAATGGTCACAAAATGGACAAACAATCATGAGGTCTTACATTTTAATAAGTTTTGGTTCATTTGCACATTGGGGTTGAATTGTCCCATTCCAGCTCCAGGCTGGGAGCTCCCATCCTTCTTGTTCCTCCCTCCAGCCACCCTTGTTTGTGCTTTGGGGCTGAAAGTTGTCCTTGGGGTGCAGCAGGAAAAGGATTTGTTTTGTGTCCCTGCTGTGTGCAGAGCTGAGTGCCCCTGACTGTGAGCTCAGAGCTGCACCCTGGGCACCACAGAACCTGGGATACACCAAAGATAAAACTTCAGGCATCACCTGGATGTGAGCATCTCCTCTTGGTTCAGTTCCCACTTCCCCTTTAGTGCCTTTAGTGTGGTTTCATCCCTAATTCTGCTTTTAGCCCAAGCAGCAGCTGCAGGACAAGTCCTCAGCAGCTCTGGCTCTGCCAGCACCACCAGTGCTGATGAAGTCTCAGCTGAAGGGCAGGAAATTGCAGCTCTCTGTCCCCAAAGCAGAGCCAGCATCTCCTGGGCTCGGTGGCCTCTGTGATGTTGGTGACACCCAGCTGCCACCTGAGCCTGCAGGGTGGGCAGGACAGGACACAGGAGGGGCAGGGGATGTGCTCCTGATGGGAAATTGGGACTCACAGGATGCTTGTGCCACCCTGGCACTGCCCAGCAAGGCTTGGGGAGCTTGGGTTTGAAACTGCCACCAAGCTCCAAGGCTCCAGCCGTGGTGGGGCCGCCTCTGGATAACAGAGAAAAGCACCAGGGTGGAAAAAAGGAACCTGGGGAAAAAAGGAAGGGCTTGGCAAAGCTGTTTTAAGTTTATTTCTCATAGTCTGGTTTGATTGGTGATGATCTCCTGAGGCTGAGTTTGTTTTGCCTGTGGCAGGAGTGATGCCCCCAGTTTTATCCCAGCCCACCTCAGGAAGGCTCAGCTGCAGGCTGGCAGGGACCAGGCTTCTCCCAGTGGATGTGGGCTCTGCTCCCTCTCATCTGAGTGCCCACTGCCACCCTAGGTGGGATCTAATGATTTGTGCTGGACTCCACAGAGGTTTTTCTCCAGCTCAGCTGGAATTGGAAGTGTTGGCACTGAAATGCAAAGTGCAGACCCTCATAACCACTGACCTCCAGGTGCAGGTGGAGGACAGAGGAAGGCAAGACCCAAAATTTGGGAATTACAGCCAAATGATATCATCATTTAAAACAAATAACTGTGTCCCCCGGGTACTTTTCTAATATTATTCTTGCTCTGTAGGTAATTTTTAGCATTTGCATGAGATAATGAGATCTGGCCAACACTCAGAGGAGCCTTTCTGGCCATGACCAGTAACAGCAGGACAGGTCCCTGCTCTGCCCCAGTCTGTGTGAGTGTGTCTGCTTCCCTGTGCTGATTTATTCAAATCTGAGATGATTATGAGGGACCTTCATTAAAAAGACAGAGATTATCCTAACTGGGAGGAAGGAAAGATGTTGCCTGCACAGCTGGGCTTGCACTGGGAGCTGGCAATGCCTTTTCCAGCTGAGGAAGCTGGGAAAGGGGAAAATTGCCATCTTTGCCTCTTTTTTTTAATTTTTTTTTTTCTCTAGGATGAAAAGACAACAAAGTATGAATGGTCATAATTTAGTGGGCTCCTGGGTAAATTTGTATTTCATTCTGATTATTGAGTGCATTCCCTAATTGCAGCAATAAAAAGGAATAGTCCATCTTCTAAATGCAAGTGGTAGCGCTGATTGTTATTTAATTACTTGATTCCAGTGGTCGAGGGGTGAGCCTGGAATTGCAATTGCAGCTTGTATTATTTCACTGAGATTGCTGAATTAATTAGGAGAACAATGGGATTCTTCATTGTTGACATCTTAAGGACTCGTGACAATAACTTTAAAACCCAGTGAATAATAAAATGCCACCGTGAGCTTTTCTCCTGAAGAAAAGAGAAATAGGAGGAGCTGGAGTCCCCCCACCATTCCCTCTTTCCTCCTCCACTGCCCTTCCCTGCTCTAGAATGGTTTCATTCAGGAAAGAAAAGGTAATTTCAAGTCAAACTCCAGTTGCTGATATGTGGGTTAATTCCTGGAATTAAAGGAAAAATAGCCCGTGGTGCTCATCCTCACCCTGTGTAATTGAAACCCAGAGCTGATATTTATGGGGCTTATCAGGGACTTTTTAGGGACTTGGGAGTGTAAGAGCATAAATGAATAGAAAGTTGTAAGTTCTTGTGCTTTAGGATATGACCTAAGCTCTGCTTAATGAGACTTAACCCCAGGATAAGCTCCCTCTCCTCTGCTTTTGCATTTCCCTCTCAAAAACTCACCCAAGGAGAGCAATGGGAAAATCCCCAGGGAGGTTTGGGAAGGGCTGTGCTCCCCTCAATAATCTGCTGGTCCTGCAGAGGAGGTGCTGCCTTTCCAGGGATGGCTTTGTGCCAAGGTCAGGAAATTTCCATGCCCTGGTCTCATTGCTGTGCTGGCTCAGGGTGGTTCCATCCACGTGGGAATGGTGGGTAGGGAAATGAGGCCTTGCCCTCTCCTGCTTCCATCCAGACACTGGGAATGCAGGGTGATGGAAAGGGCTGAAAATGCCCCCCAAAATTGTTCCTGAGGGGAACAACAGAAATATTGAAGAACTGAAGGAATTGTGGGTGGGTGATGCTGAGCAGAGGTGGAAAAGGNCAAAGCTGTTTTAAGTTTATTTCTCATAGTCTGGTTTGATTGGTGATGATCTCCTGAGGCTGAGTTTGTTTTGCCTGTGGCAGGAGTGATGCCCCCAGTTTTATCCCAGCCCACCTCAGGAAGGCTCAGCTGCAGGCTGGCAGGGACCAGGCTTCTCCCAGTGGATGTGGGCTCTGCTCCCTCTCATCTGAGTGCCCACTGCCACCCTAGGTGGGATCTAATGATTTGTGCTGGACTCCACAGAGGTTTTTCTCCAGCTCAGCTGGAATTGGAAGTGTTGGCACTGAAATGCAAAGTGCAGACCCTCATAACCACTGACCTCCAGGTGCAGGTGGAGGACAGAGGAAGGCAAGACCCAAAATTTGGGAATTACAGCCAAATGATATCATCATTTAAAACAAATAACTGTGTCCCCCGGGTACTTTTCTAATATTATTCTTGCTCTGTAGGTAATTTTTAGCATTTGCATGAGATAATGAGATCTGGCCAACACTCAGAGGAGCCTTTCTGGCCATGACCAGTAACAGCAGGACAGGTCCCTGCTCTGCCCCAGTCTGTGTGAGTGTGTCTGCTTCCCTGTGCTGATTTATTCAAATCTGAGATGATTATGAGGGACCTTCATTAAAAAGACAGAGATTATCCTAACTGGGAGGAAGGAAAGATGTTGCCTGCACAGCTGGGCTTGCACTGGGAGCTGGCAATGCCTTTTCCAGCTGAGGAAGCTGGGAAAGGGGAAAATTGCCATCTTTGCCTCTTTTTTTTAATTTTTTTTTTTCTCTAGGATGAAAAGACAACAAAGTATGAATGGTCATAATTTAGTGGGCTCCTGGGTAAATTTGTATTTCATTCTGATTATTGAGTGCATTCCCTAATTGCAGCAATAAAAAGGAATAGTCCATCTTCTAAATGCAAGTGGTAGCGCTGATTGTTATTTAATTACTTGATTCCAGTGGTCGAGGGGTGAGCCTGGAATTGCAATTGCAGCTTGTATTATTTCACTGAGATTGCTGAATTAATTAGGAGAACAATGGGATTCTTCATTGTTGACATCTTAAGGACTCGTGACAATAACTTTAAAACCCAGTGAATAATAAAATGCCACCGTGAGCTTTTCTCCTGAAGAAAAGAGAAATAGGAGGAGCTGGAGTCCCCCCACCATTCCCTCTTTCCTCCTCCACTGCCCTTCCCTGCTCTAGAATGGTTTCATTCAGGAAAGAAAAGGTAATTTCAAGTCAAACTCCAGTTGCTGATATGTGGGTTAATTCCTGGAATTAAAGGAAAAATAGCCCGTGGTGCTCATCCTCACCCTGTGTAATTGAAACCCAGAGCTGATATTTATGGGGCTTATCAGGGACTTTTTAGGGACTTGGGAGTGTAAGAGCATAAATGAATAGAAAGTTGTAAGTTCTTGTGCTTTAGGATATGACCTAAGCTCTGCTTAATGAGACTTAACCCCAGGATAAGCTCCCTCTCCTCTGCTTTTGCATTTCCCTCTCAAAAACTCACCCAAGGAGAGCAATGGGAAAATCCCCAGGGAGGTTTGGGAAGGGCTGTGCTCCCCTCAATAATCTGCTGGTCCTGCAGAGGAGGTGCTGCCTTTCCAGGGATGGCTTTGTGCCAAGGTCAGGAAATTTCCATGCCCTGGTCTCATTGCTGTGCTGGCTCAGGGTGGTTCCATCCACGTGGGAATGGTGGGTAGGGAAATGAGGCCTTGCCCTCTCCTGCTTCCATCCAGACACTGGGAATGCAGGGTGATGGAAAGGGCTGAAAATGCCCCCCAAAATTGTTCCTGAGGGGAACAACAGAAATATTGAAGAACTGAAGGAATTGTGGGTGGGTGATGCTGAGCAGAGGTGGAAAAGGGAAAATATTCAGCTCTTCAGGGTGGACATTTGTCTTGATCTACTTAAAAACAAGCAGAAATCCATCTCCAGCATGCCTGAAATTGGTGGGCAAGAGGCACTGATTGAGGTTTTGCTCTGCAAATGTTGGCTTTATTGTTTTTTTCTCTGTCTCCTTTTTAAGTTTTATTGAAAATGTGTTTCATATAATGGCCTTTGTTGTGATGTGGCTTTTACTGTAGCTGACTGAGTGTTTGTGGGGTTATTACAGCCTTGCAGTGGAGGAAAGCACAAAACAGGTTCTCTCCAAAGCCTTGGGGGGAGGCATGATTATGTTAAAATAATCATCTTCCCTGACCAAACTTGGCTTTCTCTTTCCTGGGTGCTCTGCAGAGAGTTGTTCCTTTTTTTGTCTACGTCTTTGTATTGTCAGGATTAATTTTTCAGAGGGAGAAATCTCCATAAGCTGAGTGGTGCCCACTCCTTCCTTTTTAGGAGCAGGAGGTTGGATTTTTTTTTTCCCCCCCTCTTCTCTGCAGAAATTCTGTGGCTTCAATCTACTCCACTGCTCACTTTCTTCCCTTTCAACCTCTGATTTCCTCCCTATCTTTGTGAGAGTTTTCTGAGCTGATTGGAAGTACTTTGAGGTACTTCTTGAGCTCCTTTCCTCCCAGATTTGTGGGAATCAGGTACATTTTGAGGTGTTTTCATCCTGGATTTGTGGGAATTTGCAGGGCCATCATGGATGGAGAGGAGCTCAGGCAGAAATGCATCCCCTGCTTTCCCAACTCCCTCTCCCCATCTCCCACATCCCTCACTCCTCTCCTTAGCTCTGGCTTAGCTCTCCTGCTCCCAAATCGTCCCAGGGGCTGTATTTCACCTGCCTGCAAGACCTTTGGATCTGGCTGGGCTTCAGCTGAGCTTTTAGCCAGGCATGAGTAACTGCCTGTGCCTCAGCACAGCCAGGAGCTTAATGAGGGAGAGCTATGCCAGAGCCAGGGAATGGGGCAGGAGCTGGGAGGTGATTTGGGAGCTGGGGATGATGTTGGGGGGTAGAAATCCACGTGTGGGTTTCTTGGGAAAGGAGAGGGGAGGGTTAAGGAGGAGACTTTGGAAGGGTGGGATGGAGATCACTGCAGAGCCAGGGGTGGGTTTGGGCAGACCTGTCCCTGTCAGGTTTGGGTGCTCAGGTGCTCCCAGCCCTTTGTGTTTTGTGTTTGCTGCAGCAGGAGGAAGAAGCTTTTGGCATCGATTTCTTCTCTTCACCCAAAATCAGCTGAGGCACAGGGCAGAGGGGTTTGCAGGATCTGCTCTTTGCAGTCTGGCTTCCCCCTTCACTTCTCAACCCACTTTATTCCCTTTGCTTCTCCTTGTGCCTGACAAGCAGATATCTCCTCTCCCTCTCTGCAAGAACCTTTTCTTCCTCCACTGCCTGATTTTCCCCTTCTCCAGAACATCTCTAATCTCTCCTCCTGCACTGATAACTGAAATGAGTTCCATTCCCCAGCCAGCAGCAGCTTGGCTTGGACAGGGCTGAAGGGCAGGCTCTGATTGACAGGGGATCTCTGGAATTTGTGGGCTCTGGTGATTTATTTCCCTCTCTTTCCTCTTTCCCTTCCCACTGGGGATTTGCCACCTGCAGGAGAAAGGGGCAAGCAGGCTTCATAGCCAGAGGGCAGAGGGTGAGGAGCAGGAGGCAGGGAGCTGATAAGGGCATGGGTGAGATCAGCCTGGCTGGGCTCTGTGCTCAGGAGCTCTGCAGAGCAGGGAACCCCAGGGGAGAGCCAGGAGAACCAGAGGGGTGAAGGAAAGAGAGCAGCAAGGAGGAGACAAAAAAGAAAAAGGAGAAAGAATGGCACCCTGGAGATCTGGAGAAGAGCCAGAAAGAACAGGGTACAAAATACCAGGGAGCTGACAGTTAATTTACAGTCTCCAGGGAGAGAAAGGGAAAATTAAGTCTTTGTTGAGAAGAAGCAAATGGCAGAGAAGAGAGAGTGGATGGTGGTGTGGAAATCCTCCTGACTCCTGAGGTTCCTCCTCTTGCTGCTGCAGCTGTCCTGAGTGTCCTGGGCAATCAAATTCCATCTTCCCAAGGATCTGAAGGAAACCCTGGCACCATGGGGAGGTTCTGAGTTAGACAAAGGCAATGGGACAAACACCAGAGGCTGCTCCCAGGTCAGATTTGGGGAATCTGGCTTTGGCACAGGTTGGATTTGGGGGGCTCCTATCCCCCCCAGAGGCACCTGAGAGCCAAAGGTATCCAGGGGGGAAGAGCCTCTGCTCTTGCCCAAGGAATGGCAGCACTTTCTCCTCTGCTCTGGCTTCAGTTTTGTCCAGCAGAGCTGCTGGATTTGCTGAGCATTCCCAAACAGCCCCTGCTCCTCAGGGAATCACTGCTGGATGTGCTTGATCCTTCCAGAGCTAAGCCTGGCTTTTACCTGGGCATTGACTGAGCTCGTGTTTGGAGGGATGAAGTGGGTTTTTGTAGCTAGGAATGGAAAATCTTGTGTTCTTCCTGAAGGTGACACACCTCCTGAGGAGCAAGAAGCTTAAAGAAGGGCAAGTGGAGAGCAGCTATAAAAAATTCCTGGAGGAAAGGCTCAAAATGTTCCTTATTCCTACCAATCCACAAGGAAAAAACCCTCAAGTTTTTCCTCATTCCCACAAATCTGGAAGGAAATGAGCTCAAAAAGTTCTTCATTCCCACAAATCTGAACAAAGGGTCTCAATTTTTTTCTCACTCCCACAAATCTGAGAGGAAAGGACCTCAAAATGTTCATCATTCCCACAAATCCAGCCCTCTGGAACCACCCCTGCTCTCCTGATGCCAACTCCCAGGACCCTCCCAGGCCATCCTGTGATTGCCACCTGCTGAATAATTCACATTTTGTGTACTTTTGGCTGAGCTGCAGAGCCCTTTCCTGGAAGAATCCTCATTTATTTAAAGGGATGCTTGAAGCTGGCTGAGGGCAGGGTGCTGGAGGAAGGCTGGGTGCAGCCCCAGGTTGCTCAGAGCTGAGATTTGGGATTTGGGGAGCACAGAGGATGTGTCCAGAGTCTCCTCTGACAGCAATACAGATGCAATGGTTCTTTTTCACTCTGTCTGGAATAGCTTTGTAATAACAGGAGCAGTAGGAGAGGCATTTTTATTGATTAAACAATTGAGGCTATTTGTCTTTACCAAAGCAAAAATATTGAGGTGTCTCTCTCTTCCTACATATACATTATAAACATTTATTATGTGCAGCAGGCTCTGTAATCAAGCTGCTGTTTATGATGGGCTGGATTGAGATGGTGCAATGGGAGCTGGAGTGCAAGGCTGGTGTCAATATTCTGAATAACCAGAGGGGAGGGAGGCCAGGGACTGGGTTTTTTTTTGCAGGAGGAGTGATGTGAACAAAGGATTTCTTGGGAATTTCTGCTGCTGTGCTCCCTCCCAGCCATTCCTAAGGCATTCCTTTGATCAGACTCCATCCCAGCTATTGGAAAATTTGTAGTTTGAATAATGTGTGGCTGCACCTGTCTCTTGCCTGTGCTCCCCTGAGGTTGAGCAGGGCCCTGCTGTGGCACAGGGACATCTGAATCCCCCTCCTTTGGGGCTTGCCCTGCCCTGTTTGCTTTCCTGAGTTTCCAGAGTATTGATAGGGATCTCATCTCTTGATTTGTGTGTTTGCAGCAGCTGTAACTGAGCACTCAGGGATTATCTCTGGTTTTACTCTTACAGATTTTTTGCCTATTTGGGTTTTTCCCCCTTTCTCCACAGGGAAGGATTTATCTGCAGACAGGAACCCGTGTGTGATGGAGCCTGGGTGCCTTTGGGCACATGTGGCCTGTGAGGGCTCAGACCCTGGGGGTGCTTTGTGTCACCTTCTCCAGCTGATAAATGTGAGAGCTCTGCCTCAAACCCTGCTTTTGGGCTGGCAAAAAGGGACTTACTTTGCTTGGTGTCCTTCAGGGGCTGAGTTTTCCCTCCATTTCCCACCTGCAAGCTCCCAAACCTCCCTCCCCAAGCAAGGGAATGCAGGCTGGGAAGGAAACTGAGCCTTCCCAGGAGGCTTTACCCAGGTAGGAGTGAAACATTTGAACCTGGCAGAATTTATTAAGCCATGATTTGAATTTGCTCTGGTTCTTGAGGAAGCTGTGCCAGACAGGCTGGAGAGGACCCAGCTGAGCACAGGAAGCCTCTGTAGGTGTGTTTGTTGATGCAGTTTCTTAGGTGCACAATATGTCTGGGGATGGCACAGCCACCTTCTCCTGGAAGGAGAGGAGGGGAGGGCTTGGCTGGGAGCTGCCTGTGGCACAGATGGACACGTTGCTCTGTGCTCCCCATGGGAGGTGTTGAAGGAATTTTGGATGTGAGCCTAGACAGGGACCTTTGGAGCCACCCAGCCCCTGCAATCACAGGTACCTGCCTTGGGAAGGCTCCACAAGCACCCACCTCCAGCCTGCTTTGGGGGTTTTTTTCCTTTTATTAATTTTTGGGAGGGCATTTCCAGCTCTTTGCTGCTCTAATGGCAGTCAGAATTAATTCCAGAGCTTGCTTAGCCCCATTAATTTTTGTTGAATCATCATCACTGTTATTATTATAATATAAAATATTATAATATATATTTTTTTTTTCTTGGTCATCAATGATCATAGAGAGGAGTTGTCCACTGGATTTATCTCAGGCTGGAATTGTGCATCCCAACAGGATGGATGGAGCTCCTTGGGTTGGGGGCTTTGCTTCAAAGTCCCCTTCAGCACAGAATTAAAATGTGCCCTTGTCACTGCAGCTCTGTGGGGGGTGATTTACGTTTCCTCCTTCAGATGAACTTGTCAAACTTGGTGATAATGAAGGAAAAAAAAAAAAAAGGAAAAAAAAAATTACAATGGGTAAGAAAGAGGTGCCTTGTGAAAAACCTTCCTTAATGGAAAATGTCTTTTTTGATGTGAAAATCTCCTGTGTGTGAGAAGTGGTAGCACAGCTTTGATTTCTCCATGATTTAAAACCAATCAGCTTTGTCATGTCCTGGAAGGGAGGGAAGGAAATGAAGCCAGCAGAAATAAAGTGGAATATTTGGATGGAAGTTGTCTGACCTCTCAGAGGGGCTAAAGACAGCCAGGGATGCTCTTTTTCCTCACTGTTATCTGAACTGAGCCACTCCTGGCACTGTTTTCCCACCTTTTGTGTGGATTGAGTGGAGCACAGGGAAGTGGGGGTGGTTTCAGTGGCATCTGTGTGCTCAGGGTTCCTGGGGTTGTCTCCATCCTGCTCCTTCATTCCCTGCCTGCCTTAATTGGGTGCTGCAACAGTTCTATATGTTAAAATAAATGAACTTTTCACTACAAAAGAGGGAAAGAAGAGAGACAGATGATCCCTCAGCAGCAGCTGTTTGGAGAAAGAATCCCACAGAAGCTGCTTTCTTGGCTAATTAGAAATCTGCTTTCCTTTAGGAAGGATAACGTTTACGTTCCTGACTCCTGTTCTTGCTTCTAATTACTTTTTGGAGAAATGAATAAAGACACTTTCATATGTTTTACTCAGAGTTGCTGAGGCAGAGAGTGCTGGGGGGGAAATGGCTCCTGGAGATGGGAGAGGAGACAAGAGGAGGAAATCAAGATGACAATTTGCATTTTGAGGGGAGGGGGTTTATTCCAGCAGGAGCTGGAAACAGCAGAGAAGCTTCAGGTGGGATCTTCTGGGGATTGGGGGAGGCTGTTCATCCCTGAAAATTCCATGGAGATGATCCCAGCTAGCTCCATACCCCATTGCCACTGCCTGCAGTGGGAATTGAAACCACTTTGGGGTTCTTGGTGATTGCAGGACAGAGGGGATCCACTCGAGCTGTTTGATCCCTGCAGAACTGAGCAGCTTCTGTCAGGAGCTTTGAGTAAATTCATCACTCAACAAATGCCCAGGAAAATTAAATGTTCAAGCTGAAATTCTAGAAAACAGCAAACGTGCTCGTTTGGCATCTGCTGAGAAACAAGCTTTGATTGTTTGCCATGAAGAGAGAATTTAGTTTTGAAATGTGTTTCATCTTTTTATTAAGGTTATAAATATTGAAATTGGAACAAAGCGTTTTGCTCAGCCTGAAACAAAGAATTCTCTCTTTTTTTTCTCCTCCCAGTAACCCCCTGGGAGTTCAGGGTGTCTCCTCCAGGCTGGAAAATGCTCCTGCTGGGTTTTTTTGTTGTTGTTCAGGGCGTGCAAGGGGTGGTGATTTAAACAAAACCTTTCTCTGCCTCTGCTGAACTTTTTAAAGCCTTGAGCAGGTGTTAGTTTGCAATCCAGCAATTCAATTACTCTGGGCAATAAATTTCAAGGTAAATGTTGGAAGCTCCATCACTTGAAGTACCAATGTTTTCCCTTTTTTCCTCCCAGTCTTCAGGGTAGTATCATCAGCAGTGGAAGTAATGAAGCCTGGTTTCCTATGGATTGCTTTCTCATGGTTGGATTCTTTGATAACTAAATAATTTCAGGCTTTGACTGAGTGCCCCAGCCACAGGAAAAGCTGGCTTGTGTGTAAATTCTCTAATAAGGAGTGAGCTCTCCTTGCCTGCTGCCTGTCCCTGAGGATGCTGAGAGCCTGGTTATTGTCTGGCCTCTGTTTTTTGTGGGTTTGGGGAATTGGTTGTGCCCGATGTGCTGCAGGTGGGTTTGTTTGTGGGGGTGGCTTTGCCTGTTTCCATAGGAAAGCAGGTTGGAGAGATAGGTGGGCAAAGGATATTTTTGGCAGAGGGACCTGGTGGAGTCAATGCCACCGTTTCTGGACTCTGAGAGGAGGGAGGAGGATGTTTTTTTCCGGGGAATGTGTGAATAAACACGTCCATTAACACGGTGACAAACAGGACTTGACATGCAGGGTGGTGCTTAAATTAAAACTGCTTTTCCATGACCAGGGGATGGGATTTCAATGCTTTGCCTCCTGTGCTTGGTACCAGAGCTGCATTTACCACAGGGCTACTTCCATTGCATGCAGTATTGAAAAAAAAGAAATAAAAATGAATCCATTTCTCCACTGGAAATGCAATTTTCCTAAATTCTCCTTACCTTTTAAAATTTTTTTTTGCTGTTATTTGTTTTTAGGAGTGTGATTAAACAAAAGCAGGGATGCAAAGTGTGAGTGGCTGGGCAATAAGGAGGGAAATGTGCATTTCATCCCTTTCCTGGCAGCTCCACAGACTGAATCCCCTCAGCTCCTGGTGGGATGGGGATGGTGCTCTCTAACATGCAATGAAAGAGTAAAAAAAAAATATCCAGGGGCAAAATCAGTAGGGGACAGTGACAAATCTTTCTGTACAGATAATAAGTGATAAGCTGATAAGGGGTAGCCCAGGCAGGCAATTAACACAAGGGGTTAATGAGCTGAGGGCAGAGATCTCCCCTGGGCTGAGCCTTGCAGCCCTTTCCAGGGAATGGCTCAGCAGGGATGGACATCTCCAGGAATCAGCAGTGACTGGGGAGCAGAGCAGGTGATTAATGAGGGTTTATTGCTGCTGATGGACAAACCAAGCTGCTCAGCATTCCCTGGGAGTGATGCTCAGCTTTCCTCCCTGCTCAAACTTTTCCAGGAGCAATTAGAGGGAAGGAGAGGAGGGAAGAACTGGCCCCCTCTCGGCTTGATTTATGACCCAACCCTTTTGTAACAAGATTTCCAGTGTTGTAAAATATTAAATACATCCTTATATTCAATATCACATTTTGATACATTTCATGCCTCATTTGCTTCTGGAGTCAAGGACAACTTCACATTTTTCATGGCACCGGGCCCAGATTTGTCTATTTATTTATTTTTAATCACTGCATTTTTCTCTTTTTTATACCTGTATCGTTCAGGATTAGATCTTGGCAACCATAGCAACCCATTCCACTGGGTGGATTCAGGTCTCCAGCACGTGGCAACTTTTTTGGCTTGGCTGATTCCCCCCGGGACTGCTGTGCAGGTGCCACCCCATGGGGGAATTTAGGGTTTTTAGGAAATTTGGTGCTGGATTTGAGGCTGAGGCAGCAGCTCTGTCACTTTTAAACAAAAGGCTGTTTTATTGAACAGCTCACGTGCTGGTATGAGGGGCTTTAAGTGGGATTTGCTGCCACAGTTAAAGGGGGATGCAGGCAGCTCCTGTGAGTGGCTGGAATTTGTCAGTGTGGGAGTTTTTTTTGGGTTTTTCCTCTTACTTTGGGGAAGAGCAGCTGCCTCCTGGTGAATGGACTCAGCAGCACAGAGGGACTCTGCTATATGTAAATGTGTTTATGATGAATATTTGTGACCAGAGCAGGGCTCTGTCCTCTCCCAGCTCTGGAACCTTGGGTGCATCCCTTTAAATCCCACATTAAACCAATGAATGCTCTGGAGGCCGAGTGGGGATGTGTTTTCCTTGGCTGGGGGTTGGATATTTTTTTGGGAAGAGCTCGTTTCTCCCATCCCTCAGCCCAGCTCCATCCCCCTTACCTTGACTGAGGTGTCTCATCTCTCTAAGTTAACAGAGAGCAATTGGCCTGTGTTCCCTCCGAGGTGACATCTCAGCTGTGACTCATCCTCTGGGCTCAGGATGGCTTTCTTTCCCTTTTTACAAAATCCTGGTTTTTCTTCCTACTGCCAGGGTGACTGCATTTTTGTTTGGTTTTATTATTTTATTTTTTGGTCTAAGAAAGCACAGCCAGAGCCACTTGCAAGGAGCAGGAGCTCGAGGAGCTCTGCCTGGGAACCAAGACAGACGGTCCTGAGAAGTGAGAGTAATTAAAAACTGTAATATCTCCCCTAAGGCTTGTGGTCAATTATCCATGAATGGCAACTTCAGCTTGTGACTGGATGCTTTTCCTGAAGGATAAAGCTGGAGCTGGAATGAGCTCAAGAAGGCCCATGGCTGCTTGTTTTGGAAGGGGGCCTGGCAGCCACAGGAGTCCTGACTGATCTGTCTGAGAGAGCTGCTTTAGCAAAAGAACCCAGCTTTATTTCCAGGCTTCTTTTCCAACCCTTTTGAGCTTCTCCAGCTTTGCCACCCAGTTCCAAAGTCCTGAAAGAGTGGCCACAAGGCTTGGAAGAGTTTGGCTGGAGGGAAAAGTTTCCGGCTCGTCTCTTGGTGATGCTGCCCTTCCAGTTCTTGAAGTGGTCAGCACCCAGAAATGAAATAATTTCAGTGATAACATCTCTGAAAGGGCAGCACTGATCTGCTTTTGGGGACAGGTCAGGTGTCCTAAATGAGTGACTTTGAACTTCCTCTCCTTTGACAAAGGAGCCCGTGAAAGATGAGAGTCTCACAAATGAGAAACAAACAGCTTTTCTCTGTAGTGGAGCTGGGATCTGAACTGGAAAACTTCTAAGAGTTGGGATCAAAAAAAAAATCTTCAAAGCTTTTTTTATAAATGGAAGTATCAACAGGAGTCAGGGGACCTTGGTTGAGGGGCTCTTACAAATCCCACGAGGTGCTTATCTGCCTGTTTTGGTGGCTGATAGCCTTTGAAAATCTGTCCCGAAGCACTTGAATCACTCCTGGAAATGGAATTTACACTTCTAAATTACCTGCCTGCCTGCAAACACAGCCCTGGCCCTGCCTTTCCCTAATTGCCACATCAATTAAAAGCCTCCCTGCATCCTGCTGCCAGCAGCCCCTGGTGGATGCTGGGGAGTGCAGGAGTTTTCACCCAGGCTGCTTTTTATGGTCCCCACTCTTTGGGAAACGCAACAAAATTTAGTGAGGGAACCCTTCTCTGTTCCCTCCTTCCCATCCAGCAAACTAATTGAAAACAACATGAATGTTAATGATGCATTTCGCATTTGGAACTTAGAGGGGTGATTAATACGTTGTACATTGTATATTAACACCTTCTCAGGGGCATAATGAAGACAAAATATATGCTCTGAGACGAGGCTGTTTATTTCTCTGTGTGTTCCCTGTGTTCCACCAGCCCTGCCCACGGTGAAATACAAGTTTTCCAATCCAGAGGGTTTTGTTTCAAAGCATGATTTTAAATCAATCAATAAATTTCTATGTCTTAATCCTTAAAAAAAATTAAAAAATCCCCCCCCCTCCCCTTTTGATGGGGTGGCTGGAGCAAAAGGCACAAAGGGGATGGGATTTGAGGAGGGGAAGGCTGAGAGGTGCTGGGAAAGGCCAGTGATGTGCCAGGTTTTGGAGCTGTCACCTCCTGGTGCTGGTGGCAATGATCTGCTGGTGCAGTAAAGCTGGAAAAAGAATCCAGGGAAAGCTTTTTTTCCTCTCTCTTCTGCTCCTTGACCAATGGCTCCAGAATCCTTGTAACACTGCTGCTTTTCTTTTTTTTTTTTTTT
>WEIU01017664.1:532429-598526 GCA_013389925.1 Aegithalos caudatus
TTTTTTCTTTAATTATTGTGATGAATGGCTGCTGTGGCTGGAGCTTGGCTGGAGGCCGGGGTTTGATGGATTCTGTGAGGCTGCTGGAGGCTCTGGGAGCATCCCTGGGATGAGCACAGAGCAGAGGCTCCTCTGTCCCTGCCTGGCATGGGGGGACCCCAAACTGGGCCACCTCTGCCTCCTCTTTCTCCTGGGTGCTCCTCACCCTCCCAAGGACTGTCACCCTCTGGATTTGTGGCCCCAGCCTTGCTGTTGGTTTATCCCAACCTCTTTCCTGTGCCATGTTCCCAGAGCTCTGCTTCCAGGAGGGATTTGGGCAGGGGTCACATCCAGGCACAGCTCTGGGGAGCAGTGACATCCTGATCACTACCAAAGGGGATAATTCTGCCTCTTTGCACTCTAGGAGAATTCAAAACTCCCCCAGCAGATGTTTGAACAGGCTCCTGGTTTTCCAAGAAACTGGCAGCTCCTGCTGCCCTGCATCTCCCATGCACCCTGGGCTTCCCTTTCCTACCTGATCCAGTCTCTTGTTTGTTAAACAAACCTTGGGCCTGGCAGAGGTGGGCAGAACCAGGGAGGAAATGAACAATTCCTCCTGGATTGATGATTCCAGTTAATTCCAGCAGCAGGAGAAGGGGAATGATTGCAAATTGAGGGTGAAGTTGGATGGGATATTTGTTAAAAATTCTTTCCTGTGAGGGCCTGGCACAGTTTTCCCAGAGCAGCTGTGGCTGCTCCTGGATCCCTGGAAGTGTCCCAGGCCAGGTTGGAGCAGTTTGGGATAATGGGAGGTGTCCCTTGGGATGAGCTTTGAGGTCCATTCCAACCCAGGCCATTCAGTGATTCCACACCATTGGTATTCACCTGCTGCTCTGTGTGTGCTGCAGATTTATTATTTTTAGTGTGACTTTGTGTGGTGACATTGGAGTTGTTCCCTCAGCTTGGGCTTTTGGCTGGGGTTGTTTATGATGGGCAGTGTGTGATTTTTTTTTTTTTTTTGTGTAATGAAGAATGTCTGGTTCAATGCCTAGATGTGCTCATGGGGAAGTGTGGGATCTGCTGAAATTCTCATAAATCACAGTGAAGGGACAGTGAAGCTGTAACCTGGAAAAGCCCTTCAGGTGGCAAGGCAGGACAGTGATGCTCCAAACCTTGAGCAGCAGCTGTTCCAAGAGGAGGGAGCAGATCCACAACCACGTGGGCAAAACCTCAACACTGGGCTGGAAGTTTTTTTTATTTCCCCCTGAACCTTTCTGGCCATTCCAGCCCCTTTCCATGGGTAGTAAGAGCATCCTCATTTTTGTCTCTCTGAGTGGAAAACTCTGGGAAATGACTCCTTGGGAATCTTGTGGTGGGTGGGAGCGTGTGCTGAGGCTGATTATGCAACTGCAGGAAGGGGAAGGCGGGCACGGGAGCTGCAACACGTCTATAATTAAGCACAACAAACAGCCAGAAAACAACAAACACTTCCTAAACCCCATCCTTGGCCACAGCTGAATTATTGTTTTCCTGCTTTGGCAAAGCAACAGGGGGAGAAGCGTCTATGTGTTTGAAACCTTATTTTTGGAGGGGGTTGGGGTGTTTCTGGGGGTTTTTGTACCTTTAATGAATGAAAATTAAATCTGAGAATGGGCAGAGAGCACTGGTGAGAGGGGCAGAGCTCCCTCAGGCTGTAGGCAGCTCCTATTAATAGCACCTGGCACTGCTGTTCCCAGCAGTTGGGTGAAAAAGCCCCAGTCCTGGAGTGTTATTCCAAACAGGGAAGGGAGGAACCAACCTGGAGTAATTCCTGCTCTGCAAGCTGAGTGTTTATCCACTTTCTGAATGAATGGAGATGTGCTTTATTTATTAAAACGAGCAAAATGCCTTTTTCCTTCAGGACTTGGCATATTTTTGCTGTCCTTGCTGCCTCCTCACCCTTTTATCTGCCTTTAAGCCATGTATTTGCATGAAGCCAGCATAAAACTCTGTTTTATCTGGATGATAGTGGGCTCAAATTAAGGCTCTGGGGTTTTTTGGCTGTGTCCTTGCCCTCAGAGCAGAATCCTGTGGCTGTGGGCATGATCTTACCCTGCTCTATCTTAACCTCCTTCCTTGCTTGCCTCTAATTAATCTCCCGTTAATAACCCAGCCCAAAAGAGCTGCAGATTGGAGGAGTCACAGGCAGAAAGAGCTGAGATTTGGAGTGATGTTACCAGGGAATCTCTCAGGTTGGTGGGACAGGATTTTCTCCTTTTCCTGCTGTGGTGGGAGGCAGGATTTACTGCTGCTCTTCCCTGCCCTCCTGCTCCACCAGGCATTCCAGCCTGGCCATAAATCCAGGGCTGTTGCTTCTCCCAGCTGTGCTGTGAGCTCAGGGCAGCCTCGTGCTCACTGCTCCATGTCTGTCTGTCTGTCTGTGCCTCTCCCAGGCTCACATCCCGAGTTTTTGGGGCTGTGTCCTTGCTCATCTGCAGCTTGGCTGGTGCTGGAGGGAGGTGGGTGAGGGTTGTCCTCTCCCAGTTTGGGCAGCTCACGTGCTGGGACACCTGAGCAGAACCCTCTGGATGTGGGGAGGTGGGTGAGGAACAGACTGGGAAATGGAGATGGAGCAGGGAATTCCAGGAGGTGATGCAGGGGCTGTCAAGGCTTGGGTACCACCCATGGTTTGGATTATTTACTACAAAGGAACCATTTTAAAGGAGGGGCTGTGGGGTCCTTTTTGTTCATGGATTTCCCAATCCCCCAGAGATCCTTCTCTGCTCTGGAATTGTCGGGGTTCTCAGAAGTCTGGAATGCTGCTGGCACCTGGAGATCTGAAGGGATGATCCCATGGGTGCAGCAGCAATTCCATTGTCCTGGAGTGGTCAGGCAGCAACCAGAGGTGTCTTCCCTCAGGACCATTCCCATGGGGAATTCTCTCTCTCACTCTGGAGGCAGAGTAAATCCATCAGCATGAGCCCTGCTGCACCAGCCCTCAGCAGATTGCAGGAGCTGCTTCCAGGAGAATAATTCAGGGGATAAAGAGCCCCCAGGTCCAAGTTAGGAACAGCCTGTAATGACTCCTAGGGAGCAATTCCAGCATCCATAATGCTGGGGGTACCAACCTGGGGCAGTTTGGGGGGTTTTGCTGTGGAGTTGGGGTGTGGAAGCAGCACTGGGATGAGGAGGAGTGAAGGGGCTGGTTAAAAACATAAAGGCACAGACTGAATGTCATTTTAGAAACCTTCATCAGAAAAAAAAAATAAAATAAATCCAACTCAGAGGCTGTTAAGAGCAGAATGAAGGCTCAGATCAATAGGCTTTGAATGAATTCCTATAAAAAGGAAGAATTTGGGTTT
This sequence comes from Aegithalos caudatus, assembly GCA_013389925.1. Taxonomy (NCBI): domain Eukaryota; kingdom Metazoa; phylum Chordata; class Aves; order Passeriformes; family Aegithalidae; genus Aegithalos; species Aegithalos caudatus. The sequence continues at coordinate 535,750 of WEIU01017664.1, forward strand.
GACTTTGTAGGCACACTGCAGGAGAATTGAATCCATTGTCCCCAAAGGAGCTGTTCCAGCCCTCCTCTCGTCGAGGTACTCAGGGATTTTAAAACCTGCCAGCTTTTAGTGGTGTTGGGGAAGGGGAAAAAAAAAAATAAAAAAAGGTAGAGGAGAGGTGGAAATTAAACCACAAATGCTCACAATAAAATAGTGATAGAAATGGAGGTGGACAGGGAAGAAGAGAGAATCTGGATTCAGTGGCAGGGGAGCAGTAACTCACCCTGGTGCTTGGGCTGCTCTCAGGTATTGCTGCAAAGGCTGAAATCAACCCAGAGCTGGGGATTTGGTGCATTTTGGTGTCAAAAATGTGATTTCCATCCAGGAAACTGCTTGGCTGCCCCCCACCTTTTGGAATAAACCCAAAATCTAGGCACAGAAATGTTTTCCAAGCACATACCTGAATGTTTATGCCTTGCCTTTTGTCAAACCCACCAACTTGTGCTCTGCCTCACAAACAGATTTTACACCTTAAATCTGAATTCTCTGTGTGAATATATGGCAAACTTACGTTTTTTTGATAGTGATAATTCATTTTTTTGCTGTTGTTTCTTGGCTCTCCCTCCCAAATCTCCTTACAGAGGGGCTCTGGGTGCCCTCTGAGGGCTGGAGGCATCTCCTCTCCTTGTAGCAATTCATGTTGGGACTTCCAGGGTTCTTTTGGCACAGACAAAATGGCATTTTTGGAGCTCCTTTGGATAAACCCATGCAGTACCAAAGCCAAAAAGCCTCTCAGGGAATACATCTGGTTTTACAGAGGGGGAAGGAGAGCCAGGGAGTTATTTAGGGGTAGGAAATGGGGCATTTTGGAGGCTAAAAAGGGCTTTGTGGAGTGGCAGGGCTAGCCCAGGCTGGGGTGTGTGTTGAGGCTCTGTGGCAGACACTGCTGCTGGCTGAACCCTTGGCAAACTCCAGCAGGCAATTTTCCAGGCACTGCCAGAATTCCCCTGGCTGCCAGTGCAGGGATGCTGCCCCTTGGGGCTCCCAAAGCCAGCTGGGAGCACTTGGAGGAGGAGCAGCTGGGGTTTTTTTGGGAGTGGATTTCCTGCAGAAGGGGATTCCTCTGCTGGGTGTCCAGCTCTGAGTTTTCCCCTTGTGGCACCAAGCAGAGTCAGAAATGGAAATAAAAATGTCAGATTTTGTGCCTTTCCCCCCCTGAATGTACAAAACTCAGGGTTATGTTTTGATGGGGCTTCTGAACATGTGGCTGAGACTCAGTCCTCATTGTACTTGCCCAAATCCTCGTGGATCAGGTGCTGCCAAACCCAAATCAATTATTTGATTTTCTTTTTTTTTCTTCTTTCTTGGTTCTCCTGGATTCCCACAAAGTGAAAACACTGGAAGCTCCAAACCTGAAAGGAGTTTTCCAGCTCCACTTGATGACATTTCGTTTGTGGTGGAAAACTCCATGAGTGAGTATTTAGCAGCATTGTGTGGCAAAAGCTGATAGGATGAAAAACATTTATAGGGTATTGTAACAAAGAAATAATTTGGCTTCTGGTAGAATGGTGTTGATAGATTCTGATAGAATGGTTTTGCATGTCCTGTGCCTCACCCTTCTACGAGACTGATAATAAAATAAAATATTTTGATTTTTATTCTCAGTCTCCATCGAGCTGGGTTTTTCCAAAGCACGCGGGGTTTGTTTGGACACGGATTTTTGGAGAAGGCCACTCCAGCTCCTCTCCAAAGCCCACCAGGAGCTGGTGGGGCCAGCAGGCAGCTCCAGAGGCTCTGCTGGCAGCTTTGATTCTCCCTTTGGATGAATTGCTGGCTCAGGGATGACCGAACAGCTTCGTTACCGCGTCGTTAATTACCTCCATCCCCGCCATCCTCAGGCACAGCACTGACCTGATGCTACCAGAGCTGTGTTGCTTGTCCTGAGCTGTCAGGGGGAGAATTGATGAGAGGCTCTTCATCTGGTGAATCACTGCTCTGCTTTGGGGTGAGAGATGGGATTTTGCAGAGGGAATTTACCTCATTTAACCCGCCCTGTTTGTGTCTGCAGTCAGCTCCTGGAGTGACTTCTCCACTGCCCCTGCCCACTGTGGGGATGGCAGTGGCTGAGCTGCTGCAGCACAGGGAAAAAAAAAAAAAAAACCCTTTGGAAATGTTGTAAAAAGCTGTAATTTCCTCATTTTGGTAAATGTTAGGCTTTTCTGCGAGCGCCGTGACTTTAGGTGTGAAGTACTGGCAGCATCTTCTGGTTCTGTTTTGGGATTTTGGAATGGTTGGAGTTGTGCTGTGCAGGGCCTCAGATGCTCCTTTTGTGGGTCCCTTCCAGCTGAGGATATTCCATGATTCTCTTTCTTTCTTTTTTTTTTTTTTGCTGTGCAGAGCAGGACTTGATTTGACTGACAAGACATCATTTTTGGGGACAAGGAGCCGTGATGATTTCATTTGGGGAGCTTTTGTGGTGCAAATAGATGGCAAATAAATGACAATAAAATCCAGCTAGGCAGAAGGAGCAGGGCTGGAAGGAGGGAAATGCATTCCAAGTGCAGCTGGAAAAACGCTGCTCCAGGTTCCCAGAGCCTGGGTTATTCCTGGCCAGAGCTAATGATGATGTATGAGCCTTGCAGAACACTCTTCATCCTGACACCTCTGCTGGAGAGGTCTGTGACATTATTCTCACTAGGTACAGGTGGTAAAATTAATGCATAAGGAGAGAAAGTTTGGCCAAGCAGCAGGGCCAGGGAGGAAATCTTGGTTTCCTGAAGCAGTGTCAGGCTTTGCCTCACAGGAGCCTTTCCCAGCTCCTGGAATTTGCTGGTGCTGTGATTACTAAATCAAGCCCTGATGTTTTGGAAGGTCAGCAAGCTTTATTCCCCTTGTCCCTGCATCATTCCTTGTCTGGTGGCTTCCATGGGATGGCACAAAGGGCTCTGAACCCCGTGTGCCAGAGAGAAAATCAAACACCAGTTTATCATCATCACCATCACCTCCCTTCTGCTGAGCAGCTGCTGGCACTGCCACATGCTCAGCTCTCACAGACTGCTCACACAGCTTGCTGCAGCATTTTTAAGGGTTTTTGGGAGATGTTGGAGCTTCTACAGCTCCTTAAAAAGCCTTGGGAATGAGTGAGGCCCGTGGCTGCTTTGGGATGGGGTCACACCTGTGTGTGCAGGGCTGCCCAGGGACCCTGGCACACCTTTTCTGATCCTGCTTTTGGGACACAATCCTCATTATAGCATGGACAAAGTAAGTTTAAGCTTAGACCAGGACACTTTGCCTGCCCCTGAAATGAATCTCTATCCCTTTGTCCCTCTCTGGTTCCTCTCTCAGGGTGCAGAACTCTGTCTTGTCCCTGTTCCCTGTGTCTCTCAGTTATTAGTAGCTAAACCCCATTTTTTGCACTCTGTGGGGCTTTTTCCCCTTATTTTTCCTTGTGTGCATCCATTGGAGCCATTCTGCACCAACCCAAGGATCTGCCAAGACCTGAGTCTCATTTTTTTTGTCTCCTTTATAGCCAAAAACCTGCCCAGCACTTCCCAGCTGTCACCCTGAGCTGATGCTGGCTCTCTTTTGGGGAACTTCTCTCTCATTAAAGGATTTATCACCTGGAGAAGTCACTGGGGTGGAAAGAGCCATTTCTGCCTGGTGGAAATCCCTGCTATTTATGCCACGAGCTAAAGGTCAGGCTGGCAATCTCCCCTACTTGGATAAAATAAGAAACCCTCCCCTCTTTCTGCTCTCCTTTCTTGCTGGAGCACTTTTTGTTATCCCAGCTCTCCCGTGGGAGGGAGCAATGGGCTGGGGACATTCTGGTGCTGGTTCCTTGCTCACCCAGAGGCTTCACTCACGTCCCCACCCCACGCTCAGAAATTGCTGCTGCCCACCAGGAGCTGATTAAATGTTGAGGAGAGCTCAAGATTCCCACTGCAGCTGTGCAGGATGTGGCACAGCCCGAAATTCCAGTCAGGCTAAAATCGAATTAAAGTTTCCCAGCGTGATGTTTTAGGAGGAGGAGTAAGGGAAAAAAAAAATAATAATCATAAAAAAAGGGAGATGGGATAAAAGAAAAACCCCAAACAAAAAGAGCCCCCTGCAGAGTTCATCTGGTGGATGGAGTTACATTAAGTGAATGGAAATTAAAGGCTTTTCATAGAGATCTTCAGTATAATTTGATGGAAGACTTTAATTATTTCAAAGTGCCTAAGAAAAGGAGCTTGGAATGATTTCGGGAAGGTGGTGGGGGGGGAGCTTTCATAAAAATATCTCTCTTCAGCAGCATTTGAGCTGTTGTTGGGCTGAAAGGCTGCTGTCAGCTCCAGGGGAGGGATTTGAAAATCCCGTGCCCCCCATCCCTCCCCAGAGAGCAATTCCTGCCTGAGTGGCAGCAGCCTGGGGAGAGAGGGACAGGGATGAGAGGAGGAGGAGCAGAGGCTCCAGTGCTGCCAGGGAGCTCCTTTATCAGCCCTTCCCAGGGCCTTCCCAGGGCACAGGGGTGGAAAGGGCTCCTGGCTGGGAGGTGGGGAATTGGGATCTCTCTTGGAGCCTCAGACAGAGCAGGCATCCTCTCCTGGGCACCCCAGGGACGTGGGACATTGTAGGCATTGTGCTGAAGTTGTCACTCATCCAATTCTTGCTTGGACAGCACAGGAATTAATGGCTTCTTGTCTGGTCTCCAGGTTGACATAAATCCAGGGAGTTGGAGACCATCCATTCTTTCCCTGGGACTTGGATGCTCTGCTTCTGCCTCCAGCCTGGTTTTAGGCAGAAATGTGGCCTCTTCTGCTCTGAATGCTCAGGGTTTTAACTCCTCCTCTTCCCCAGGCACTGAGATCCCTGTCTCTGCTTCCACATGCCCCTCTCTGGGATGGGAAGGGCAGGAAGCTGAACAGAACTGGGGGCAGGACTGTACAAATCAGGTTTAGAATCCAACATTTAGCTTGGAAAAGCCCTCCCAGGCCACGGAGAACAAGCTGTCCAAACCCCACCTTGTCCCCAGCCTAGAGCACTGAGTGCCACCTCCAGTGGTTCCTTGGAGGAACCTCCAGGGATGGGGACTCCAAACCTCCCTGGGCAGCCCCTGCCAAGGTTGAACCAAGGTTTAACCAAAGCTTAATTCCTTTTAGTGCAGGAATTCTTCCTCCCATCCATGGACCTCTCTGAGCTTCTGCTGGGCTGAGACTGGAGCAGAGTGGCCAAGGCTGGTGGAGGTGACACCAAGGAATGGATTTGAGCTGGCCTGAGTTCAAATGCCATGGAAAACCAGCTGCTGTCACTCATGCAGACCCAGGATCCTGCAGATCCTGTGGTGCAGGATGGCAGTGAGGGAATGGCTCAGTGAAACCTGGAGCCTTTCCTGCTTCCCTACAGCCCAGGGGCTGTGCAGCACCAGGGATTTCCCACTAAACCTTCCTTGCTGTGCCTTTCCTTCTCCCCTCTGGTGGTCCTGAGGTTGATTTGGCTGCGTGGGGGCTCTGTGGGGGCTTTGTGTCCCCTGTGGCACATCAGGCTGGATAACAGCACCACACTCCTCTGCAGGGATATCCCAAGGGCAAACCCTGCCAGGGAAGTTCAGGGCTCAGACAAAAACACAACCAGCTTGGGATAACCAGGGGAGATGGGGGGAGAACAGCAGGATCCACTCCCAGGGAATGAGTTTCAGAGCAGGGGAAGGCAGGCACTGATGCCTCCTCCCCGAGGAGGGGTGTTTGGCAGGCAGCTGGCAAAGAGAGCTGGTAGCCATGGGGATGGGAGGAAAAGGGGGATGCTCAGAGGCAGGTGGGAGTCAGGAAAAAAAGGACAGGCACTCATCAACCTGGCTGCAGCAGGAGGAGAGCTGCTTCCATTTTCAGTGCTCCTGATGAGCACTGCCAGGCTCGGGGAGGCTTCAGGGTGAGGCAAATCCAAGCAGGGAACTGCTGGGATAAATATCCACATTGAGGGAGATGAGCTTTGTTTTTAGGGAGCTTGGATGACTGCAGTTGTGCAGGAGAGAGGGAGCAGGCAGTGAACTTCAGGGAGAAGCTGGATCTGAAGGGGCTTTGGGTGTTTGCAGCCCTAATGAGCAACTCCTTGGAAGTGCTGCTCAGAGAGGTCCTGCAGGATGGAAGATCTGAGCCTGCTCAGGGGCCAGAGTTAATCCAGTGCCTCAGTAACAGCAAATTATTCACTGTTTATTGCTGAGAGTGTTGTTTTCTGGGCTTTTTTTTTCCCCTTGATGTGTCAAAGGCTTTCTGCACCGATCGTTCTTTGCTGCATTCCCTGGCTGGAGCTCTGCTGGAGGAAAAGGAGCCTGTGCCTTGTGCTTGGCCAGGCTCCTGCGTGGTGTCACTGCAGGAGTTTGGGCTCTGCCTTTCACCATTCCCATTCCTTGGCATCAGCATCCAGCCCTGTCCCTCCCACACCCCATCTCCTGTGCTGGAATTGGAGCCCCCACGGGTGATGCCCAGATCAGTGGCTGAAATCCAGGTGGGAAATGACCTTCCTGCTGTGTTCTCATCCCAGCTGCTGTGGGAGAAGAGCTGCTGGGGTGCAGTGAGGGCAGAGAGCTTCCTGTGAGCTCTGAGCATCCCCCTTTTCCTCCACCAGGAACCACTGAGGTGCTGGCAGCTGCCTTTGGCTTTGATTTCAGGCTCTGTTTGCCCACACTGGGCTGCCTTTGCTCTGTTAATAACAGGTCACCACCTCCCTGAGCTCTTTGAGGGTTTGTTGTTGCAGCAGCAGCAGCATTTTTTGGGGGTGGCAGAGAGAGAACGGCCCCCTGATGTTTGTGATTTAATTCAGGCTGAGGATGGAGGGGAGGAAAAGCTGCTCCAGCTCGGGCTGGGGGTCTGATCAAGATCCCTCCTCCACCTTCAGTGCCGTTCTCTCCCACCAGCAGTATGGAAACTACTTTTGGGCAGGAACAATGTGGATTTTAGCATTAACAGCTTTTCTTTTTGGGGGCAGGGGGAGGCTCAGAGGCTGCCATTTGACAGCAGTCAGCAGCAATCAGCTGGGCTGGTGCCTCCTGGAATAGTTTGGGAGCCTGCTGGGTTCCAGACTGCTTCAAAATGAGCTGTGCTGAATCACAACCACTCCAAACTCCCTGTGCTTGGAGTGGGGCTGAGGTGAAGTGAATTCCAGAGGGTGGGGGAATAAAACCCAAGTAGTTCCCGTGAGCTGGGGAGTTAAGGCAGCCTGGAGAGTTGTTTGTGCCTCGTGGCTGAGCTCAGCAAGCTCTAATTGATGATTTCCCCCACATTTAGGGCATGGATAACATCCTTCCCTGGTGGATTCATTGGTGCCTGATGTGAGCCCAGCTAAACAGGCAGCCCTTCCCTCTGCCTTCCCTCTGTGAGGTGGGTTTTCTCTCCTCTAGCAGGCTGTGATTTCATGAAACTCAGAGAAACCTGGAGCTTTTTTATGAGCCTGCATCCCCATGAAATTTGGCTGTGAGCTGGCCATCCTATTCCAGATGGATGAAGGATGGGCACAGAAGTGGGTGTGGGAAGCTCAGCTGTTTGAGCCTCTTTTCCTCTGCTGCTGAGGCACAAGCAGGAGTGTCTGGGTGAGAAAGAGCAGCCTCAGGATGTGACATTGCTGAGTCCTGCTGGCTCATGTGGCCAGACAGGCTGTGACCCTGGGCCTGAGGGTGACAGCTGCACTCGGACACGGCGCTGGAGCTTGGAGGGATTAGAGGTCAAGATGCAAACATTAAAGTTGGGCTAAGCCTGGTTAATGAGCACCATTCATGCTAGAGCTGGAGGAGAGGGATGGGATGAGGCTTTTCAGCTCGGGCACAGCTTTGTCCTTCCCTCATTTAAGCCAGCAATGAGAACAACTGCAAAGCCAACTCTGGGAAGGGCTGCTCCCTGCTCACTTTGGAAATTGGACATCACTGATGAGGATGAGCGCTCTGGGAGCAGTTTTGGGAATGCTGCTGAGCCAAGAGAGCCTGATTACAGCTAACCTGGAGCAGCAGCAGCCAGGCAAGGTGGGCATGGTGGATTTGTTCAGGGAACAAATCTGTTTTTCATGCTGAGGCCACGTCCTGGGCCTTTGTGGGGCTCTGTGTCACGCTTTGTTAACGAGGCCAAGTGATCTCTGCTCGCTGGAGAGGGGCCACGACTGTGGTGTCACTCCTCATCTTGTAAAAAGCTTGAGGAGGTTTTACTCCACTCCTCATCACACTGCAGAAACAGGAGAGGGAGTGGATTAAAACCTCCTGGAGTGTCTGGGAGATTTATCCCGTGCTTGGCTCTTCAGATGCTGGCTGTGCTTGACTCACAGGGTCACAGAATGGTTGGGTTTGGAAGGGACTTTAAAGCTCATCTCATTCCAATCCCCTCATTCCAACAGCTTTTTGCTGGACCAGGCTGCAGAATCAATGCTGATTTTTTTTTTGTAGCTGTGGGGTTTTCATCAGGGCTGTCCTTGGGCTGTTTTTTATGGCAGTGCAAGCCCCATTAGCACTTTTGGAGATCTCAGAATTTAGTGTAGAAAAGCTGGGATCTCCTGCAGGAGTGGCTCTGTCTGGGCAAGCTCCCCTTAGCAAAAAAAAGGAGAAATGGTGAATAACTCAGGCAGAACCAAGGGGAAGTGTGGAGCTGCCCTGGAATTGTGTCTGTAAAGTGGCCAGATATTGGAGAAACAAAGGAAAAAGCAGGCAGAAAAGAATTTATCTCGAGGCTTATGAAACTTGAGTGGTTCTTGGTTCCAAAGCACTTCTTGCATCACCAGGCAAGCTGCTCTGAGCCCAAATTTCCCGTTATGCAAAAGGTTCCCCAAGCCTTAAATAAACCCAGGAAAGGCCATGAGACAGAGAGGGGAGCGTGGTGAGAAAGTGAGAGGTGCCAGAGCCAAGGCTGGGGAGACAAGTGATGTCTGTGAGTGGATTTTCTGTGCTGTTGTGGTACTGGGGGGAGAGGCTGAGCAGGTTCCTGCCAAGGATGAGTGTGAGGATTTGTCTGGTCCTCTGCCCAGCAATGTATCCACAGGCAGGAGAGGAAATTTCCTTTTGTCAGCCAACACTGCCTCTCTCCTGTCCTATCCCCATCCCTGCTCTGGGGATGCTCCTCCTGCTGAGCCAGGGAATCTCTGTTGGATTAAAGGCAAATCCCATTCCCCCAGGCTCACATCCCCACCAGGGAGGGAGGTCAGCAAATAATTCCTCCCCCAAACCCCCTGAGTACTCCACTTGTCTGGCTGATGTTTCCCCTAGAGCCAAAATTCCCTTCTTTTATTTGGGATTTGGTGTGTGGTTACAACAAGCAGAGGAAAAGTGCCAGGGCTGCCCATTCTCCTCCATCCCTCTGGGTTTTGGCTGTTTCATCTCAGCAACACAGGAGCACTGCACCCCTAATTGGTGCTTTTTGCTGTTAATTAATCAAACCCATGATTTTCTGGCCTGAAATCTTAATTTTATTTTTTTTTTCTTCTCCTTGTCACTTTTGCTACAAGCAGGATTAAAAGCTTCTCTCATGCAAAATAATGCCTTTAATTGCAACTTCACATACAAGTTTGGACTTTGATTCTGCCTTCCTGTGCAAGACTATTTATTGCTGCGTTATTCTTTTGCATCTGGTGGTTGTGTGCAGCTGTGCCTTTGCATGTGCATCTCCCAGCTCCTGTATTTTCCTCCTAGCCCATTAATTTAGCAGGTTTTCCTTGATCCCTTGCCCCCCAAGCCCATCACCCCTGGGCTTTCTTGTGCCTGCTCTCAGCTTGGCATCTTGTCCTCATTCCCACCTCCTTCCCCATGCATGTGCTCCCAGCAATCCTCACTCCATTAAAACACACAAATATCATCTCCAGCCATTCACAAACTACCTCCTCCTATCCTCAAAATGCAGGATCAAAGTGTTCTTTGGGTGATAGATGGGAGATTAATCTATTTGTTTCACTTACAGTTTTTGGCAGCAATAAAAAGAAGCAAACCAGGCTTTTTGGCCATAAACCACTTCTTGCAGGTTGATTTGGTAGAGGCTGCTTTGTTTTCCTTTCTTCTCCCTCTTGAATCTGCCAGGGACTCTAAGTTAAATAAATAGATTAATCTCTTTTCTGTAGCCCAGAGATCAGGTTGATGCATTTAAGAGCTTCCTCTCCCTCCAGACTCCTGAGATGCTCACAGATCTGATTCATATTTTAGAACTTCCTTCATGTGTAAAGAGCCTGGTTGGTGTGGCAGCAATTCTTCACTAGCAGCAAACAGGGCTCCGTGCTCCTTGGGTTTCTTTTCTTCTCAGAGAGCTGAAAATTTTCCATCAAAGGGAAGTGTTTTTTTTCTGGTTTTGTGAGGAAAGAGAAGCCTTTGGTGGGGAGAACTGCCTCAAACCTGAAGGTTTCCTTCAAAAGGGAAAGTTTTGCCTGTTGAAGGTTGGATCACTTCGAGCCACAAGGCTGGGAGCATGTTCCCTAAAGTGTCTCCACTTAGCAAAACAAAAGTGTGGCACAACTGGGAAAGTCCTGGCTCTCCAGGAGGGGAAAATGGGTTTCTGCTCTGTTTGCTGTGCTCAGAGGTGATGCACTGAGTGCAAGGAAACCTCAAAAATGGGGTGTTTTGAAGCCAGTTCCTTCTGAATGCAGTCCTTGAAATGTAATAAAAGTGGGGGCCTCAGTGGGTTTTTCATCCACTTTGTGCACTCACAGCCTGGTTTTGTAAGAGACAGGCAAGAAGGTTGGAAGAATTGAAGGTTTAATGCCAGTGGGTACTTGGATCTTGTGCTGCCCAAGATGTTTTGCAAAAATTTCTAGAGCTGTGGACACTTTCCACTATCCCAGCTTGCTCCAAGCCCTGTCCAACCTGGCCTTGGACTTTCCCAGGAATGGGCAACCCTAAATGGGAACTGAAAAAGCCACAGTGCTTTGTTCCCTACTGGAACAAAACCCAGACTCCAAAACTAATTTTTTTATCCATTTCTCAGTGTTAAGACCTTTGCTGTTTTAAAGCCTTTTTCCTGCTTAAGCTTTTGATGAATTCAGGGTTCTGGCTGTGCTCATTTATTCAGGGTTTCTTTGCAAGCAGACTTGTTGAGCAGCTCAGATTCTGCTCACCTCAGAGAGTCCCCAGGCCACCTCAGCTGGAGAGATCAGTTTGCATTTCCCTTTCCAAAAATCCCCTCCTGTACTGCTGTCTGCAGTGCAGCCTCTGCTCTGTCCCTCACCAGAGGTGCCTTAATGGAACTGAAGGCCTGCAGAGTGGGCAGGAGCCTTCTGCTGAATAAATGTGCCATAAAATGTGTCAGGAGAGCCACTTGAGATAGGAAAAAAAAACAAACAAACAGCTGTACACAGAGGGGTTTGTGCCTGCCGGGGGTGGAGAGGCAAGCAAAGCTCTTCTTCCTTCTTTAGAGATGATTTTTGCCCTGCCCAAAATCTTTATCCAAGGTGAACAAACCCTCAGCCTTGGATTTTATGGTTAGAATGGTCAAGGATTGAGGTGCTGGTCAAGGATTGAGGTGCTGGTCAAGGATTGAGGTGCTGGTCAAGTGATGCTGTTTTGTACCACAACGACACAAGAATCTGAGGTCAGAAGGATAAAAATGACTTTTTATTTAGGGATGCATCTCCCTTATGTACTATTTTACACAGACCAGTTTGATTGGTGAAACAAAGGCAAAACTCTTCAATCACACTGGTCAAACCAGAGGGACATGAAGGAGAAGCCCCTCCTGTGAGAAGGAATGAATAACACAGGTACTGTTAGAAAAACATTCCCATTGTTTACAGAACTTTCTCTGGGAAAAGAATTTAGAAAATCAGGACACCTCAGACATGAAACCAGGGCTACAGTCAGGGACTGAGGTGGGGTCAGGGACTGAGGTGTGGTCAGGGACTGAGTGCTGGCTGTGGCATCAGAGGAGCAGAGCTGCTGTGGCCACCTCTGGCCCCTGTTTAATGACAGCTCCCTGTCCTTCCCAGCTGGCACAACCCTTCCCTTCCTCCTCTCCTCTTCCCCCCATCCTGGTGGTGATTTTCCCTCTCAGATAGCAGCTCCAAGCCAATTAAGAGTGTCTCACACAGTCCTCGCTGTGGGAGCCCACGGTGCTTTTAACTCCTATTGTTTGTTAATAAAAATAAATCGTGGGCACCAGAGGAGGCAGGGAATCCCACATGGCCTCGGTTTTCTCTTTTCCTGGTGGTTTTTTTCAGTTGTGGAGGGTCACAGGCAGGGAGGTTTTGACAGATGATGTGGGGAGGGATGTGCTGGGGTGTTGGGTCCTCTGTGCAAGGTGCAAACCATTGCTGGCTGTGAGGGGGCTGAGACACAGGCAAAACTGGGGCTGTGCTGTGCCAGGAGCAGGAATTCCTGGCACAGGGATGGGGCAGCATCCTCTGGGAGGCAGCAGGAGGCTGGGGGGAGCTCATCCAGCACAGCAGCCAGGCTCGGGTGCCTCTCCAAGGAGGGTCACACCCCACAACCCCACAATTCCAAATATTGGGGTGTGTGCATCCAGCATGCTGTGTGTTCTCTCAGCAGGATTTTCTCTGTGGAAGGCTTGAAGGGAGGGCACAGCTGCTGGATCTGCCAGGGCTTTGCAGTGTGGCTGCACTTCCCAAATTCCTGAACTCAAACCCACTCCCAGGATCAAGTGAGCTGCCCCAGCAAATGAGCTTTAATGCTGCGGGGTCGATGCTGTAATGGGACTTTTGTCAGCGTGGCTGAGGGGGCAGGAGGGGTTTCCACACTCATCATTCACTGCTCTGTGCCAGCAGAGCTCTCCCAAGTATTGACCCAGCCTGGGAGGGCTGATGGCTCCTGTGATAAACCTGTGCAGGAGAGGGAAATTGAATAAAGATGTCCTGTGACTGAAGTCTCCTTGTGTTCACAGGTCCAGGGTTGATAATGCTGGGGGAAATCTCGCTCTGAGATAGCCCAGCCCGTGTGAGGAATTAGGATGGGGCCACGCTGCTTTTATCTCTAAGCTGGGGTAGGAAATTTGATCAGGCTTTGCTAATTCTGGGGAGGATTGAGAAGGGTGAGATGAGAGGACTCAAGGCTGGGGAGAAAGTTAAAGAAAATAATCCACAGCAACGAGAAATGTCAGGGATACGTTCGTCCTTCTGCTTCACTGCCTCCAGAATTCTTTTCCCCTTGAAGTTTTCTTGCTTCTTTTTCTGGAAGTCACGAAGGGTGGAGGGAAAAAAAAAAAAAAAGGAGAGGAGAGGGATGAAAGAACACAGCTAGGGGAATGAAAATAAAAATGTTTAAAAATCCATTTTATGTATCAGCTGAGCAGGTGTTTATCAGTAATCTCACCCTCCCTGGGCTGTCACCTGTTCTGGTGACACCTGGCTGGCTCTGCAGGAGGGGTGGGAGGTGATGGGGGAGCCCAGGGCTCCTTTCATGCCCTGACACCTGGGGAAGGGAGATACCACAGCTCTGCCTCTCACCCTGGGCAAATCCATCCCTGGTGCTGGTGTGAGGACAAAGAGAGGGGTGGCTGTGAGCAAAGCAGGCTCTTTAAGGCTGCTGAAATCTAAAAAACGAGACGTGGTTTTTATAGGAACATAGAAATTGCCAGACTGGAACCGAGCTCTGCTTCATGTTGTTAAGTATCCTTTTTAAGCACTGGCTGCTTCCAGAGGCTGTGTGAGGAGCCTTGCCCCGAGGGCTGATTCTTCCAGCCCTCAAAAATAGAGAATTCACCAGTTCCTTGCAGCGTGAAGGGCTTACACCCCATCCAAACATTAATTTGTATTTTTTTTCCCCCCCTTCAAACTTACCACTGTAATTCCAGCCATTCATTCTCTTTATAGATGTATATCCTCCCCTCAGCCTCACAGAGGTTTTTTTGACTGCAACAATACCTCATGGCAATGATTTACCCATGCTAATTATGCTGCTTTTTTATTTTAAATTTTTTAAAATTAAAAAAAAAACCAAAAAATTTCAAGCAAAACATATTGGTGGTGGCTTTAAATGGAGCGATTTTTCAGTTTAATTGAATTTACATCTTTATGGCCTTGGGTAGGCAGTCAGTGGAGCTCTCCCTTCCCATGAGACGCTTTTTGGAGCCCAGCACCAGCCACTTGTTGAGATGTTTTTCAGGTTTTTCATCTTCTTCCCTTCTTGCCTGTTCCATTTAAAGCCCAGCCCCGTCTGCAAAAGCATCTTTACAAAAGGCAAGAGCTCTCTTTGCCTGTCGAAAAGAATGAAAAAGGCCCCGTTAAGTTGTTTGTTGATATTCCCCGACAGTTTTTCCCCCCAATTCCTTGCTGCTCTGCAGCTGTTAAATTTGTTGTCTCAGCTGTGAGGATTACTCCAGCTTTGCTCGAGCTGCTTTTTCTCACCATTCATCAAGCTTCTGGTGAGGCAGGGAAAGATCCATCAACACCAAACCCCCTCCAAACTCCTGCTTGGGTAAAAAGAAAAAAAAAGAACCATAAAAAAAACCCAGCCTGGAGAAGGTGGAATTTGCTGCCAGGTTTTTCCAGGGTGTTTGTGGTTTCTCAGCTTGCAGGAGAAGGCGTGCAAGGAGGGGGGGTTTGCAGCCTGGGGTTGCACGGGGATAAAAATCAACACGTTGGGTTTTTTGGGAAGCTTGGGCTTGGCACTGCTGTGCAGGGCAGCTGGAAGTGCTGAGCCCTGGGGACAGAAGTGGCAGAAGTTCTGCAGGGTTGGTGGCATTTCTGGAGGTGTGAGCAGAGATCACTGGAACAGGTTGCCCCATCCCTGGCAGTGTCCAAGGCCAGGCTGGACAGGGCTTGGAGAAACCTGGCATGGTTGGAGGTGTCCCTGCCCATGGATCTTTGAGATCCCTTCCAACCCAAACCACTCCATAATTCCATGGAATAACAGCAGATTCCTTGCATGTCCTTGTCAGAACAAGCAGAGAGGTGGCTGCTTTTCAGGGATGTCTTCTTTATCTCTGTGACAGCTTCTGCAGAGGGGTTTTTTGGGGGGTTTTCTTTCAGTGATTTAACATTTTATTCTGCCTTTTGGCTTTTTGCTCTACTGTCTAAGAATTTTCCTGCAGAAATCTCCGACTAGCAGGACTCTGTGGTGATAGCAGTGAAGAAGCACCGGCTCACACAGTCATTAAAAATGTATCAGCAGTTTCAGAAGCAACTTGCTCCCTCTCGGAGGCAAATCGTCCATAATTCTGCTTGGTATTTAGAGACTTTTATCTCCAGAGAGAACACAAAACTCTCCAGTATAGCCCTGATTTATTTTATTCTCTTGAACTTCCAGAGCTGAAAGATGAATAAAAAAAAAACAAGGGGGCTTAGCAGGGAAAGAATTCCATGTCTGTGCTGCACGCAGGGGTCAGCTCGTGATCCAGCAGCAGCTTCTCAGCAAGGCACCTCCCACCCTGAAGGGCCCAGGGAACTCTTTCCCAGCCATCCCACTCTTTTTTTTTGGGGGGGAGCAGATTGGGAATGCTCCACAGACAGCTGTCCATCAAGCAGGCTCTCCCAGCCTGCTGTCAGAACAGGAAAAGAGGAGCCACTCAAGCTGTGAATGCACAGCTCCTGACATGTTCTCGCTGGAAACTCGAGCAGGGGAAGTTGGTTTGATTTATTTTCAGCCAGCTGAGGATGAGTCTGGGATAAGTCATCTTCACAGGCACGAGAATTAGTGTGGTGAGCTGCTAAATAGCTTTGTCCCTTCTGTGTTTCCTTGGCTTTCTGAGGTTTTGTATTGGTGTTTCATGAAGGAAAGTTGTCCTCCTCCCCTCTCTGAGTGGAATTTGGGGCTGCACTGGAGCGGGCACCCCTGGGTGGGACTCAGGTCTCACAGCATCTCCTGGGGAATTGAGGGGCAGGCAGATGCACCTTGCAGCTGGAATGCAGCTTAGGATGGTGACAAGCACAGCAAGGCAAAATTAATGTGCAGTGAGGGTGTTTGAACTGTTCTCATCACCTTTTGTGCCCAAATTTAGGGAGCAGGCACCAGGAGGGCTCTGGGCAGAGGCTGTGAGGATTGAAACACCTCTTTGTTCATGTCAGGGTAACTTTGATGCTGGGCTAGGAGGAAAATCCTCTCTCTCCTTCCCTCCTTATCCCAAATCTGGAATCCCAGCATCAGTGCAGGTGTGCTGGTGGGGGGGCATCCTGGTGCTCCTCTCCCCAGGTATTTTGCAATCCCCTCCAGCAGGCAGATGGTCCGTGGGCATGGCTTGCAGGCTCCTGTCTTTCCTGCTGTTTGGTGCATTTCTGTTGCTGACAGCTGTTCCCTGGGCCCCCTGCTCCAAAACCCAAGGCCTCCTGAGGGGTGGGGAATGTGTGAGGTGGAGCAGCATCCCCCTGTGCTCCATGTCCCAGGTAATTACAGCCAGAGCAGAGCTCAGCAGGTGCCCTGGATTTATTGCTCAGCTTTGCTGTTAGCTCTGAGCTGCTGATGCACAGGCAGCTGTGGGAATCTCTGCTCAGCCTCTCCAGCAGGATGCAGGCAGGAGGAGCAGCCCTGGGGTCTGTCCCTTGGAGCTTTTCCCTTTTCCCACAGCAGTGGTTGCTCCTTGTGTGTTTTGTCTTTGCTGGAGATGAGAACCACTCCTTGTTACCTGGATTATTGGGGTTGGAAAAGCCCTCCCAGCCCAGGGAGTCCCAGCTGTGCCCATCCCCACCTTGTCCCCAGCCCAGAGCACTCAGTGCCACCTCCAGTGGTTCCTTGGGCATCTCCAGGGATGGGCACTCCAGACCTCCCTGGGCAGCTCCTCCCAGTATTTAGCAACCCTTTCCATGGGGAAATTCCTGCTGCTGTCCACCCTGAGCCTCCCCTGGACCAGCCTGAGGCTGTTCCCTCTCCTCCTGTCCCTGTTCTTTGGGATAAGATCCCAAATCCTCCCCTCCTGGCAGGAGCTGTGCAGAGCCACAAGGGCCCCCTTGACCCTCCTTTTCTCCAGGCTGAGCCTTTCCCAGCTCCCTCAGCCTCTCCTGGGGCTCCAGCCCCTTCCCCACCTCCTTTTCTTTCCCTGGACATGCTCCAGCCCCTCCAGGTCCTTCCTTGAAGTGATTCCCTAGAGCTTTGGCAGGGAATGATGGGGATGTAAACTCCAGCAACCTCCTCGAATCTCAGGCAGGCATTTCCCTCCTGTTTGGCTGGAAATTGAGGTGTTTGTTATCCCCTTTTCCCTGCCCTGGTCCTGGCCTGACATTCCCTGCCAGATGTTTTAGTTGAGTTTAGTGGCTGCTCATCACCAGGGGCTGGCAAGGAGAGCACACTGGGGGCAGCAGTACAAGAAGTAGGACCTAAAAGGACCTGGAAAAGGAGGAAATCAGGACTGGGAGTGTTGGGGAGCAGCTTTAGAGCCAGAGCTGAGCACGAGGAAGCTCTTGGGGTGGCAAACCTGAAGCTGTCCCTCTGCCCTGCTGTCTCCATCCCTGTTCCCATGGGGAAGGGGAGCCTTTGTGTGTCTGTGTGTGCTCCACCAGCTCCACATTCTGGGCTGTGAGGGACTCTGACGCCATCCTGCTGTTTTGTCAATATCCTGGAAAGTTTGGAAATAGCTGCTTCAAAGTGCTCAGATGATACATTGCTCTGCAATCTGTCTCTGCTGCTGCCAGCACTTCTAAGTAACCAATTTCCCATGTGCTTAACCTTCTAGGGCTTCTCTTTCCTCAGGAATTACTCTGGAACTCCCACTGAAAACAGGGGGAAAAAAAGAAAAAAAAGGAGAAAATTTCTATTTGCCCTTCACAGAAGCAGCTCATGATTTTCCAGGTGGTTTTTGGGGAGTTTCTGGTTTTTAGAAATGGGTTGAGAGCACTGAAATTGGGATGCTCTTCCCAATTTCTGACTGACAGCTGAGCATGGGATCCCTCAATTTGCTGGAGTTGGGATGCAGGAGGGAGAGCTGGAGGTGGAAGCTTCCCAAGGGAAGGGCTCAAGCCCCAGGGAGTGCAGATGTCCCTGGATTTTTATTTCTGTGACCCTGCCTCTGCATTTCCCCTCTGTGAAAAGGGGACGGTCCCTGTGGAGAGTGCTGAGATAAGCTGGAGGAAGTCTTAAAATGTAATCTAAAAATAGATTAATTGGAAAATTGCAAGTAAAAGGCTGTGCCTTGCTCAGACAAAACTCCTGGTGACTTCAAAGGCAGATTAAAGACTTTGCCTGTGTCAGGACTTGGGTATTTGGCCCAAGAAGGAGACAAATGGAAGAGGCTGAGAATGTTTGCCAGCAAGCTGGAGAAGGGAGAGATAAGGTAACAGATGAAACACTCAAAGTCAGCATTTAAGGACATTGCTGCCTGTGGAGATAATTTTATCAACTCCTGAGACAACCTTTTTTGGGTTTTTTTTTTACCTCTATGAAGTAAAATCTGCCCTTTATGAAGCTGTTTAAAATGGTATTTGTTACAAATTTGATTAGCTGTGCTGCAGGAGCCTGCTGTGGGACAGCCAGTGCCAATATCTCTGCTGATGATGAGTTTGTGGATTTTCCCCTTCCTGCCCTTCATTTTGGTGGGGTTTTGACTTTGGAACTTGGACCTCTGTGTGGCTGGGTGGTGAGATCTTGTGTGAGGACAGAAACAAAAGATGCTCTAGGTCTTGTGCTGAATCCTCTTGTTCCTGGAAGGGAGGGAAGGAGGTGACTGGAATTGTGATGAGGAATTGGTTTCTAGAGTGGTGAGGCCCGAGTGACTTCTCCCTCCTAAACCCTTCCCTCAAATCCCATGTTTTGCTGTGAAAATGTTTTTTCCCACCCTAAAATCAGATCCAGTATTATATAATGAGTCGCAGGCTGCTCTGAGTGGAAAGAGAAAGGGGGTGGGGTGGGTGAGAATGGAAGTCAGGGATGTGACTCAATATTGATTTCCACTTGTTTTTGTTGAAGCGCTAAAAATGCCAAAATGAAATATTTGGACTTTACCTCGCATTTCTTTCCCTTTTTTTTTTTTTTCCCTTATTTTTTTTCCCCCCCCAAGGATCTCTCTGCCCAGTTTGATTCCAATCCCTGAATAATTCATAGTCCCTAAATAGCTTCCTCCTCCTCTGGTAAATGGAGCTTTTGTCTTTGTGCTGGGTGATGCTGCTGGGGGAGAGCAGAGGGGCTCACAGGCTGTGTTTTGTGTCTCCCTGCAGAGTTATGTCATGCCCAGACCACCACAGGGCTCCATGAGGATTTATGGAAGATGCTCCGTGTCTTGGCGCCTCTGGTGCTCCTTCTGCTGTGGCTGATGAGGATCTGGGCCAGCCCCCATTCCCTGAGGATTGGTGAGTGCACACCTTACTCGGGTTTGGGGTTTTCCCAGCTCCTTTTGGCTCATCTGGAGGGATTCTTGGAAGGGGAAATCCTCCCTGCCTGGGTGGGATGTGCCCAGCGCTGAGGCAAAGGTTCTCTCCTTCCTCTGGGGAGGGAAGTGCAGCTGGTGGTGAGTGAAGCTTCCCTCCCTGCAGCTTGGGAATGTTCTGTCTCCAGTTTGTGAATGAAATGCAGTTCGTGGTGAGCTGGCACACTTGCTGAAGCTCCTCCTTGCATTTTGGGAATGTTCTCTCCTTCCTTTTGTAAATGAAATTAGTTCAGGGTGAGTTGACACACTTGCTGAGCTCCTCCTTGCATTTTGGGAATGTTCCCTCTTTAGTTTGTGAATGAAATGCAGTTTATGGTGAACTGACACACCTGTTGAAGCTCCTTCATGTATTTTGGGAATATTGTATCCCTCCTTTTGTAAATGAGAGGCAGTTTGTGGTGAGTGGACACACTGAGCTCCTCCTTGCATTTTGGGAATGTTCTCCTTCCTCTCGTACATTCCTCTTGTAAATGGAATTAGTTTATGGTGAGTTGACAAAGATGCTGAAGTTCCTCCCTGCATTTTGGGAATGTTCTCTACTTCTTTTTGTAAATGAAATGCAGTTTATGGTGAGCTGACACACTTGCTGAAGCTTCTCCCTGCATTTTAGGAATGTTCTCACTTGCCTTTAGTAAATGAAATTAGTTTATGGTGAGTTGACAAAGATGCTGAAATTCCTCCATGCATTTTGGAAACGTTCTCACTTTCCTTTAGTAAATGAATTGCAGTTTATGGTGAGCTGACAGAGTTGCTGAAATTCCTCCATGCACTTTGGGAATGTTCTCTCCTTCCTTTTATCAATGAAATGCAGTTGATGGTGAGCTGACACACTGAGCTCCTCCCTGCTTTGGGAATGTTGTCTCTTCCTCTTGTGAATGAAATGCAGTTGATGGTGAATTTCCATATTTGCCTTGGTTTTCATGGTGTTGATGTTGCTCTTCCTGTGTGAAATCAAAGATCCAGAGGAACTCAACTCCCCCCTGCCCTGTCCTACCCCCTCTCCCAAACTCCACATAAAATGAAATATTTCTCTGTCACAAACACATTTACCCTCCATGGATGAGCAAGGGGTGCCAGAGCCCAACCTGGCCCCAGCTCCAGGCTGCCACAAGATCTGTGATAACCCCGAAATTCCATTTCCAAGGAAGCCCCATGAATTCCAGCTGTGCTAAAAAGCCTTCAGGGAGAGACAGCATCATTTTCCCTGGCGGATTAGGGAACAGAAATGCATCCAGAAGCCTGGTAATGGAACTCACCTCACAGAGCTGCCACTTTGCTCTGCTGTTTGGAAAGGAAACTGCTTCCCCTGGCTGTTCCCCCAGCTGCCTTTATTAACTATTTGTTGCAGATAAGCAGCTAATCCATTCCTGTCCCCATTTGCAACTTCCACAGGTGACACACTCCAAGTAAAATTACCTCTCCCCTCTGCCAGTGGAGCAGGAGGCAGCTGAAGAAATATGGGGAGGGAGGCTGTGAGCTGGCAGGAGTCTGGGAAAGGTGGCTGGATGTTTTATATCCCTGGAATCCCTGATTCATGTGGAGCACTCCCTGCACGCTCCCAGCTCTGCTGCCTGCATTTCACCTTGATGGGCACATCCTGCACTCCAGCCAGCAGGCAGGGATGGGGATGGAGTGTGAATTATCAGGATGCTGGGGGGGGAAAATCCTTCCTTTTGCTTTGTGTCCCATCTTTTTGGGGAGCTCTGTGGTGTTTTTGGGAGTGTGTGAGCTGCAAACCTGGGATTTGTTTGTTTCCCACCTCCCCATGTGTTTGAAACCTGGCACTGTGACTTTCAGCTTTTAAGGACTGGAAACTCAAGTCTGTGCTGCAGTTTCCAGGTGGGAATGGCAGCTGCCTTCCAGCTTGGTTTGGTTTGAGGGGTTTGATGAGTGTTGTTCCTTCAAGCCACAGTTTCATTTTTACGGCGCCTCCAACAAAAAAGTTAATAAAAATAAAGTGCAGAATAAAAAGAGGGGAAAAAATATTACCAGCAGCCCTGAAATCATTCCCAAATGCATGCTTTTGGCAAGGCAGGGAGATATGGTATCTAGCAACATAAATCAATGCTCTGCATAGGGAAGGAAAAACAGGCCAGCAAGAACATTTAAATATTCAAAGAAAAGGCGAGCAAATGTTTAAAACAATCCTGAAAACCATCTGATAAGGGGCTGCTGAAGTGCCCAGGGATGTGATCAGTAGTGGGAGGTGAGCTGGGCACTGTCAGGGTGGGTTCTTCACCAGGAAAAAGAGATTATTCCCTGCAGCTCTTGGCTTCCAGGCAGAAGGAAACACGGTGCTGCTGAGTCAGGGCCACTTGGCTTGTGAGCCCAGCCTTGAGCTTCCCTGCTGCTGCTTTTTTTGGGGTTTTTTTGGGTGGATCTTGGCCCTGGCAGCCCTCAGTGGAGTGGAGAGGCAGCAGATTGCTTCATCTCTGAGCACAAAGTGAATTTCTGCTGGCCTGGACAGGACCCACAGCCAGTGTTGCATTGCAGTGAGCTTGAGAGGCATCATCTGTGCAAGAAATGGAGCAGAATGTGGGCTACAGGGTGACCTTCCCCCTGCCTTTGGCTGCAGAGGAGCAGCCTGGAGGCTCCTGAATGCTCTGTTTCTCTCCTTGATACACAGGGGGGAAAAGACATCACTGCAGACCTGGTTTTTTCAGCCTTAAATTGTTTGTTCCCTTCTGATGCAGCCCTGGAGAAAATCTCCTCGTTCCTGTTTTTCTGGAGACCTCGTTGGGGAAATCCAGGTCTAAAAAGCTTTATTCCAAGTGATGATGTTGTACTGAGAATGTCTTTTGTCAGTGAGTTCTCTGCCCTGTCTGGGTGAATTATTATCTCCATGGACCTCAAAAAAGCTGGTTCTGATCAGGGAGGGAAGGAGCAGGCAGGGATGGGAGTGCTCTCAACAGCTTTAGGAGCTCTGGGAGGGAAGGAATTGCCTCCAGGCAGCCTGGAGCCCTTGGAAGAACCAGTGCAAGGCCTCCCAAAATATCCTGGGGCCTCTTGCACAGGTTGTGTTGCATGCAGCCACCCCAAAAACCAAAAACCACCAGCTCCCTCCTGCCCTCCAGGGTAGCATCTCCCCTGGCCCTGCTTTCCTGCAGCACACAACGTGTGTGGGAGCAGCTCTGGGTTTGTTTTTTGCCTTTTCATTCATGCCCAAGGAAGTGTCAGGAAATTTGCCTGAGTTATTTAATGGGTTATTTACTGGGCCTCAGTGAGCAGAACCCTAAATTGGCATTCTCTGGCTTGATTCATTTGATGTGCTAAAGAAGCTCCTCTAAAATTTATACCCCAGCCAATATTGTGGTTTATCCATGGAATTGCCCTCACCAGGAGCAGGATCAGGAGCCCTGACAGGATCTGCTGACAAACCCCTTGCAAGGCCTCCTGTGGCCTTTCAGGATTGCATCTGCCTGTGAAAATCCCTTCCCTGTCTCTGTCTCCAACAACTCCAGCATTGAAGGGTGTTTTTGGGGTGAAACTTGATGTTTTCCTGCCCCTTAGCCAGGGACTCTGGCTCAGCTGGCATTGCTGTCCCAGTGCTTTGTAATGAGAGAATTGAGAAGCAATGAGAAGCAATTTGTAGTCCAGGTGCTCATGGACACTGGGGTGTCACTGGAAGTGTCACTCTGGGTAGCTGGTGCTTGTTTCTAGGTGTGGTTCCAAAATTCTGGAGTGCCTAAAGGGCTGTGAATCTGTGTCTGCTCTGCTGGTGGAAGTAGAATCACAGGATCGTGGAATGGTTTAGGTTGGTTTGAAGATCCAGTTCCACCCCCTGCCATGGGTAGGGACAGCTCCCACTGTGCCAGGCTGCTCCAAACCCTGTCCACCCTGACCTTGGACATTTCCAGGGATCCAGGGGCAGCCACAGCTGCTCCGGGCACCCTGTGCCAGGGCTTCCTCACCCTCCCAGGGAAGTATTTCTTCCCAATATCCAATCTAAACCTTCTCTTTTAGAGTTTTAAGCCCTTCCCCCTCATCCTGTCCCTCCAAGCCCTTGTAAAAAGTCCCTCTCCATCTCTCCTGCAGCTCC
Source organism: Aegithalos caudatus (assembly GCA_013389925.1). Lineage (NCBI taxonomy): Eukaryota > Metazoa > Chordata > Aves > Passeriformes > Aegithalidae > Aegithalos > Aegithalos caudatus. The sequence goes on from WEIU01017664.1 coordinate 558,997, forward strand.
TTCAGGCACTGGAAGGCTGCAATTGAGGTCACCCCAAAGCTTCTCTTCTCCAGGCTGAACAATCCCAATTCTCTCAGCTTTTCACAGCAAGAAAATGTTCTTGGGGATCCCCCAGAGCTGTGGGAAGCCCCTGGCATTCAGCTGAAGGAGGTGGGAAGAGGCAGAGTGGAGCTTTTCCTGCATTTCTGTGGTTGTGTGGTGCCCCTTTATTCCCATCCCACTGCTCTGTCACAGCCGTGGGTAGCAGAGCATCGTTGGTACTGCCCTGAATCCCTGTGTAATCACCCTCCTGAGGTGGTTATGATACACTCAGCCACTTTTTCAGTGAGTAAAGGCCCCAAGCTGCCCTGTTGGGTGCAGTTTGTCCTCAGGTGTGTCTGAGCTGGAGGCCTGAAGCAAGGAAAAAACGAGCATTAAAAACTTGAGAGGTAAAAATGAACAAAAACAGCAGTGGAATTGTGGATAGCTTAGTTCAGCTCCCTCAGGACACACAGAATTCTCCTGCAGGTGCTGCAGGGAAGATCCCACAAGGCAGAATTAGCATTTTAAAGGGTGCTGGTGGCTCTGATGATGAAGGTGCAGCCAGCCCCAGGGTGCTAGGGAAGGAGGATGCTGATGTCACCAAATTCTTCCTCCTGGGTGTCAGGATGAGGTGATGGGGGGATAAACCCAGCTGTGCCTGTCACTGTAGGCAGGCACTGTGGCTTTGTGTCTTTGTGGCAGATTTTGGGCCATCCCCAGCTCCCCACCTCCTGTTTGCAGCTGGCTCACACAGCTTGAAACTCCTCTTCTCCCTCCTGCTGGAAACGTTTCACACACACAAAGCACAAACTCCTTTCCTGGTGTAGCTCTGCCTTTGCCAAGGCCTGTGTGGATGCTGCTGATGGATCTGGAGTGAAGTGGCTGTGGATTTGCTGTTCCCCAGCAGAGGAATGGCCTGACCCTGGCTTTGAACCTGGCCTGGCTGCTGTGAGCAGCTCGGAGCACAGGAATAATCTGGAGGGCTCACATCGTGGTGCTGTTGCTGGAAATCCTCTCCACTTGTCATTGGGATAAAAGTGTTTAATCCCAGCCTGGTTTGGGGTGTGGGGTGGGAGGAGGGTGTAGTTATTGGGATACAATATTAATATTTCCCTCCAATATTAAAAAGAGCCCAATAAGTTCATTAAAGCAAAGTAGGTTTGTAGCTATTTATCACTTGCTGCTGGGGAGTGGTGAGAGGTACAGAAAAATACAATATTCATCTGCTATCTGCTCTTTTAATTTTGTTCTGCTTATTCTTCTTGGAGAGTGATGTCTTATTTATGGGGTTTGGGTTATGTGCATAAATAGTTTTTTTTTAAATCACCTGTACAGATGCCAGGCCCTTCAGCAAAGCCTTGTTTAGACTTACAGTGAATGGTTTAGGTTGGAAGATTTTAAAGATTACCCAGTTCCAAGCCCGGACAGGGACATCTCCCACTGGATCTGCTTGCTCCAAGCCCTGTCCAGCCTGGTCTTGGACACTTCTAGCATCCAGCTACAGCTTGTCTGGGCAAATTTTATCCTTGGATTCTTTGCAGTTCTCCCCAGGTATTCCATTCCTGTGTTCCAGCTCTGGGAAGAGTGGCTGCCCCTGCCCCATCTCCTTTCCCCTCCCTGTCCTGAGCGACCTTAAGGCGACTCATCCACAGAGACTGCTCAAGGATAAAATAAGATTTTTAATTTTTTCCACAAAAAGCCAACTGTTCAAAGAGGGGCTGGTGACTGGTGCAGTCATTTATCTACCCTGCTTTTCCCTGGAATGATCTTTCCTTTTGCTGCAGCAGGACACCAGGGCAGGGTGGCGAGGCCGAGCCGAGGTGGGCAGGAGGCAGGAGGTTTGCTTATTCCCACCAAACCTGGGACTGCAGATTTTCCCGTGGTTGCAGATTTTCCTGGGGCTGTGCTCAGCACCCTGGCAGCCTGCAGAGGCAGGAGGCTCATTAGCACCATGGAAGTGTGAGGGAAAACTGCGGGAGGAGCGCGAGCGCTTCCGAGCGGGAATCGGGACCAGCCGCCAGCGGGGTGTGGGAAATCCCGAGGGATGCACAAAGCCTGAGGGATGCACAAAGCCTGAACCCCTGCTTGGGGTTGGTTTTCAGCACTGAGAGAGGCCTTTCTGGCAGGTTGACAGGACTGGGTACCAAAGAGGGAAGGATTGATGGATTCCTCCACCGTGGAGGTTTTTTACACAGGTTTTACGTGGTCAAGGTTGGCTTAAAAATCAACTGAGCCTCATCCTGCAGGGAAACTCCATGGAAAAAATAAGAGTGGATTGGTGCAGAGTAGAGAAACTCCATGGGAAAAAGAGGGGATTGGTGTAGAGTAGGGAAACTCCGTGCAAAAAAGCAGGATTTGGTGCAGAGTAGAGAAATTCCATAGGAAAATAGAGGAGATGGGTGCAGAATAGGGAAACTCCATAGGAAAAAGAGGGATTTGGTGCAGAGCAGAGTGAGCTGGCCTGCAAGGGGAAGGTGTCCAGGCATCAGGCAGACCGTGCCCAGCAAAGCAGTGCCCCTTGCCTGGCGTGGGAGGGCTCTGCCTCTTTCCAGGCTGCAGCTTTGCCACATAAAACATAATGAGCTCCTCGTCTCCAGCGGAGGAATCCAGCACTATAATAATATGAATAATAAATAATAAGCAGATTTATATTTCAGATCAGTGCCACAGGGCACAGTGAAGTGAGGAGGGACGGGGAGTCAGCCAGACAGATCATCTCTTTCCATCTCTTGCACCTCTGTGGCAGAATTATTTTTCCTGATCTGTTCCTATTCATTAATGTCCGAGAGGCAGGTTATATTATCCACCCCAGGAGGCCTTTAAGCTTTGTTTTGATTCATTATATATCCACATCCATATTATATAGATATAGATCTCTCTGTGCAGAGCAGCTGGATGGGGAAACCGGCTGGTAGTTATGGAAAAGAGCCACGTTACTTAAGCAGCAAATCAACGTTCTATTTCTTCACTCTCTTGTTTATTGAAAGCCATTTAGCCACCAGCATGGGGGAAGCTGTGGTGCCCCTGGGCACAGCAGCAGCTGCTGCCCTGGCCTGTGTGGCTTTGGAAGGTGACTGGGTTGGAAGTAGGTGCTAATTCAGCAGGAAAAGGGAATTTTAAGGAGAGGAGCCAGGGAGAGAGGGATCGGTCAGTGGAAAGGTGACATTTGTCTCTTCCAGGCACGGTCCTGAGCTGTGGCAGGGTGACAGAGGACAGGCATGGATAGGTGCATGTGCAGAATTTTGTATCAAAGGTCTGTTTTTTTACATTTGTTCCTGAATATTAAACAGCCTCCCGGAGCCAAGGATCAGGATCTGAGAGTCGTGTAACTTGTTTTATATCTAAATACTGTTCCTGCCCCTGAGCAGCACTTTGTGTGTTTAGCTGCTGAGCCACTTCTAATACAGATCTTCTTGCTTCACACAGAGGAAGCTACTGATAGCAAGAGCTACTCTGCAATTTCTTTCATTATTTTTTCATATATATATATGAATAAAAGTCAATTACATGAATGAAAGATCCTTGGTTGCCTGCCTAAACAGCTGCCAAAATGAATTCCAACTCGGAGCCAAACTCAGCAAAGCTGGAATTTCTGCAGAGAGCTCCAGTGTGGCGTGAGATGGGATTGTGCAGGAGGCTGCATTACAGATTCCTGCTGCCCAGCCCCTGGCCACTGGCTATCCATGTGGGCAGCAGCAAGGATGGATTTCACTGCAGGGCTGGAGTAAATCTCCTGCTCAGAGCCGTGCTGGGGGAGAGCCACCACCCTGCCAGGGCACTGGGAGCTTTGTGCCAGCCTCGGTGGCACCTGCAGCTCCAAATCCCCTCCTCCCCACAGACCAATCAACCTGTGTGTGAGGAACCATCTGAAGTGAGCAGGAGAATTCTGGGTGGAGTTAGAAAATCTGGATAAGCGCAGAGGGAAGGCAAGAGGCAGGAGCAGTTTTGGGGATGAGGATGCCTGGCTGAAGAACATGTTCCTTGTTTTTAGGGAAATGCAGTGAGCACAATGTGGTTTGAAAGTCCTTTTCAGCCAGTGAGAGGGAGGAAAGCCTTGCAGATTTCAGGTGGATGCCCAATTTCCTCAAGCTGAGTTGAGATAAAGCCAAATTTGTCACCTGGGAGCTGTTGGAGGAACCTTTGGAGGTTGGGAAGGGCAGGGAGAAGATGGCAGGTGGGAGAAGGAAGACAAAAAGCCACTCCAGCTCCAGCCTGTGGGAGCAGAGCCGAGATCCCCACCCTAGGAGTGCAAGGAAAGGTTTCTTTGTGCTCCCAGGGTCTGCTCCTCCTGGCTCTGTTTCTCCTGGCACATTCCCTCGTCCTTGCTCTGTGGATGGGTGGGTGGCAGGCTCAGGAGCTCTCCAGGCTGCCACGTGCCCAGAGCTGAGCTCAGCCAGGTGTTAAAGCCCTCTTGCTGAGCTCCAGGCACTGCAGGGCTGCTGGGCAACCTTCCCAGAAGAGGAGCTTTTGACCTAGCAGGGCACTTATCTCAAGTGCCCCTCTGCAGCTAATTGCTGCTGGCTGGGTGTCAGATAAACACAGCCCCTGAGAGGCTGAAATCCCAAATTGTCCTGGCTGGGGTTCAGCAGCTCCCACTCTCCACATCCAGGTGTTAGAGACGCACAGCACTTGGAAAAGTCCCAATCCCAGAAGTGTCAGCAAGTTGCTGACAAAGCAGGGGGAGTGGTGGGTCCTGCCCTTCCCTTGCTCCCAGCTTTGTGCTCCTCTTCCTCCTCTTCTCCCTGGCAGAGACCTCACTGTGATGAGATCAAAGCTGAAAAAATCCCTCCACAAACACCTGGGGGGAAAGGGAAGGATGGGAAGACCTGAAAGAATGAAATTTTTGCTTTTCTGTGGGATGTCAGCTGTGAAAAGCAGAGGAGCTCGTGGGAGAGAAGGACAACACCCAGGGCACAATCCGTGGCAGAAAGGGCTGTGAGCAGGCTGGGAAAATGGGAAAATGGGGGCTTTTGTTATTGGGACAACCATCCCAGAGCATTGTGTCACACTGAGGTGGCATCATAGCCCAGAGACCTTTTTTGGGATGTTAGGGGGAGAGGAGAGGAGTATGGGCAGTCTGGCAAGCAGAAGGTGAAGATCCTGGCTGGAGAAGAGCCTGGAGAATGCAGAGAGGTGGAGCTGGGAGGGTCTGAGAGCAGCAGGAGCAGCTCAGCCTGGCCTTGCCTGACTCCAGCCCTGCCAAAGGAGGGCTGGGGATGTCAGGAAGCTGCAGGGAGGGATGGCTCCTTCTCCTTTCCATCACTAATGAATTCCTCTTGCACCTCCAGACACTGTAGGGGCTTGGAGAGACTAAATGGAACTTTATGGGAAAGTGATGGCTGAATGTCAATGCTGCAGTCGAAGCCAATTTGGGAGCTGGAAAGTGCTGAAAGAATTAAGATTGTTAAATGGAAATAAGTCTACTTGGTTGAGATAAAATAGGGTTTAAATGAGTGAAATTATCAGTGGATTACCCTTGTTAGAGCACTGCCTTATTTAATAAACTGGGTTTTAATCTGCTGTGAGCATTCCTGAAGGGAAAGCTCAGCCTGTGGAGGTGCTGGGTTGTGAGGGAGGGGAAGGAGCAGCTGTGCCATCATCCTCCAGAATGGAGCCACAGGAGCAGGAATTTGCCCAGGAGTGCTCTGTACTTTCACAAGGATCTCATTCACTGCTTTACAAGTGATTTTTTTGCTGGAGTTTCTCTTGCTGGCTGAACTGGGGTGGGATCACCTTGGTACCTCTGGGTCCCTCGTGTCCCTGGGGAGCATTTTCAGAGCAGAGCCACGCAGTGCTGCATCCTTTTGGGGGTAAATGGATGCACTCAGAGCTGCCCTGGAGCCCCTGGCAAGGAGTGATGCAGGGGGAGCAGCCTTTTGCTGCATTTAGGAGGGAATGAAAATGCTGGGAACCTTGAGTGCTGCAGTTTGACCCGAAGAGAGAGTGCAGTAATTATTAATGACCACTGATTACCTGCTGCTGCAGGAGCAGGGCTGCCACAGAAGAGCTTTGGGCCAGCATAACCTGGCAATGCAGATGTCACCTGTCACCTCTCATGTGCTCCTGACCCATCTCTGTAGTGGCAGAAGTGAAAGCAGAAGTGCTCCAGATGCTTCCAAAGCTGTCTGGTTGCTCTCAGCACTTTTGGGACTCTGCTTGTGGCTGCCAGAGCTCTGGGCCTGGAGGTGACAGTCCCTGGCCTGGGGGGAGCTCCTGGTACAAGGGACAGAAGCACAGGGAGGGATGAGGCTTGATTTTCTTCTTAGTTGTGCAACCCCGAGGTTTCAGAACATCTTGTTTTCTTTACTTGGAGAATTTGTGAATTTTCATTCTTTTTCATAGTCGGTTTCAAGAGAGGAATCAAGCCTTGTGTGGGTTGGGAGGCTCAGGTGGGATGCAGGAATCCAGGATCAAATTCCAGCCTTGGGGTAACCAGGTTGTGGATGACCCAGCTGGATTATGCTCTTATCTGTTCAGAGGAGTCTGTCCTGTGTAAATATTCCATTTTTGGTAGCCTGGTTGTTGCCAGAAGGGCTGGTAAAGCTGGCTACAGGCAGAGCTGAGCCCATCCTGGAGTTTTATCTCCTTTCCTGGGCTTGTCCAGCAGCCTGGTCTCTACAAATGCCCAAAGTTCTTGCATCTCATGCAGCTGCAGTTGTGTTCAGGGGGGAATTCAGAGCTGGCAGAAGGCAGGGAAGGGGCTCTGTGTCCCCAGTCCTGCTGGAGGGATTGCTGTTCCCTCCCCAGGGCAGACTCACAGGAGCTGGGCTGCTCTCTGAAGTTATTCCTGCTTCCCTGTTGTAGAGGAGCAGGCTGGGATGAATGCCTGAGCTCCAACCCAGTGGAGTTGGCAAGAAAATTCCTTGCAGTGCTGGTGCAAATGTAATGTAACACCCACCCCAGATGCCTCATGAGTCCCAGCTGAGTTCTTTAGGGCCAGGTGAGGCTGCAGTGGCTTTGCCCAGGTCCCCAAGTCCCCAGCATGACCACTCTTTGCCACGGGACAGCTCTGGCACAAGGCAGGCCCTGTGCTTGCCCAGCTTGGCACAACTGAGAGCACCAGCGTGGTAGGAGATGGTTCTGAGCTGCCCAGCTCAGAGTCTGGAGCAGAAATCTCATTTTCCTCGGCTCTGGTTGAAGCCCAAGCTCTTCCCTCCTGCGTTTAAATCCCATGGAGCATCTCATTAGGAGCAAATGATGCCTCAGGCAAGTGGAGCTGTAGAAAAGTAATCTTTATTAAGCACCCTCAGTGGTCAGAGTTGCTTGATGAGCTCTGGAGTTTTATTTGCAGGCAGCTTGGGTTGTTGTTGGGCAGGAAAAGGCTCTGAGCTCCCTCCAGTCCCTGTGTCCAGGTTGCTGTTTTCCATTTCTGCCCTCAGTCCCTTCAGCCCTGCAGACACTGCTGGCAGAGCTCTCCACACTGAGAGCAGGACGAGGGGAAGAGGCTGGGTGGGAAAAGTCAGGGACACAAGGAGGGATTCAAGGAGCCTGCAGCTCATCCTGAGTCAGACACAGACACAGATTTCCCTGGAAAAAAATGCTGTAAAGAGCCCCCAGAGTGATGTGGCTTTTTGCTGGTGAGCCAGAGTGGGATGGATTGAAGAGCTCTGAAAAATAAAGCAAGACAAGGGGTGTGAGTGAAGGTGTTCACACCTCAGGTAACCCTGGGCTTGTTGGAGGCTCTGCTGCTGCACAGGCTGGGATGTTTGCTGAAAATCTGGAATCTCTCCTGCTGCTGACAGAATTCCCAGAGAAGCTGTGCCTGCCTCTGGATCCCTGGAAGTGTCCCAGGCCAGGTTGGAGCACCCTGGGATAGTGGGAGGTGTCCCTGCCCATGGAAATCACCATGAGATGATTTGAAGTTCCTTCCCAACCCAATCCATTCTGGAATTTTATGATTTCCTGGTTCCTGCCCTTTTTGAATGACAAACTGCCAGGGATCCGTGGCTGTTTGTTGTCCTGGGGCTGTCAGATTTCATTGTGAGGAAATGAGAAGCATTTTCAGGCATTAGCTGGCAGCACAGAGAGTTTTAGAGTAGCAGTTCATGCCACTGAACAGGCTTTTGGAAGATGTGTCCTCATGCTTGGAGAATCAATTAACCTCAAAAACATTTGGTGGCTGGGTTTGAAGAACACTGGCTCTGAGAATTTCCTCTCCTGCTGCTGAAATCAGCCACCTTCAGCGTGAAGCATGGATGGTTTCTAGCACTGAAAGGTGAAGTGAGAATAAAAAAAAATATAAAGAGAATAAAGTAACAGCATAATGCCAGAAGACATGCAAAAAAAAAAAAAAAAAAAGAAAAAGAAAAGGAAAAAATAGAGCATCTGTGTGACTAAAACCCTTCTGCAAACCAGTCATTTGCTGAATATATTTTGTTTTAAATGTCCTGGCTCTGTTCTCTGCTCTTCCCCACCCTCCCCATCTGGAAGCCATCCAGCACTATCCGTGCTTGAAAAGGCAGCACTGGCTGTGTGTTCTGCCCGAGCCAGCACCTGCAGGGAGCTGCAACAGGTCCCTGTCTGTCTGCTTGCTGGTTTTGGAGCTGTTTTTCAGGGGGGGAAAGGCAGAGTGATCTGTGCACAGCAGTGGGGAAGGGCATCCTCACCTGCTCTGCTTTGTGGGGTCAGGACAAAAGCTCCTGCACTCCTGGGAGGCTCCTGATGCTTGGAATATCATCCCTTCCCTGCTGCTTTTATGGATTTCTCGGCCAGAGCTGAATTAAAGCAGCTTTGGGGAAAGAAGTGTTACAACCTCCTTGACCTAAAGTTCTCACCCCAGCAGCATCATCCTTCCCCATTCCACAATGGGCTCCAGGAGGGTGGATTTTGCTTTCAGTTGCAAAAAGGGAAAAATACAATGGGGTTTAATGCCAGCATTGCTGCTTACATCTCTCACCTTTTTCTCCCTTCTGATTCTGGCAGCAGAGCTCAACCCTGGCGTCTGAGGCATTCTGGATTAAGCTTTTCCAGGAGAAGCACCAAATTCTGCCTTCCCCTTCTCAGAAAACCATTCCCTGGGCGCTGAATCAGGATGGATTCAGTTAAAAAGCTGAGAATCCAGAAATGTCAAATATTATCATTGGGTTTAGGTGTTTTTCCAGGCAGGTTATCAACACCTGAGCAGGTGGATTTCTTGTTGCACTGAGAGCAGCAGGGGCTGAGAGCTGTGCTTGTTCTACAAGGTTCTGGCTGGGTTTTTTTTTTTTGCTTTTTGTAAGCCTGGGCACGCCACACTCATGCTTTAGATTTCAGTCTCAGCTTGCTAATCTGCTTTCTGACCTATAGAAGAAAATAGCTGGTAATTATTTGTTTACTTTGCGCAATTCAACTGTGCAAGAGCTTCCTTAGAAGAGCCAGGCTGGGTGATTAGGAGGGGAGGTTTATTTTATTTTGCTGTAGTTTATTTTGCCTGGCCTGTCTCTTCATTTGGAAGGGCTGAATTTCTTCTGGGGTGGGGATTGCCTTTTTAAGGAGGCTTGGACTCTGTGGCTGCGTTAAAGAGTGAAAAACGAAGCAGAGAGGGGCTGTGGGGGGTGAAAAGTCAATTTTTATGTGCTGTGTTGTCAGGGTTTGGGAGATGAGGCTGGCCATGAGCACAGCAGTGTCACCCTGATGGATTTGGATGGACCATAAGGCACAGCCTTGGCTGATTTTCCCCCAGGTTATTCCCCAAGTTCAGTCTGACCCCTCGCTGCACTGCAGTTCTGGGGAAGCAGGAGGGTGCTGAGCATCTTGCAGACAACAAAACCTCTCTTCTGGGCTGGGATTATTCAACTAATCTCGTGATTATGGTGATAATCCCCTTTGCAGCGATGCCCCTCTCCAAGGAGCTTTTCCCTCGGGCCCTTCCAAGTCCCAAATCTCATTTTCTCCTAATGCTGAAGTGTTCTATATTAAATTAAGGCACTCTCATGGATCAGAGGTGTAAAAGTCCTGTGGTATTTAAAGCTTTGGAGCCTCCTGCCTGACTGACCCTCCTGGGGCTCGTGGTGGGGATGGAGGAGAGGGGCTCTGGGGTTGGAGAAGAGATGGATTTCTCTAATTTACCCCTTGTTTTTGGAGCAGAACAAGCTGTGGACAATATCCCAGCCTGGCCAGCGATCCCTGGGCTCTCAGGCTCCGAGACCCAGATGATTCCAGGTGGGATTTTCCTGCAGGGAAAGCAGCTCCCTTCCCTCTCCCGCTGCCAGGTGCTCGGCAGCAAATAAATATTTTGCTCACAACTCATTGGAGGTGGCATCTAACCAGATGTGCTCTCACTTGGTGAGGCAGGAGATTTATTTGGTTGTCCATTTATAGCTTATTATTTCCTGCTGTCTCCCCCCTCCCCAGCCTAATAGCAGTTTGCTATCCACCAGGGTATACATTTTCTTCTGATTAAGTGCTGCTTAGCCGTTGGCTGCTTGCTCATTTTACTTTTATAGACACATTTACAGAGGCACAAGCGCCCAGGAGCAAGGGTAAGGAGAATGGAGACTCGCAACAGCTTGATTAGATTGGATTTTAATAAAGTTTCCAGCTAAGCTGCAGCACAACTATTCCTCGCTGTGCTGATGATCTCCAGGGGTCTCCTTCAGCCCTGATTATTCCGTGGTGCTGGAGAAGGGGTTGCACAGCTCCTCACCTGTGCAGTGGGAGAGAATTCCCGTGGAATCCTTGACCAGCAGGGAGCTCTGAGCTCTGAGCACCTCCGAGCTCATCTCTCTGGGGCGAGGAGAGATTTTTTTTTTTTTCCCCTTTCTTTCCGCAGCTGCTAATTAGTCGCAGATGATGAGATAATTTATAAAAATTAGGAGCGATTTTCCCTCATTGTGCTAATATAGCTCGGCAATAAAACTGCTCTTTTAAGGGGGTGACTTTTCCCTAATGGAGGGATCAAGGCTAAAAATACATCCCGGTGTATGTCAGCAGCGAGGGGGAGCGTGCTCCATCACCACGCCAAGGAGCTCTCTCAGAAGTTCACGGGAAGCACGAGAAGGAACTCAAATTGAAATGCAAATCCCAGCCTGGATGTTTCAGGAGGTGTTTGACGGTGTCACCTTGGTGGCAGGGATTAGGGAATAACCAGGATGCAGCTGCTGTGGCAGGAGGAGCGCGCAGCTCGTGTGACGTGGGGGATTTGGCAGGGAAAGCAGCGCAGGGAAGGTCGCTGCTCTCCCCTTCCCCAGCAGTGACAGTGACTCAGTGCCAGCTCCTCACGTCAGCAGGCAGAGCAGCAGCTCCAGGGAGAGAGACAAGAGCAGAGTTTTGTCTCCTGTGTGCGGTGCCGGGGGGATGAGGATGCTGGAGCCAAGGGAAGGCGTGGGAGCAGAGCAGAGAGGGGCTCAGCTCCCAGCTCTGCCTCCCCTGTGCCATGGGACACGTTCCCTGCGGAGCTGAGGCTCAGGAATGCTGCTGCCATTTGTTCCCAAAGCTGTTTTTGTCTTTGGAAGGGGCTGTTTGCCCCTTGAGCTGGCCCAGGGTCGAGCCCAGCCTGCGCGTGTGTGTCTGCTCCGTCTCGTGGGAATTGAGAAAGGGGGGGTTGATGTGGGGGTTGTTTGGGAAAAGACATTTGTTAGGCAGAGGAATGAATTTTCCATGAACTCAGAAGGCCTCCAGCACTCCCTCAGGCTCCTAATGATTTTGTCACACTGTTAATCCCTCAGGTGAGCGGCGGCATTTTGATATCAGCAGGCAAATTACGTTTTCTGGGCTGATAACCCAATCCAGAGTCAGGCATGAGAGCAGAAAACAATTCATCAGCTTCTAATGGGCCCTGCAGACGCCAGGCAGGGCTGGATTCAGCCACAGTGTGCAGCTCCTTGGATCCCATGGCATTCCAGGGAATGTGTGTCTGCACAGCACACCTGTACAAGCACACCCAGGTAACCTGGTTTGGGTTTTTTTTAGTGATGCTCAGGATGCCCCTTCCTGAATGGAATGATTTGTTTGGAGAGGTAATGCCTGTGCTGGAGAGTTTCCAGCAAAATGGAGGTGTGGAGGATCAGCTGGGGTTTTTTTTTTGCAACAGGTGATTGATTGGTTGAGCTCAGAGGACGTGGTGGGTACAGAAAGTCTTCACAAATTTTAAGGGGCTGAGCACAGGGGAGAGAAAAGCACTTCAGAGTTATTAAATATATAAACAACATCAGTTTCCAAAGTTTCCTAACCTGAGAGTAGCCCAGGGCTGGGAGGCTATTAGCAGGAATTATTGGATGGACTTCTGCTTTGACAGTAACATTTGTTCTTACAATCCAGATATGAGGCAGAGGCACCGAGAAAATGAAAGGAATTGCCTGTAGCAAGCTCTCAAATTAACACCTCTATCTCCCAAGCCCCAGCCTGGTACAGTGTCCATCAAGGCCTGGGAAGTGTGGAAATCTGCCTGGGCTGTTAGCAACAAACAGAGGAAATTTGTGGCAGCAGTGATGCAGGTGGAGAGGGAGAAACCAGCGGGATCAGAGGTGGGGAACGGTTGGGAGCAGCTCCTGGGGGCTGGAAAATTCAGCTTGGAGTCATCCCCTGGTTTAGTGGGAACAGAATTAATGTAAACCTGTTTGGGTTTTGTCACATGAAAGCACCCCTCTACCATTTCCATAGCTGAACATTCATTTCTGCTTTTTAATGCCATCCTTAAATATCTCCCTTATCTCTAAATGATTCTGTCCTGTGCTTTATGGTGGGATTATCTTGTTCTCCCCATCTCTCCTACCTCAGCTTTAGTTTCTAGGAAGAGCAGGCTGTGTTCATCCAGCTTCTCTGGAGATGTTAATACACAATTCTTTCCAGCATTTTATTGGTCTGGTATAAGATGGGATGGATTAGGATGGGATGGAATGCAGTGGAATGGGATGGAATGGGATGGGATGGAATAAAATGGGATTCCAGCTGGCCCAGAGGATGCAGGGGGGTTAGAAATCCTTCTGTGGATCTGGGAGTGTGTGACTGGTGGTGTGATGGCAGCATGAGATGGGAAAAGCAGAGGAGGGAAAGGTGGAGCAGGGTGAGGATGAGGAGGGAAGCACTCACCTCCCATTAACAAGTGCTGCTTGCTCTTTAAAAGGGAAAACCCAAAGCTCCTCGGCCCCTGGCCCTGCAGGTCAATAAAATGAACACTCACTAATGGCTGAATCAGAGACTCGACAACTTCATTACACTTGTAAAATCAATGGCTGTTACCCAGCCCTGCCCATCGATCTGAGCTGCAGGATGTCAGCAGGGCCTGCCCAGGGGCTGGGAGCTCACAGAGGTTTGTGAATAGCCTGCAGCCCATTAAAACACTTTTCCTGGTGGGCCAGACCTTCCTCTGATCTTCCATCCATGCTCCCTGCAGGGCATTCCCACCTCCCAGCCAGGTGAGCTGCTGGCAGAGCTGTCCTGCAGCAGACAGGCCACCAGCAGAGCAGCAAGGTCAGCTCCTGATGTAAAGGGCCAGGCCACTGAGGGGCTGCTGAGGTGAATTTGTAGCTTCTGGACTGCTGCTGGGAGGCCTGGATGTAAATGACAATGCAGCTAATAAGGTCTAATTGGCTATTAAAGGAGGAAGCAGCCCTGGAGATGCTGAGGGCCAATTAACCCTGGGAGCCTGACACTGCTGCTGTGCAGTGATGTGTGAGAGCCTTTCATAAACAGAGAGAGGACAGGGGCACTGGAGCCTTTACCCAAATCCTCTGGAAATTGCCAGGGAAATTTCAGTGCTCAAGTGTTCACCTGTCCTTGCAGTCAGAGTGGATTGAGTGGCTGAGCAGGGCAGGCAGCCCCTGCAGACACCTCCTGGGCATCAGAGCAGCCCTGGAGAGGTGGAATTCCTCAGGAGGCTGACTTTTTAAACTCTGCTTGGCTCTGAGGGGCTAAAATCCAAGCCAGGTGAGGTGGATCCATAGGGAAGGATCCCTGCATCAGGCTGTGATGGAGCCCAGTGAAACCAGGTCCCATCCCAGGTCTGGGGAGCAGCCGGAGGCAGGGAACTGCCCTTGGAATGCTGAGATGGATTCTTGAGCAAGCCAGCCCAAAGGCTGTGGAAGGCACCAGGGGCTGTGGGAGGCTCAGTCAATCATCCTGCCTCAAACACTGGCTGAGATCAGGGCCCTGGGGAGCCCGGGGTTTTGACACAGGCTTGTTGCTAATTTGAATAAACAAGTTGTGTCTAATGGCTTTGTCTTCTAATTGATGCCAGTGCCTTCTTGATGAGGGAAAACAGAGATAGGCAGCACTGCAAAGTGAGCTACCTGTTCTCATTGTCTGTTTTTTTGCTGGTGGGCAGGCAGAAAATGGGATTGGGTGGATTTGATGAGGAATTGGGACTTGGGAATCTCAGCATAACATGGACCATGTCTCAGGCTTTGGAGTTTATTGCATCTTAATTACATGAGGGTGGCTTTGTGTGCTGCTGTCGTGATGATCATCTTTCTCTTGTTCCTCTTCCTCCAGTTGATTTTATTCTAATTTCTATTTACTGTTTCTAATTTCTGCGTTTTTGCTGCTCTGAACTCTGACCTTTCTGAAATCCCAGGATTTCAGTCCAAGCTCAAAGATGGGGCTCAGCTCCTGGACTTGGAGCAGCTGCAGGTTGATGGGTTTTGTTTTCTGCTTGGCTTTTGCAGAGCAGAGAGAAGGGGACTGTGCCTGCAGGGTCTGTGACACCTTGACTTGCCTGTCCCAGTGGGAGAAATGAGGCTGATACACTGAGAACAGCCCAGTTCTCACTGGAGTTTTCCACGGAGAGCAGGATGGAGTTCCTGCCCTCATTTCTGGTGATCCCCAAGGAGGTTTCTCTTGTCTTGTGCCGAGGAAGCTGGAAAGAGGATCCAGTGCTGACCTCAGCAGTGCAGACAGACTGATTCTCTTCAAACCTGGCTGAAACACCTTTTAGTCTGTCTGGGCCATGAGACTCCAAAATTTTGGATTTGCTGCTTTAGAGGTGAGCTGGCCCTGAGCTGGAATTCCCACTGGCAGAGCCAGGAATGTGCTGGGAGCCCTCCAGAGTGGGGACCTGCTGAGCCCCTGCCCCAACCCTTTGGGGAACAGCAGAGGAGCCTCAGAGGCTGCTTTTTCTCCTGACTCAGCTCCAAAAGAGACAAAAGCTCCTTTCAGCCACACAGCCGGGAGCGCTTTGCTGGAATCATTTCTGTTACCTTTTTATCTGCCTCAAAGGAACACTTTAAAAAAATCATCCTGCCCATAGTGGGTAACCTGATGAGCCTAATTTGGTGGTATGAAAACACAAGCACTTAGAGGTTTCCAATCCATGTTCTGGCTAATTAGATCCACTTCCCCTGCTAGCTCCTGCCCGCTGTGCAGTGTTGCTTGTGCTCCAGTGCCCCAGCACGAGCAGGAGTGTGGCACACCTTGGTTAATGTGCATTTTGACTGCTGGGTTTGGGAGGCAGGATTGATGTTGTTCTCTGTCAAGCCAAGAAAAGAGGCTGCAGCAGCCCCAGCTGTAAAGCAGCCCCTGGTTCTCCAGGCTCAGGGGAAGCTGCTGGTCCCTTTGGGCTTGTGGGTTGTTTGTTTTGGTGACCTGGAGAGGTCTGGGGAGGAAGGATGAGGTTCTCCAAGAGGGCTCTGGTGTCAGGGTGTGAGAGGCAGAGCTCCAGGGCTGGTGCCTGGGCAGGGAACACTCAGCAGCTCCAGGTCACTGCCACTGCCCACCCCAGGAGACACAGGGATGATGGCACCCTGTTCTCTGGGGCTGGAAGGGTGTCCAAGACAGGGCAGGCATTGCCTCTAACCCTGAAATTACAGCTGCTGGACGGGACTGGAAGTTCCATCCACAGAGATGGAAGGGACTGAGCAATCTGTGTGTGCCTGGCATGGACCAGCTCCAGCTCGCAGGTCTGGGCATCTCAGTAACGCTTCCATGCCCAGGGCTGGCATAAAAAATTTTTTATTTTCCATAAAAATTAGCTTTATTTGTAGAGAAAGGTGGGCCAGTTTATCATAGGACTTGACAGACCTGCAGTTTTCCTTCCAGCATGGAAAATAATTCCTGTGCTTCAGTGCTGGAGGAGCTCAGAGAACTGAGGAAAGTTTCCTGCCCTCCAAGAGATTATTTTGTGTCCACTTAGGGATGCCAGCAGCACAAGTCCTGTCTGCACAGCCCTCCCAACACAACCAGAACCGCTGGGGAAACAGCACAGAAATTCAGCAGGGTCTGCCTGAGCTTCCCACCCAGGCAGAAAATAAATTGGCTGCTGCTTTTCTCTTAAGTGGCGGTGCCTGGAATGGGGCCAGCTCTTTTCCCTTCTCCAGGAGACACCCATTGCTTCTCCAGGGAAATCTGTGAGGGCACCTGGGGAGCAGGATTGGCTTTGTGTGTTTAGCAAGCAGAGGGGTGCCACAGAGGTTAATTGCATCCGGCCAAACCGTGAATTTTGGGGATGAGAAACTGCTGCAAAAGCAAATTTGCAACGTGCCCTGGACTTGGCTCCCTGTGTGTGTGTGGGGGTGAGGTGTCTGGGCAGCCCAGAACAGCAGCCTCATCCCCTCATCCTCATCCATCCCTGGGCTCTCCTGTGGGACAGCAGCTCTGTGCTGCTGGGGCTGAGCCCGTTGTCATTTGTGCCTCTAATGGCCAAGCACACACCACAAATTCCGGATTAAAGGGGGTCTGATGTGCTCAGAGCCTGCAGGAATCTCTCAGAGAAAATGAGATCTTAGCAGGAAGCCCAACACCAAACAGAAGGCTCTTTATTGACCACGGGGTGCTGCTGTGGGAAGGGGACTGCAGGTGGCTGTTCCTGGGTAGTAAAACGTGTCAGGCTGGCCTGCATGGATTTTTATTTTATTTTTTCTGTTCAGACAGTTAAGGAACCAATAAAGTTAAATTGGTAGGACTGTCTAATGTGATTACAGCAAGATGAGGATAAATGTGCTTCCATTAGAGCTTGTTTTGAGACGGGAGGCTGTCATTTTGTGATGGAAAACTGAGATGACAGTGAGTATCAGTATTCCAAGGGCCTTTTTCTAAGGAATGACCTGCTCTGTCTTTTTTGACATCAAACATATGTATGCATAAGGAAAGCACTGGTTTGTGTTCTGGTGCAGCTCCACTTCTAGTCTGAAGTGTTCTATCAAAAAATTTAATGAAGGAAGGGAAAAAAAAAAAACCCTTGGATGGAAGTGCTTGAATGTGGAAAGGTGGCTCCTTGGCCCCTGGCAAATTCCAGCTGGGGGAGAGGGGGCTGGGAGGGGCTCAAGGTGAGCCCAGCAGTGAATGTGGCTTCAGGGCATCCCAAATCACATCCTGTTCATGGTAAATTGGAATTCTGGTGGGAACTCTTGAGTTGGTGGAGTGTGCAGGACGAACCTAATCTGACCCTGTCTTTGGGACTTCAGGTTTTGGGTTCTGTCTTGGGGTAACCCCAGTCCTCAACCACCCTGAACCAGGATTTTGGGTTTCCTCTCCTTGCTATCAACACTTGATAAGAGATCCAGAACTTGCTCCTTCCAAGGAGAAGGCTCAGGGCTGACACTCAGCTTCCATCTGGTTTCTTTGCCTCCTGGCTCTAATCTCAGTGTTGGTTGTTAAATGTTTCACAGGGATTTCCCACTGCCACTGGGATGTTAATTAAAAGATTTCCAGCCTGAAAAAAACCCCCAAACTCTCTCTGCACTGTTGGTTTTCTGCAAGGAACTACAGTGTGGGTTGGTATTTGTGCTGGAATCTCCTGGATGGAGCCATGAATGGGTTGATTTTTCCTGGTGGTCAGAAAAAGAGGGAAATGCAGTGTCTGATGTGCCCTTGGCCAAGGGGTTGGAATCTGGGAGGGAAATGCAATGCCTGATATTCCCCTCTCCAGGGGATGATATCTGGGAGGGAAATGCAATGTCTGATGTCCTGTCCAGCAGGTGGAATCTGGAATTTTGTGGATAGCAAAGCACCAGGAAGGGCAGGAGAGGAAAGGCACGGCCCAGATCTTACTAAAGCAAAGATGTTCTTAAAGTGCCATCAGATGAGTAACACTAATGGAAAATGTAGGAACTGGCTGGTGTTGTAGCCAGAGTAATTGTTTGGAGAACTGGCATTTCTGGTATTTAAAAGATTTAGAGTGAGCTTTTAGTAAATAAAGGAGGAATTGGCCCTGAAGTGCAGGGTTGATTTGGCAGCTGAGATTGAAAAAGGAGGATGTGTGTAGGGGGGGTAGGGGGTTGTTGCTGGTGCTTTAAGGAAAGAAAACAAATTTTCAAACTGCATTTCATTTGATTGAGTATCAACAAGAAGGGCTGGACTGAAAAAAAATCTTTATTCCACAGAGCAAAAATCACCTCAGCAAGGCTGCCCATGGAGCTGAAGGGAAATTTCCACATCCCTGTGGATACAATCCCATGGGATTATAACATCAGTCCCACTTTTTGTGCTGCAAAACCAGGAGCTCATTTGCTGCTTGATGTGAGGCTGCTTTTGCAAGGTTTCCTTGGAGTTCTTTGTGTGTGGTGGCAGCCACAGCAGCTTTTCCAAGCAGTGGATGCTGTTTCCCTGGGATTATTTCATTTCCTTCATGGATGCTGGGTAGCCAGGGCAAGGTAGAAAAACCCTTTTGTGCTGGGCTGGCTTTGTTCTTGTCTGTGGTCTGGGATTTGAGGCTGTCTGGGAGAACATGTTTGTGGAAACTAATGATCCCATTCCTTCACTTTATCCACCTCACCATCTTCCTGTGCCCTCTCCAGCAGTGCCTTTTCCACGGGGTTAAATCCAAGTGCAGAGCTCTGGTGATTTGAGGCAGTTAGTGATTCCCAGGGTGCTCAGGACTGGGAAATGGGGGTGCCATCAAACACCAGCTCCTGACCTGCTTCTTTCAGGGGTTTGCCCATTAAGGTGTGGACAGGGGCAGGAGAAGGGGATCATTAATGGGAGCAGAGCAAAGCCCAGCCAGGTCCTAATGAGCTGCCATGCAGAGCTTTTATAAAGGTTCTTCTGGCTTCCAGAGTCACTTTCTTCTCCCTCATTTCTCCCCAGATTCCTCTGCTCAGGATCAGGAGGGAAGTGTGATGGTGAGGACAAAGGTCTGGGAGGTTCAGGTCACAGCTGTGCCTCAAATTCCTGCTGGGAACAGACTGGGAATGGTTCTTTCTCCTCCCAGTGGTGCTCAAAGCCATGGTGGGGCTGACACCAAGGGCTCAGAGCTGGCAGGACACAGGGGAAGGGCAGGCAGCATTCCCAGAGCCTGCTCCCTGTGCCCAGGTCAGGGATGTGCCATGGGCAGCATTCCCAGAGCCTGCTCCCTGTGCCCAGGTCAGGGATGTGCCATGGGCAGCATTCCCAGAGCCTGCTCCCTGTGCCCAGGTCAGGGATGTGCCATGGGCAGCATTCCCAGAGCCTGCTCCCTCTGCCCAGGTCAGGGATGTGCCATGGGCAGCATTCCCAGAGCCTCTTGCCTCTCCCCAGGTCAGGGATGTGCCATGGGTAGCATTTCCAGAGCCTGCTCCCTGTGCCCAGGTCAGGGATGTGCCATGGGCAGCATTCCCAGAGCCTGCTCCCTGTGCCCAGGTCAGGGATGTGCCATGGGCAGCCTCAGGCGTGGGGCTGAGCTCGGGGCTGCTGATGCTCTGATTAATGCTGCAGCAGGGCTCGTTCTGCTGGAGAGGAACCTTTCCTCCAGAGACATTAAATATTAATAGCAGCAATAGAGACACAGATAAACAAGAGCGAGTTATAAACTTCATTTTGAGGGCGCTGCTGTTCGCTCTGGCAAGCTCCTGTCACAGCCAGCTCGGGAACAGGGACCAGAGGCTGGGGCTGCATTTCAATATCTGCTTTTCCACCTGGAACTCCGAGTTCCTGACTGTTTGCCCAGCAGAAAAAAGCCTCCCTAGCCGTGATCAAACCCCTTCTGGAAGGTGACAGTGACCTGCCACCAGTGCCTGTGACACGCTCAGAGCTTCCCCAGCCGCTGCCATCTGTGCCTTGTGTTTCCTTATTCCACTCCAGTGCATCTGTTCTGTTCAGGGATTTGTTCTACAAGTTCCTGGAGAGCTGAGGACTCACCTTCAAAAAGCAGTCAGGTGTTTTGGGCAGGTTGGTGTGAGCTCTGTCCAGGGTGGGAACAGGAATGCTCTGCTAGGATGAGACTTTTCCTGCTGTGGTTGGAGCTGTGGTTTTTCAGCTCTCTCTGTGAAGCCTCTCTGCAGCATAAATCACTTTATTTTTTTATTTGAATGCCTTCACAGCATGTGGTGATAATTTATAAATCACACCTGTGTAATGCCTGCCACTTCCTGAGGTTTTTGAGATAAGAGGAGTCAGGTATTTTAGGCAGGTTGTGATGAACTATCCAGGGTGGATCAGGGTGGGCACAGGGATGCTCTGCTAGGATGAGAATTTCCTCTCCATGTGCTTGGAGCTGTGGGTGCTCAGATCTCTCTGTGAAGCCTCTCTGCAGCATAAATCACTTTATTTATTTATTTGAAAACCCTCATGACACGTGGTTGTAGCTTACAGATCACACCTGTTAAAACCTGCCACCTCCTGGTGCAAATACCTGAGGTTTTTTTGGGATAACAGGAGGGCAGGTAACCCATAACTCCAGGAGCTGGGCATAGAGGGGAAATCAGTCTAGGAAAAAACACTAAATAATCCCAGTGCAAACTGGGAATCAGTAACGAGCCTGGTGTTTACTGCTTAAACAGCTTTCAGATGAGAAATGATTGTAAATTCATATTTTAATAATGCAAAATATTATTGACTGAATTCAAAGTGAGAGCGTTTATAACACGTCAAGTCAACTTTTGTACTGTAATTTATATTGGATTCTCCTTCCCAAGGGATGGGAATGGGGGAAGCAGCTGCTTGCTGCTGGAAACAGCTGAATTTTGGTGTTTTATGTGAGTATTAGGTGCCCTTTTGGCTGTATTGCACCTTGTTATTTAGGGAGGAGCACTGGGACATGGAAGATACAGGGATAAAAAAAGAGATTTTGGGGCACCCTGCCAGTCTGGAAAACTCCTCTTTGAACAAGGAGGCCTAGAAACTGATCCTGGTTTGAGAATGTGACGTTGGATGGGGAATTCCAGCCCCTCCTGCTAAATAAGATGATGAACTTTTATTTATGCAAACCCACCTGGGCAATGAAAATCCCACCAGGTGTCTTGGGAAGCTCCAGTGGAGCAGAACTGTGGAGCTGTGACCAGAAAAACTGGGAATAATTAATGGAAAAGGAAACAAACCCCAGGCAATGGCTGCAGAGGGAAAAGGGCAAGAAACCCAAGCACTGCTCTGCCTCCCAAAGGCAGAGGGGATTAAAATCTCCTCTTAATGGATGCAGCAGCATGGAAAATCAGGCTTGGAATCTGTAGGTTAAATATTAGGGGAAAAAAAAAAGAAAATCAGGCAAATAAATCTTGATTTCAAATTTGCTCTCATCGTCAGTGAATTACATTGAGTTCCTTTTTATGATGCCATCAGGACAAACACACCTTAATCACTGGATTTTAGCATGGCCAGCCTGAGGTGGTGCTTGCTCAGATCTTTTCAGGCATTAGCAGGGGGTGGGGAGAAGATCTGGGAGTTTTTTGGTTGAAGATCTCATTAGCCCTTGCCCACAGAGCCCTGTCCTCTGCAGCTCCCTGCCCATTTCCATGCACAACTCCTGCAGCTCTTGCAGCTCCAATTTAGCACTGATGAGAAAAGACAAGTGTTTTCCAGAATTGGATGGCACAGTGAGGAAATGGCCCTCATCACTTATATTTATGTTCTTAATTCACTCCTCTCTGGTCATTGGCCATTGTACAAGGCCCCCATCATCTCTTCTGGTTACAACACTTGAGCAGAGTTTGTCTTAACGTGATTTATGGCAGCAGAACTTTCAAGGTAATTATTGAGATTGCTGCAGCAGTTCCTTGAAGGGATTCTGAAGGGTATTTTTGGGGTGGTGGTGAGGGAGTGAAGGGTACAACAGGCTGCAGGTTTTACCTGACTTGGTTTTTTTTCATTCCCTGGTAGGAAAAAACCAAACTGGAGGTCACCTGTGCACAGAGAGACACACAACCACCTCCTCCTGCACAGCATAAACCTCCCTGCCTGCCCTGGAACGAGACAGCTTAAAAGGGGAGGAAAATTATGGAGCAAAGAGTTTGGCTAATGCTTGCTTTCAATGCACCAAGACTGGCTGCCATAATTTCTTCCAGGATGGCTTTGGGTGGCGTGGCTGGGAGATGGATGGAGCTGCTGTGAGCAGCCTGATGGGAGCTGAGCAGCGTGGAGCTGGAGGGAGAGGGCTGTGAATCTCCTGGAAGTGCATTCCAGCCAGGAACAGATGTTGTGCTGGTTTAATGAGGGGTTTTTACAACCCCAGCAGCTCCCCCTGCCCTGGCAGATTGCTGCTGTTTGTGGCACGTGGGTGGCCCCATTTGCTGGGAGGTGCTGCTCAAATGCAGGCAAAGGGACAAACCAGAGGCTCCAAATGTCAAATTGGGAGGCACCAAAATAAACCAGCCCTGCTGGGGTCAGCTGGGGTAAAGCTCATGGCTTGAGCTGCTCCTTCTGACTGGGAGTTGTGTGCACAGAACCCTCTGTCCCCAAAGCCAGTGACATTTCCAGGCTCCTCTGAGAGCTCTGGTGTCACCTGTCTGTGTGCTTGGTGTTAGCTGGATAAAGGGATTTGTGCTTTAGTTTATTATTTTTCCAGGAGTTTAATCTTCCCCAGCTTTTTCTCTTTGGAGATCAGCTATTGATACCCCCACATTTGGTCAGATATAAAGAGAAATTTCTGGAAAGCATTGGAACAGGCTGTCCAGGGAAGTGGTGGAGTCACCAGCCTTGGAAGTGTTCAAAAAATATGTGGATGTGGCCCTTGGGGACATGGTTTGGTCTAGGGACACCTTCCACTATCCCAGGTCACTCCAACCCTCATCCAACCTGGCCTCAGACACTTCCTGGGATTTTTTTTTTTCCTCCTGCAAGGTTGATGGTGATAACACTGAGCAATAAGTTTAAGCACAGAAATTGCACAGAATTTTTGTTTCTTAAAGTTGGTTTTGGTTGTTGTGGGGTTTTTTTGTTGTTGTTGTTTTTGTTTTTGTGTGGGTTTTTTTGTTTGTTTTTTCCTTTTTTTTGGTGGCCCAAGAGTAAAACTTTGTAAACTGAGGGAATCAATGAAAAAATTAAAATCAAGAGACCAGAAGCTCTCTGGGGCAATTTTGTGATCAATCCACATAAAATCGAGGAAAAGGAACTCTGAGAGAAGAAAACTTTGTGGTTTTCCTGCCTTTCCCTGTCAGGGATAAAAGTCAGGAAGGGTTTTTAAAAACCCATTGAGTGGCTGTTGCACACTCCCAGTAAAACCAGGAGCATTAATGATAGCCATGCCTGGAGCCTGAATTATTGTAATGCCATTTGTCTTGGTTATTGCAGAACAGAACCTGGTGCAGAGCTCTGCTGAAGGGATCATAAAGTTGGTGTGAAAAGAGCTGGAAACTAAACAGAAAAGGCTTTTACACAAAAGCCATTAAATGAGAAATGAGGTCTGGCTGAGAAGTGGGGCATGAAGGAGGGATGTGGATGTCGGGTCTGCAGATTTTGCTTTTCCTGCATAATAAACTGCTCCTTTTCCATGCTGCTGGAATAACCTGTGCCCTACAGGTGTGTGCCTGAGGGAAACTCCCCTCCTTTCCAGACTCCTGTGGTTCCTGCAGGGTGCACAGGCTGCAGGAGAGGCCAGGAGTGTGTGGGAACAGCAGCTCCTGTGCCAGCCTTAGAGCTGATCAAGGGCTTTAATCCATATTTTTTATGGGATCCTGTGAGTTCTTGTGCACTTAGTGTTAACTGATGGGTCTAATCCACGTTTTCTGCAGGTTGCTGTGAGTTCTTATGCTCTTAGACCTGATCAATGAGTTTAATCCATGTTTTCTATGGCATCCTCTGAGTTATTATGTCTTTAGTGCTGACTGATGGGTCTAATCCATGTTTTCCATGGGATCCTGTGAGTTCTTATTCCCTCAGTGCTGATCAATGGCTTTAATCTGTGTTTTCCATGGGATCCTGTAAGTACTTGTGCCTTGTCTTTAGTGCTGACTGATGGCTTTAATCCCTGTTTTCCATGGGGTTCTGTGAGCATCCTGTGAGGCACCACCCTGTGAGCATCCCCCTTGCTGCCCTTCCTTCTCCCCCTGCTCATCCCAGCAGCTGAGGGGCTCCTGGAGCCCCTGGAGCCATTCCCAAGGGCAGCAGGAGAGGCAGGGATGAGCAGTGGCCTCTCTGCAGTGCCATGGATCAGGGTGATGCCCAGGTGCTGCCAAGCACCCCTCACCCTGCTGGGTGGATTCTGGGTGAGCTGGAGGGGCAGGAATTCAGTGGGGGCTTGGGATGTCCCTCCATCCTCCCCTCTGTGCCAGGGAGGGTTTGTGCAATGGGACAAAATGTCCTTTTTGGAGTTTTCCTTATGGAAGTGGCATTCAGGAGTCCCAGGATCAGCAGTTTGCAGTGCCTGGTGTTGATTCAGAGAGATCTGGCCTGGGTCAAGTGCAGAGCAGTGTCCATAATTACACCTAGAAGGGAAAGTATTTTCCTTTCATCACTGTTAGCCTAATTACATTTGTCAATGGGAGTCCTGCTCCAGAAATCAATACAGGAGGAAGCTCTGCTTGGCTGTGTGGGAGAGGAGGTGATTTCCACAGCCTTCCCTTGGCCCTGCAGCAAATAATGCTAATAACAAATCTATATTTGTGCTTCTGGTGTTTGCTGTTATCTGGATCTCTTTGGTGAGATAACACAGGCAGAAGAAAAGCAGAGTTCTCTCTTATTTTTCCCCTTCTCCCCGTGTGTTTTCATATTTTTAAATTAACCTTATCGACCCACCTGTTGCAAGCAGGGCTCTGCTGGCTCCTGGCTGCCAGCTCCTGGGTGGGGCTGAGATTTCTGCACCAGCCACAAACCCCCACAGAGCTTTGGGTTGGAAAAGACCTTAAAGCTCACCCCAATTCCCCCCCTTCACCATGGGCAGGGACTCCTTCCTCCAGCCCAGTCCTCTTGAGACATTTTCATGAAAAACTCAGAAGATTTTTGCCCTTTTATAACCAAACTCCAGCACTTTGTCCTGTTCTTGTCCCTCACAAACTTTCACCTGTCCCTGATGGAGAGCTGAAGCTTTGTAGAACATGTGATTATTATTTTTTTTTTTTTGGGTCTCTTTAAGTAAGCAATATATATTCAAGACTAAAAGACACTCAGGAAATGAAATTGCTGGCATTGCTGCTGCTGGGAGGGGAAACCATTTCCATCCCTGCTGATGGAGGAGGGGTCCTGCCCTCAGCCCTGGGCTCCCAGGAGCAGCAGCAGACATCAAAATGAGGCAGGAGAAGGAAAGGAAAACCAAACAAAGCCAGGGAAAGCCTCTGGAGGAGCTGGCAGCTTGGTGCTGTTCAGGTTTTTCTTCATCCCCTGGGGTTTCTGTAACATCTGGAGCAGCTGGGCACACACCCAGCCCTGGCTCTGTAGGGTTTTGGTCAGGAAAAGCACCAAGGAAGCTCCCCCAGCTCCCCAAAGGCTGTGTGTGGCTGCTGGATTAACTGCAGTGAGGGATAAGCCTCCTCCAAAGCCTTCCAGAGGTTCTCTAGGCCTGGGTTAAGCTGACAGGCTCTCCATAAAGTGACATCCCTGCCTCTGCCATGATATGGGAACTTCAGCTGCAGGAGAAGGGGCAGGGAAGGGAGGAAGGAGGTGAAATCCCACATCCTTCAGCCTCTCCAGGGATTTTTTTTTTTGGTTTTCCCTGCAGACAGATCCCTGGAGACCTGGCAGTTCTGTTCCAGAGCTGTGCAAATCCCTGGCTGTGCCTCCTGAGGCAGGAGGAATTAGGAATGTCAGGTTAAATAAGCTTTTTTTGGGAAAGGGAAATCCTAGGAGTGAGCAAGCCTGGAAACTTCAAAGGCTGGGATTCAGGTTGGGGTTGCTGTTGATGGATTTAATGTGAAATCCAAGGAGTGGGGATGGAGGGGGTTGTGGAGGGATTTCAGGGGTGTCTCTGAAGCAGCTGGAGGTGACAGGGACACCAGGGAGCTCTGTGGTGTCTGTGTGAGAGGGGAAAGCTGCAGAAACACCTCAGGAAAGGAAAAGCAAGGAACGACCTTGAATGAATCCCAGAATTCCAGAATCATCGAGGTTGGAAAATCCCTCCCAGACCTTCAAGTCCAACCTGTGACCCATCCCCACCTTTGCACATCCAGTCACCCCCTGGGGACTCCAAACCACCTCCCTGGGCTGCCCCTTCCAATGTTTAACAACTTTTTCCATGTAGAAATTCCTCCTGATGTCCAACCTGAGCATCCCATGGTGCAGTTTCCTCTCCTCCTGCCACTGCTTTGGGGTTGATGCTTCATACCCTGCTTTGTTCATCTGCTAAAACTTCTCCTCCCTGGCTTCCTGACCCATCCTGGGACTCCAGGCATTGGAAAAATCCCTGTTCCCAAGGGAGAGCCCTGTGTGCCCTCAGTCATCCCCATCCCATCCCCACCAGGACTGGAAAATCCATTTTATCCCTGCCAGCCATGAGAGCACAGCGCTGGGAAAGGCAGGAGAGCTTTATGCATCTCCTCACGTTAATGTGACAGTTTTCAATAAAATAAAGGAAGGGGCTGGAGGTGAGAAAAAGCACATACATGTAATTTCTCAGTTACTGCTCCCAAAGCTTTTTCCATTTGACTGTTTCCCCTCTGAGGTGTGAAATCCCAACCCAAACCTCAGCTCCCTGCCTGTTGACCTCGTCAGGAAGGCTGAATGCAAGAGGCAAAAAAGAACAATAAATTGCTTTATGTCAGGAGAGCCCTGCACTTCCCCTCCCAGGCAGACTTTTCCATCTGTCACCTCCCTGCTCTGCCTGCAGGTTACCTCAACAAGAAAACTTAATTGAGGCGATGTCGAGGCAGCAGAGAATGACACATCCACTTTTACAGGATCACTTTTGTAACCTGCTTCACTTTTAGCACAACTATGCCAGGGCTCCGTAGCTCACAAGGTTTTTGAAGGCTTTTTTCTTTATTTTAATTTTTTTTTTGTGTGGTTTTTGTGGTTTATTTTGTTGTTTGTTTATTTTATCATATGTCAGGTGGCTTTAAAAATAGATGTTTAGAAAGAACAACAGTCATTCTAAACTGCCTGCTTAAAAAGAAAAAATTAGTAAAAAGGACATTAAAGCTGAAAGTGTTACAGCACCAAGTGTTGGAACAAACCCCCCAGTATTAGTAAGAGTTATAAAGGTAATACTGCTGATTATGCAGATTTACATTACCAATAACTTAATCATAATAACTTAATAACTTGTGGGGTTTTTTTTATGCTATTTTTTCCTTCATGCCCAGGCAAGCATTTCCAAGCTGTCACTCGGGGTTGTGCCTGTCCTGTGTGTAACCCATCAGCACATAACGAGGGGAAAATCTCTGCCTCTGGACCAGATCAAGAGAGCCAGAACAGAGGGATTATCCCGGCTTTTCCCAACAGGGAGGTGACATGGGGACACTAATGGGAGGTTTTTAACAGCAGTTAGAGACTCATTGGGCTGTGGGAGCTGCTGTGCTGTCATTACAGAGCCCCAGAGGAGCTGGGGATGCTCACAGGTTGTTGTTGAGCCCTTCTCGAGCTCTCTGCATGGCTGGGGCTGAACCAAGATGCTTTTGAAGCATCTTTGTAGCTCAGGTAATTTGGCTGCTCCCTGTGCAGGCTGGCTCCTGCCTTCAGAAATAACTGGAGTTTTCTAATTTTCTCCTGAAGGGCAGATCAGAGGTGCTGGTGATGTGCTCCCAGCTCCTCACAGCTTGCAGGTGGAGCAGCAGGAACTGAGAGGGCTCAGGGCTGAAATTTTGGCTCCATTCCTTGCTCCTGAGTATCCCAGAGCATCCCCCTGCAGCCAGGGAGGACAGCAGGGCACAGGGAATTGTCAGGTTGTTACTGGTGCAGATAAAACAGAGTACCTGTAAATTATTACCTATTATTTTTATTATTTTTATTATTTTTCCACAATTCTAGGGATGCAGTTTCTCTATACTCAGCTTTATTTCTGTGTTGTGTGTGAAATGATGCAGATTAAGATGTCACTTGTAAGGAAAGAGAATTTGTGTGACCATAGTTTGTAGGACCATTTGTAGCAACAGAGCAAAGCACAGCCACAAGGTGAGTGTGTCCTTTAGCCACTGTTTCCCATCCTTGATCTAATTCCAATAACATCTCAAATCCAGGTAATTATACAGAAACCTGACATCCCCACACTGCCCAGGGCTCCACCTTCCCCAGAGCATCTTCCCTCAGCCCCAGCTCAGCTCCCAGTGATGCCTTGGGAAGGCTGAGCTGGAACAGAGACCGGGCAGAGACAGGGAATAAAGCATTTGGGATAAAGTAAAGGGATTTATTGAAAGGCCTTTAGGGCACACCTTGGGCAGGACAAGAGCCTGGCCAGGGCTACACCCAAGGTGGACCCAAAATGGACACAAAATGGTCACAAAATGGACCCAAAATGGGCACAAAATGGACCAAGGGTCACCAGGTCTCACACTTTGATCAGTTTTGGTCCATTGGCACATTGGGGTTGAATTGTCCCATTCCAGCTCCAGGCTGGGAGCTCCCATCCTTCTTGTTCCTCTCTGCAGCCACCCTTGTTTGTGCTTTGGGGCTGGAAGTTGTCCTTGGGGTGCAGCAGGACAAGGATTTGTTTTGTGTCCCTGCTGTGTGCAGAGCTGAGTGACCCTGACTGTGAGCTCAGAGCTGCACCCTGGGCACCACAGAACCTGGGATACACCAAAGATAAAACTTCAGGCATCACTGGGAGCACTTTCCCAGACTCCACATTTAATAAATGGCAGTGGAGTGGGTGGGGGAGCTGTGTTTACCCCGTGCCTGCCAGGCAGACAATGAACCTCCTCTCGCCCAGATGGCACAGGCTCCTCTCCAAGCTGACAAACAGGGCTGGTGCCATCCAAACACAGCCAGAGAGTGGCAATTCCAGCGCCTCCAGTGACCATCTGGACACACAAACTGATTTTCTATTTGGATAATAAAGCCTCTCCTACGTCTCCAATATTAGCCGTGGATGGGGATGCTAATTGATTTAATTGAAGCTCTGGATGTGGAGCCGTGGGCACTGCCAAGCTTCTCAGTTTGGGTATGGGGTGGGGTTTAATCAGGAAATTGGGGGGTGAGGTGGTGGGAAAGGAAGAGCTGTGGGAGCTCCTGGAGTGTGGGAATCACAAGTTCCTGCCCCAGAAAGGAAATGGAGAAGCTTCTGCTGAGCTCCCTGAAGCAAAGGGACAGAATTTTGCTGTTCTTGGTAGTGCTGAGCTCTTTGACTTGTTTAATTTTGAGCAAAGGTTGCCTTTCCATGTTTTATTTATACATATACACGTATCAGATGTGGTTATATGAGAAATAAAATCGCGGCCAAGTGATTAATATCCTTTATTTTTGGACTTTAACACCGTCTCACAGCTTGGCTCATGACGTTCTACAGAAAAAAATCCTGCATTCAGAGACTTGCAATGTAATGAAAACCCTCTCTGTGCCTTGAAAAATCTGTTTGCTGGGCTCAAGAAATTTAAATTTTTGGAGAAACACCACTTTTGACCTAGAAGATATTGCCAGGGCTTCTCTGCCAAAAAATTATCCCAGCCTGTCTCTTTTTTCTTTTTCCTTTAGATGACCTTTTTTTTTCCAGCAAACAATAAACAACAGCAAAAAAAAAAGAAAAACCCACAACTTTGCAGCAAAGTTATGCACCTAAAGAAGTGGCAGAAAGAGATTTCTTGCAGCAGGGAGAGGATCAGAACCAGTGGATTTTGAAGCTATTCCCATACAACCCCAGGTTTTTATTCATGAATATTCCTGATAATCAAGGAGCTTTATGATATTAAGGATGTGTAGAGGTGGTTGGTATTTCCTAGAAAAAGCACTTTGCCTCTTCCACTTGAGCTTTTGCCACTCTTCAGGTGAATATTTTGGATTTTTTCCCTGTGCTTTCTGTTGTTTCAAACAGGAGGGACGTTGGCCTCGTTTCCTGGTGGTTTTGCTCTGTGCAGACTCCTCATTAAGTGGTTAATCAGGAAAACACAGCCAAGCACTTTTTGTGAAAGGCACTGTTGGGTTTGGAGGGGAGCAAAACAGCTCAGAGGAGGCATCTGCAAACCACCAAATTGTTGGCCCCAAATCCTTTTATCCAGTAAAATGGCTGGGAAAGGAGAGATAATTTGGGTTTTAGGAGCAGGGATGGGCATTTCCAAAAGGTGGGAGAGTCCAAGTGAGTGCTCTGGGCTGCCAGGGGAGGATCATGAGGGCAGAAATGACTTTTTTTTTTATTTTATTTTACCCCATCTTCTCAAGGGTGGTGGCTCCTCAAGTGGCAGGAGATTCAGGAATCGTGTCCCCTGATGTCACTGCACTTGGTAATTGGACTTGACAGATGATAATGAAGGAGGGGCTGTGGCTGAGCAAGGGCAGAGGGAATGGCAGCACTCCTGGGGAGCAGGACAGAGCAGAGGAGTCCAGATGTCCAGGAGTTACG
Organism: Aegithalos caudatus; assembly: GCA_013389925.1. Classification (NCBI taxonomy): domain Eukaryota; kingdom Metazoa; phylum Chordata; class Aves; order Passeriformes; family Aegithalidae; genus Aegithalos; species Aegithalos caudatus. Next base: position 589,472 of record WEIU01017664.1, read on the forward strand.
TGAGGTCACTCCAAGTGTTAATCTTGGCTGTTTCTGCTCCCAGAGGTGACAGGGGAAAATCAGTGACTCTGAAGTGAAAGTTATTTATCTCCAGTTCACAACCCTGGCTTGGCCTGGCTGTTAAACCTCATGAAAATGAGATTTTTGGGGAGGGATCTTTTGAGGACACGTGGGGGACAGATCCCCTGAGCAGATGTGGAGTGGGGGTGACATCGTGGTGCCGTGTCCCCAAAATGCAGCCCTACTCCCTGAAACTGTGGTCCTGTGCCCACCTACCTTATGGCTAATGCATAATTAGCCCTAATTAGCTTAATTAGCCTGGAAAACAGAGGGGGGTTGTCTTTGTTGGAAGGTCAGCGTGTCCTCCCCTGGCTGGGGGACATTGTGGCCTTGGCAGCGTGAGCAGCACTCGAGTGCTGCTCCATCAAGGAGAGGGATTAACTCCTTGAAAAAGGTGGGATTTTACCCCTTCAGGGGCAGGGTTGGTGTCTAAATTCCACTTCAGGATGAGGCTGTGTTTTCTGCCCCCTCTCCCCAGGAGAAGGAGGTGACAGCACTTCTCTGGCTGCCGGGAGACGGAGCTGGTTCAGAGTCCTGAGCAAACAGGCAGCGCTGCAGCTGTGCCTGTCAGCAGCAAGAACAGCCTTGTTTGTCATCAAATCACCCCAAAGTGGCACCTTTTGTAGAGCAGCTGCGTTTGGAGGATGCTCAGAGCCTGCTGAGTGCCACAGGCAATATTTTCCTTGTGCTGAGAACCTGCCCAAGTGGAGGGGACTCTCACTCCAGGGTTAGTTTGGAATTCTCCCTTCAGCAGAGCGATCCTCGTCAAGGATTTTCAGCTCCTTGCCTCCCCTGATCGTGGGCTCTCCTGTTTTTCCTTGTAATTAGCAGGAATCTGCCTGACCAAAATGCTTTTCCCTGACTGGCAGGAGCACAACACTGATGAGTCAGGGGAGGAAGAGCTCCTTGTTTAACTGGAAATGGGGATTGGGGGGGAAGGAAGGGGAAGAATTGCTGCCAGAGGGCTGTGTAATGAAGGAATGACATTTGTTTAAAGACACATAAGGAGATTAATGATGGGAGTTAAGGTATGAAAGCAACAGGGCCTAAGTGTGGCAGTAATGGAATCCATTTTCTCCACCATCTCCTGCAGGAACTCTTTGGAAGTAGAGAAAGGAGAAAATCACTTTACAGTAATAACTGTTATTTATATAAGGGAACGGCTTTGGATGTATCACAATGCGAGGTTTCAAGGTAATAACCAACCTCTCACAATCATTGTTATCCATTTAAAAGACACTTTCTGATAGGATGAAGAGATGAAGGAACCAGCCCCAATCCTGCAACTGACCCAAAATGAAGTTTATTTTGTTATTGTCACCATTAGTCAGTTCCCAATCTGATAGGATTGTGTTAAGTAAAGGGGGAAAGGCTGGAGGAGATGAAGGGGGGCTGGAAATGAGCCTTGCAGAATTTGTTGGGACCATTTGATGGCCTCATTAGAGACCTGGGGCCTCGTCTTGGCTCCCTCCAGAGCCTCCCTCCACCATGGCTCTGCTCCTTGGGCAGGAAATCTGTCTTGCACAAAGCAGGAGCTCAGCTCTTCTGCAGGAACCAGGAGAGACTCATGAATGATTCATGAGGAGGGATTGGGGGTAGCAGGGAAAGATGATAATAATATTCTCCATGTGTCAAAATATAACAATAATTTGACCAGCTCTAATTTTTAATAACCACTGGGTTTGGGAGCAGATGTGATGGATGAGCTGGAGCAAGCCATGGTCTCCCAAGCTGGCTTTTCACTTCAGAGCACCAAGGCCACTCTGAAATATTAGAGCTGTATAAAACCTCTCAGGCTGTGGGAGGAAGGAGCAGAAAGCTGAAAAGGAAGGGACAAAGGGTCTGCTCTGCTTTCATAATTCCAATTAGAATAAGTGTTAGAGATGATCCTTAATTGATCCCGGCTCAGAGCGGCGCTGGAGTGGGAATTTTATCATCCTTAAACCTCCAATCTCATGGAGTGGAGCCTTTTGGAAGGGTTTTCCCCTTGAACTCTGCAGGCTGTTGTGGTGAGCATGGAATGAGCAGGGAGGGGTGGCCAGGAGTGGGTGGCAGGGAGGGGAGGTTGGGGATTTGGTGATGGGGTCACAGTTTGCTGTCCCAGACGTGGCCCAGGACATTCCTCACGTGGGAAGAGGCAGGGGAGGATGATAAAGCAGCCCCATTTCTCCAGGCAGGCTCTTTCTGGCTGGGATAATGAAAAAGAATTGGATTGGTGAGGGCAGCTGACACAGCTGGCTGTCTCCAAGATGTTTTCATTGCTGTGTTAAGAAGCCTTTTACAGACTTGGGGAGGTACTGGGGACGTGGTGCTGCCTGAGGCTGCCAGCCCTGACTCCTCATGTGACAGCAGCAAGAGTGGGACCCAGCAGAAACCCAGAAACCCCAGCAGAAACTCCAGGACCACCCACTGGAATCCCAGAGAGGGGAAGGAGCCTTGGGAAGGCCCCCTTGTCCCCCTGCCCTCCAAGTGTGCAAGTGTCAAACATCAGTGCTGGCTTCACTCTTGCAGGTATCCTCATTAGGATGGTTGGAAGGAGGAGGATTTGGTGATCTGAACCATGACTTCAATTAATCAGTATAAATGTTGCTTATTTATAACATAAACCCCAGCCTATGGATAACTCTGTTGTTTAATTAAGCTTATCACTGGGAACCTGATCCAGTTCCTTGCTGCATTAATGTCACTAATTCAGTATCCCCCCATAGAAGCCTCAGAACAGAACTGCAGGGATGTAATTCACTCCACTCCCTCTGCTTTACAAGCCTGCCAGGGTCTGGAACATCTCAATCCTCACCCAGAGCTGCTGCTGATTCCTCCCCGATCCCACCAGCTCTTCCATCATTCCTGACATCCCAGGAGCCTGCAGTGGGTTTGTTCAGCTTTGTTCACTAAGAGTTTTTGTGTCTGCTTTAATTTACTCTCTGCAGCTGAGCCTTTTCCATAGCCTTGCTGTCCCCCCTTCCTTCCTTGCTCTTCACTTGCCCTCTCCAGTTTCTCTCTGGTGTCTTAAAAACTTTTCCAGATGCAGGAGAATCTGTAATGAGCTCCCAAGCTGAAAGCAGAAGCTGTTTGCCCAAAAGTTGTTCTTTCCCCACACTGGAGGTTCTCTGGGAAAACTCTGAGTAAGTTTTTAAGGGTTTGGTTGTTGTTTTTTCCTGTTGTGCCAGGGATTCTCCAGGCAATGTTTGACACTGCCCCTGCTTAGGGGTGGTCTCCAGAGGATGCTGAGACAAATTGCTCCGAGCAGGGATGTTGCTGTGCATCACTTCTCTCACTCAGGGCCCTGCAGATCCCTTCTCTCAAAAAGCCATCTAAAAAAAACAAAGTGGAGCTGACTTTATTTATTATTTTTTGGGGGTCCAAAAGACCATAAAAAGTATTGTGGGATTAGATGAATTAGCAGTGTGCTGCTAAGATGGATAGAAAGGCAGGGAAAACCGTGTCAGAGTCCAGGAAAAAGCAAATTGCTGTTTCTGTTTGCAATGCAGAAGTCAGGGAAGAAGCCATCAGGGAAGAAGGATGGCAGTGGGCAGAGCATGCTAACAAGGGAAGGCAGGAAGACATTAAAGCTGCCCATTAACTCAGCTGAAGGCTGAGTGGCAAAAAATAAATAAATAGGGGCTGTGCAGGTTGATCAGTATTGGATCTGAAGGGCTTCCACATCTGGTGTGGCAGCTCCTTAGCATCTCATTCCAGTGTGACTCAGCAGCAAAAGGTGTTTGTTCCATCAGGAAAGAGCAGGGAGGAAAACAATCCTGAGGCACGTCAGGGGAAGGCTCAAGTGTCGTTTTATACCTGGATCAAACTCTTTTATGTGGTTTAAGACATCTTTTATGTGATTTAAAGATCCTTGTCAAGAGAGGTGAGGTTCCCAATGTCACCTTTTCCAAGCTTTATTCACCTTTTGAGCTTTTCTGTTGGAGCAGACAGCTTCAGGGCAAGGTGTTTCTGCCCATGGAATTTCTCCCTGCCCATGGAATTTCTCCCTGCCCATGGCAAGGGGGTGGAATTTGGTGATTTCTGAGCTCCTTTCCAACCCAAAGGCTCCCAAACACAGTTTGACTCTTCCACCCACACTCAGCCTCGTGGCATTGACCCATTTATCTTTACACACATTCCTGCTTCCAGGGATTCCCATCTCCCAAGAGATCTGTTTGCAGTGCTGACTTTGTGATGCCCTCAAAGGCCTCAGGATTGAGGCAGAATTGTCAGGTTTTGGTGGCAGAAAGGCTGAGGCTCTAAACAAGGCTTCCTGAAGCCTCCTGGCACTTTAAATCAGTTTATTTGCCACGTGGTCCTGGAAAACCTTGAGGAGCCACCTTATCTCTTCACTCTTCATCCATCATGAGGGAATGAAAATCATTGCACCTATCATTTGTCTGGCTCATATCTTTATAGGAATTGCCATATCTACATCCAGCATGGTTGGTCCTTGTCCTTGGGCCCATCTTTTAGAGATTTGTCACAGCAGCAGTGGCCAGTGATCTGGAACAGGAATAGAAGTGGTGCAAAATATCTCTAAACTCTCCATATTAATGCAAGCAAACCCCCAGATCCCTCTGCAACGTTTTCCCTTTCCTCATCTTGATATTGGGGTTACACCCAGGGCTGTTTTCTGTCTCTGTGTGTGGATTAATCCCTGGATGGGGGAAGCCAGGACCTGGAATTTCCCTTTGGGCTGAGCTGTGCATGCCCTGTAGTGCCAGCCTGGGAGGGATCAGCCAAAGCTGAAGCAGGGAGGAAGAGCAAATGCACTTTAAATGCTGAGATATCCAGAAGAGTTCAGAGGAAAATGGACATTAAAGCCCAACTTAATGGAAATTCAGTGGCTTTAGAGACACCCCCAGTTCTTAAATTCTGTAACCTGCTGTCTCCTCCTCGCCAGGATCAGAGGAAATGGCCTCAAGTTGTGTGAGGGGAGGTCTGGATCAGATATTAGGAAAAAATTCTCCATGGAAAGGCTGTCAGGCACTGTCCCAGGGTGGTGGAGGAGTCACCACCCCTGAAAGTGTTCCAGAAATGTGTGGGTGGAACTAAACTTGAGGACAGGGTTTAGTGACCCTGGGGGTGGCTTGGTGATTTTAGAGGCTTTTTCCAGCCTGTGAGCAGAAGGAGGCTCAGGAAATGGTTTCCCCTGCAAGGCCAAGTGCCAGCTTTGGGAAGGTTTCTCTCCTTAAATCCCTGTCAGTCAGAAAATCCCAAAGTGTTGCAGACCTTTGTGTGTGCTGGAACAGCCACTGAAACTCAGCCACCTCTGGGGATGGAGCTCTGGGGTTTTGTGGGTACAAAACACATTTATTGAGGGTATTTTGTGGGGTCTGGGTCTTTTCCTGCCAGCTCCCCAGCCCCAAATCCCACAGCTCCATTATTCACTGCCATCTCTCCAATCCATCATTAGAGCCATAAATCCTGCTGGACTTCTGTTTGTTGGCTTTTTTGTTGTTGTTGTTATTTCTTTTATTTATTTCTTTTTTTTTTTAAACTCAGAGCTTTACCCATTGTTTCTTCCTTCCTCATTCTTTTTGCTTGCCTGGCAGTGGCACTTGGGGGTTTGTGTGGTTATTTTTCTTATATTTATACTCTCCACTGACTTAATTAAGTTCTTGCTCATTTCTTGGCCTTGCCAAGTTTATTGGCCCCACCAGGGCTTCCCAGTGCTCTCTTCCTACAAAACCACAGCTGCTGCCAGTCACCTGAGGCCACGAAAATGGGCAGAAAAAACCTCCTTTGGAAAGTCAGCTTGACATTATGGAAGCAAAAGACAGGCAGGAAAAATGATCTTCCCAACTCCAGACAGTGTTTTTAGGCTGGATTCCTAAGAAAATAAGATTTAGGCATTATGGGGATGTGGGTGGCCCTGCAGGAGCTTGGATTTTTGGCAAACTCTGGCCCAGTTTGACAGCTGGGGCTTTGCAGAGGTGCTGAAAATCTGGATTAGAGGGCAGTGCTGTGGGGAGCTCCTGCTGGGAGCAGAGTTCCAGGGAGAACAAAGCAAACCATCCCACCCCACCACAGTGACCTGTGCACAAACAAGCTCCTGGAGGCTGGAATTCCCTGGTTTTGGGGTTTGGGACATGCAGGAGAGCCCCTGGTGTTCATTTTTCCAGCCTGGCCCTTCCTTCCAGAGCCAGAATCCCATTCCCTGACCTTACACCTCATTCCTCCTTCTCCTTGCTTGTCTCTCCTTGTTTTTGGGAATTTTCCTGGTAGGTTTTTCAGGGCATGGAGTGGGATTTAACTGGTCACAATCCCAGCATTTAAATCCCCAGCTCGGGATTTTCTCCACAGCTGCAGTGGCTCAAGCCTGGCTGTGAAAACTCACAGGAGTTTTCCTTTAAAATCAGTTTCCTGCCCTGCTTTGGTACCAGAGGGTGGGTTCAGACCCCCTGAGCCAGCTCTGGATGGGGATTTCCCATTTTTGACCCTTTCTTATCTTTTTGTGCCTTTTTGCTCCTCTCTTCGTGCTCAGGGTGTTTGCTGCTGCCTCGGAGTGGGATTTACATTCCCAAAATCAGGTGAGGTGAGGAGGCTGGAGGGTTTGCTGATGTTTGCTGGGATGCAGGGCTGGTCCCACTGAGGCTTTGCATCCCAGCATGATGGACAGATCACAGAATTCCTTCTCAATTTGCCTGGAAACTCCAGGTCTCGGGGAGTGTAATTCTGATTTTATGTACACAAAGCAGTTATTAAAGAAGATAAAAGAGAGATTGTGTTTCAAGCAGCAGGAACTAAAGCCCTCAGCTGTTTTTATCACACCTCCCCTGAATTTGCTCTCTCTGGATAGCAGGAATGAGAGGGAAGCTCCATTTAAATGCAGATTTCCAGTGCTGGCCAAGAGCAATAAATAGCCCTCTGCTACCCCAACCAGACAAATATTATCCAGCCTCTTTGTGAAGGAGATTTTATGTTTTCAGATCTTCTTTTTTCCTTGATGAGATGCTCTTACCTCGCAGAGTAATAGCGTGTTGACGCCTTTTTATTTTATTTTTAAGCAGCACTTCAGAGATTATAATGGAAAATACAATCCCACCTGTTTCTCCACTGGAGCTCCACTTGACAGCTCTGTAATGAGGAACTGTGTGAATTTCTTCTCCTTTACTGTACTGGTAGCCTGGAGGGTTGCTGCTTTATTCAGCAGAGCAGAAAAGCACAAAATAAAGGAATTTTGGCAGCAATTTTTAATCACCTGACCCTGCAGCCTCGTGGGTTTGGAGGTGGTTTGGAGTTCAGGATGTGGAGGTCTGGGGCATCTCCTGATGTTCCTCAGCAAGGACATGGGTGTTGGAAGAATGGAATGTTTCCTTGGAATTCTTCTGGATTTCCTGGTTTGGAGAGGAAGGAGTGGTTGGCTCCAGTGGCAGGTACTGGATCTGCTGGGTGGCTGAACTGGGCTGGGATTACAGCTCTTCATTTGATAAAGGGATTACAGAATTTAAATTGATAAAGGGATTACAGATCTTAATTTGATAAAGGAATTACAGATCTTGATTTGGTAAAGGAGGCATAGAGGATTTGAGGAGTAGGGAATGGTGTGGCCAGCAGGAGCCACCTGGAATTCAGTGTCCAGTTCTGGGCTCCTCATGGAATGAGGGACACTGAGGGGCTGGAGCATGTCCAGGGAAGGGGCTGGAGCATGTCCAGGGAAGGGGCTGGAGCCCCAGGAGAGGCTGAGGGAGCTGGGAAAGGCTCAGCTTGGAGAAAAGGAAGCTCAGGGGGACCCTGTGGCTCTGCACAGCTCCTGCAGGAGGGGAGGATTTGGGATCTTATCCCAGGGAACAGGGACAGGAGGAGAGGGAACAGCCTCAGGCTGGGCCAGGGGAGGCTCAGGGTGGGCAGCAGCAGGAATTTCCTCATGGAAAATGTTGTTAAATACTGGGAGGAGCTGCCCAGGGAGGTCTGGAGTGCCCATCCCTGGAGGTGTCCAGGGAAGGACTGGGCACTCAGTGCTCTGGTGGGGATTGGGCACAGGTTGGATTTAATAATCCCAGAGGTCTTTTCCAACCTCAGTGATTCTCTGGCTGTGTTTACAGCATAAATCAGAAGAGGTTGTAGGTGTGATCTTAACCTGTCATTTGGGACATTTAGGAAATATTGCAGGTACCTTCCTGTGTTTTTCACTTGGAGGGACAGGTTATGAACAGTGAAATATCCTGTTTACCAAGCCAGTGCCATGTTAAATCTACATTTTCAAGAGATGCCTTGAGATGGAAATCGTGTTTCTGAGTATGACTTTACATTTCAAAGGTACAAAAACCATCTGAAAAAATGTAAATAAATAAAAAAATGCCACGAAGGGGGCAAGGTCAGCTGCACAGTTTGTTGTGGCTGTGTGTAATCCTCGCAGTGACATCTGTTCCCTGTTATTGTTATAAAAATGTGACTTCATTAGGTTTTGGATGAATCATGAGCTGGGGAGCGATGCTGGAGCTGGCTTGCAGCAGGATCAGCCTGTCAGAGTGCATATGCTGGGAGTCTGGCTGGGGCAGGCAGCTCTGGGAGCCACAGGGCCCTGGGGGAGGAGGATGGAGCCTTTCTGCATCCTCAGCCCTGCCTGCAACCAGCTGAGGGTGGTGAGGATTGAATTTCAGCGCTGTGGGAGCTGGCACTGGATCAGATGAGGGCTGAGTGTCACCCAGCTCTGGGACACAGCTGTCTGCAGCTTGGGGAGCACTCAGGGACAGCCCTGCCTGGCCCCTGGCTGCTGCTTTGGCACAGAGAGGCACAGCTCAGCTCTCTGGGGTGGGAAATGCCTGTCCCTCCTCCCCCAGGAGGAGTTTCTGAAGGGGGACAGGCAGAAGGGCTTGGGCATCTGCTGTCACAGCTGGCTGCAGCCACATGGCCCCATCCTGTGTGGGCTTAGGGATGGGGGGCTTGGGGAAGCCACAGGGAACTCCTTGTGCAGCTCCTGGCTGGGCACAGAGCACCAATTCCTGCTCCTTGTGCAGGGAACTCCTGGCTGGGCACAGAGCACCAATTCCTGCTCCTTGTGCAG
>WEIU01017664.1:598659-672981 GCA_013389925.1 Aegithalos caudatus
AGCTCCTGGCTCAGCAGACAGCACCAATTCCTCTTTGCCCAGCTCCTGGCTCAGCAGAGAGCACAAATTCCTCTTTTCCCTCTTCCTTGAGGGCTGAAAAATCCCTGCAGGACAGTCACTAAAATCTGCTTTTCTCAGAAGGTGCCCCCCCCACCCCCCCATCCCCTTGCATTTCCCTGGCTCTCAATTATGCCTTTATTTTTAACTATACCTTTATTTTTTAATTATACCTTTATTTTTTTTTTCTGCTTCTTGCTGTTAAATCATTAACTTTGAGCCTTGCCTTTGAAATCTGTGTCTGATGGAGATTTGCAGTGGAAGTCACTTGTTGCTTGAACCTTGATTGATTATTACCCAGCTACTCCAAAGGGATAAACTCTCCTGGTCTGGTGCTTCTGGGGCATGGATTTTGTGTTAATTGTGTGGAAATACCAAGTAAATTGAATTAAAAAAAGCTAATTATTACCATAGGAGGGTTGTTTTTCTGTCAGGATTGGAACATCCCATGGGAAGAGATGTTCTTCCTGAGAAAAGCTCAGTCCTGGCTGGCTTCACTCAGTGCCTGGGAAATCCTGAGCCAGGCACTGCAGATCCAGGTGCTCCTGGCTCCCTCTGCAATATTTTTCTCATCATTCATGGGGAAGCAGTCTAGACTGGAGGCATTTATCACTATGGGGAAGAGAGAAGTGATTTTTGAGGGCAACAAAGTTCAAAGACTTTGCTGTAAGTCTTCAGGATTAAAGATTTACTTGATGCATCTCCCCCTGTTTAATAGACAGGGAGAGATGAAAGGGAATTTCTATAAAGATTTTTGTTCATACTTAATGATGCCACTATTAGATGAGCTTTGGCACAGTGTCCCGAGCCATGAAGCTTTAAAACCAACCTTTTTTAAACATTAAATGACCTTTTTTCATCCTCCAGCTTTAATAAATAAAGATTAGTTCAACCTCATTACCTCCCTAGTCCTGGGGGTTGGTTTAATATTTAGTTAAAGTAACCAGTCTCCCAAAAGGAGCACATTTTGCTGGTTTCCTATCCTAAATCCCACAGGGACACTGGAAACTGCTGGAATTTGATCTGGGTTCTGGAGCTGCTGGATCCCTTCCAGCCTGGATCCAGGTTCTCCATCTAAATTCCCTTCTTTCCAAAGCCTTGCACTTTTCCCTTCCTCTTGTATTTGCTCCCAAAGTTCAAATTCAGTCAGAGCTGAGTAGGTAAAAGAGTTTGCTGTTGTTATTTTGGGTTTCTTTCCTTCCCTTCGCTTTCAGGGAAGTTTTCAAGATTCTCAAAAATAAGAATAGAAATTCCTATCCTGAACAGAGATAAAAAAAGCTCTGTGCAAACTTTTTTTGCTTATCTGGCTTGAGGAAACTATTCAAAATGCTTTGGGTTTGACTTTTTATACTTAAAGATCATCTAACTGTACATTAGTGGAAGTGGATTTTGTTTGAAAGCTGCCAGTTAGGAAAATAATTGAAAACATTCCCCAATTTAGTGATTTTGAAGCTTTAAATTAGAAACTAATGAATCTGAGAATGTTGACATCCACTCCCCCACTGCTGATCTTTAATTTCACAGAGTCAGCACCTGAGCAGGAGCTGCATTTGCTGATGTTCATCAGGCTCAGCACGTGGATTTACCCTTCCCTGGGAGCAGGGCTGCAGGAAAAGTTTCTGTGAGAACTTTTCTCCTCTGCTTCTCTCCTGGAAAAGCGGAGTTTGTGGCAAATTGTTCTCCCAGCTTTATTCTAATTAAAAGAAGTCATCAGCCATATTAATATCCTAAACCCCTGCTCCTGGCCTTGGAGGAAAGCACAATCCTTTTTGTTGCATAATGAGATTAAGATGAACTCAATTTAACTCCCATAAAACTGGGAAAAGACAGGAAAAGAAGGAATTCTTGAGTATTATCAGGATATGAAGTAAGTCACGCTGGTGTGGACCAACTTTGGGCTTCCACTGCTGGGGTTAGGGCAGGGCTCTGCAGTTGTACCAGGAGAGAAAAGATCCCACTGGGATGAGCAGGGCAAGGCTGGGAAAAGAGCCCTGAGAGGTGGGTGTTGAAACCAGGCTGTGCTTTGAGTTTTGGTGCTGGATCAAAGCCTTGGGAGCAGGAAAACCACAGGAAAATGAGCCTGGGCCCCAGGCAGGGGGGTCTGGGCTGTGCTGGAGGCTCTGTGGTGGCAGAGAAGGGAGCAGTGAGGACCTTCCAGGCTCTGTGGATCCCTCAATCCCACCTCCAGCTCAGCATCCCTGTGCTGCTCTAACCCTGGGCCCAGCCAGCTCTGCCTTCCAAATCCGTGTGTCCCTTGTACCTCACTCTTAGCACTCAGGATATCTCCCTGATGGGCTTTATTTCAGTTCCCAGCTCATTTATGCCTTTCCCTACCAAGAAAACACCACCCCAAGCCTGCTGCAGCACAAGGACAGATTCCAAAGCTCCAGCAAGGCACCCTGGCTGCTCCAGGGAGTTCCCTCTTTCCCTGCCATGAGCCAGCAGAGCCCCATTAATCCCCCCTCTGCTCCTCTACACCTGATCCAGCACCTCCTGGATGGCACTGCTCCCTGTGGAGTGATTTATTGGGGGAGGGAAGACAAGAATTGGTGTTTTTTTAATGCACACAGCAAACAGCAGCACCGCTCCTCCCCAGATAAAATGGCAAAGCTGCATTCTTGGGGGAGACCTCCTGTTAGCAAGGATAAACCCACTGGGGTGCCAGCTCCTCATGAAATTCTGGCCTGAATGCTCCACTCCTGAATCCTTTTTGCCTTCCCACCTCCCTCTGCCTAATGCAGAGCTGAGTGGGCAGCCCCAGGAGCTGAGTTCAAGAGTCAAGAGCGTTCTGTTTGAAAAATATTTGTCCCTCCCCACCCACGGCTGCCCACGGTGCTTCCTGAAATATTCCAGCTCTCAGCTCCCCATGAATGCTTCCACAAAAGAATCATCCCAGGTTTTGGGGATGATGTTCTGTCTCGGTTAGGATGCCAGGCAGCTCCTGGATCTGGGTTTTTTAGGGTTGGACAGCTGGATGTGCCTCTCTGGGAGCAGCCAGCCTGTGTGGCAGCGGGTGCTGGGAGCCTGGCAGCGTGGGTGGCTGTGCTGTGGCAATTCCAGCAGGTAAAACAGAGGCTGCTGCAGAGATCTCACCACCCACCTGTCTGGCAGGACCTGGGGAGTGGGAGAAGCAACGGGAAAGGCCAGGAGTGGGAAGGGGGAAGCGCCAGCTCTGGCGGCGACGGGAGCACAAACAGAGCTCCTGCAGTGATCAGGGAGCCTGGGGATGGGGAGGCGAGGGGAAATCCCAAACCTAACCACTGCCAACCCCTTCTTTCCCCCCACAGCTGCCATCCTGGATGACCCCATGGAGTGCAGCAGAGGGGAGAGGCTCTCCATCACCCTGGCCAAGAACCGCATCAACCGCGCGCCCGAGCGGGCGGGCAAGGCCCGGGTGGAGGTGGACATCTTCGAGCTGCTGCGGGACAGCGAGTACGAGACGGCCGAGACCAGTGAGTGCCACGGGAGCTCAGCCCCCTGGGATGGGGAATTAGGGGGGATTTCAGCAGGAGCAGTGGTTGTTTACCTTACAGCACCGTTCTGGGTGCCAGGGGTGCCGTTCGTGTGTTTGGTTGCGCGGCTTTGTTCATGCGGCCCTTAGGGAATTTGGTTGGTTACAGCTCCGAGCCTTCCCAGCCTCCTGTACCTCAGTCTTGTGGTCTTTGTTGTTTGTTTCTTAAGGAACTTGGTTGGTTACAGCTCTGAGCCTTCCCAGCCTCCTGTCCCTCAGTCTTGTGGTCTTTTTTGTTTGTTTCTTAAGGAACTTGGTTGGTTACAGCTCTGAGCCTTCCCAGCCTCCTGTCCCTCAGTCTTGTGGTCTTTTTTGTTTGTTTCTTAAGGAACTTGGTTGGTTACAGCTCTGAGCCTTCATGGCCTCCTTTACCTCGTTCTTGTTGTCTTTTTTGTTTGTTTCTTAAGGNTCTTGGGGTCTTGGTTTTGTTTGTTTCTTAGGGAATTTGGTTGGTTACAGCTCTGAGCCTTCATGGCCTCCTTTACCTCGTTCTTGTTGTCTTTTTTGTTTGTTTCTTAAGGAATTTTGTTGGTTACAGCTCTGAGCCTTCACGGCCTCCTTTCTCTCATTCTTGTTGTCTTGTTTTTTTTGTTTTTTTTTTTTTTTTTTTGTTTCTTAGGCTCTTCTTCTTATTTTTGTGCCTTTGTAATCCCAATACATTCTAAAAGAACTGATAATATTAACAGATACCTACAGGTGATAGTTTGGCTGCAGCACTTTATATTCTAAGTTAGGCAGATGAATTGCTATAGAGTCCCACCCCAGAGAGCCCAGCTCTCCTCCCAGGAGGTGTCTGGCACACTGAACTTGTGATGTTGTGGCAGTACAGAGAGAAAAAACCCATCTCTCTGCTCCTTGCAGTGAGCAGTCTTCATTTGAGGTGAATGAAATCTGCTGGTGTGAGCCCAGGTGTGGTCTGAGAGGATTCCTGCCCCCCAGTAAGCTTTGCCACCACTCGGTGGCTTGGGACAAATAATTTCCTTTAATCTGCCTGTCAATAAACAGGAGTAATGCTGATCCTTTGTCGAGCACTTAATGGTGAGCAAACAAGAGACTCTCGGGCAAGTTGGGTGCAATTAAGCTGTTTTTAAAACCCTGTGGAATCCTGTGTGTCAGCAAACATGTCAGCTCTTCCTGGAGCTTGAGATTGGCAGCAGATTTATTTACGCCAAGTGAAGTTTTTCAAGTGATGTTTGAAATGATGAGGATGAAGAAGAGCTAATTTCGAAGGAGCAGCAGATTTCCCAATGTCTCTTTCAAGTCCCTGAATGGAACTGCTCTTTATTAGGGTTGTTCCTCTGGATGCCCAATATGCCAGTTCTGTGCTGGTGAGTAAAAAATAAATTGAAGGTCACTGTTCCACAGTTTGAAGGGAACCTTAAAGGTCTGTGGTATTTTTTTTTTTCCTGTAAGAGGGAAAACCCTTTGGAATATGAAATCTTCCTTTTAGAATCGTTTTTAAGAGTTCAAGGGAGGGCTATAATTTTTTATTACCAGTTGGCTCGAGAAAGCTGGAGAAATCATTTTAAATAATAGGGATTTTAGACTTGTTTCCTAATGATTCTGCATTCCATGACTGTGTGATCTGCAGGGCATCCCCAAAAAGTGCAGCAGGGGGTTGTGGTTTGGGGCTGGCTGGTTTTTCCTGGGGTTTTGGTGGGTTTCCTGCCCAGCAGTGCTCAGGGCTCTCCAGGTGAGCTGGCAGAGCATCCCTGTGGGGCTGTGGGATCAGCACATCACTCCTTCATTTCCTGAAGGAGCCTTTGCACTATTTATAGAAGTGTGCAGTTAATAAAGAGCGTCTCAGCAAGTACCTGGGCTCTATTTATAGAGCCTGGAGCCCATCAGGCAGCCCAGATTAAACCCAGCTCAGGGACTTGCACCCAGCACTTCTCCAATGCTTTGGACCCCTCAATTTTTAAATATTTTCTTGGTCTCCCCCATCTCTGTTGTCCCCTAACTTGGCACAGCATTAGGACACATCCAATTTACCTGGCCAGACCTTGCAGAAGGGATGGGAATTGCCTGGATTGCATGGAATCACAGAATCCCACACTGGATGGGGTTGGGAGGGACCTTAAAGCTCATCCAGCTCCACCCCAGCCTGGTCTTGGACACTTCCAGGGATCCAGGACTTGCCCACCCTCACAAGGATGGATTTTTCCCCCCCCGTCCCATCTATCCCTGCCCTCTGGGCAGTTTGAAGCCATTCCCACTTGTTCTGTCACTCCATCCCTGTAAAAAGTCTCTCTCCATCTTTCCCTTTCCCTTCCTTCAGCTGGAAGGGACATTTAGGTCACCCCAAAGCCTTTTCTTTCCCAGCTCTCCCAGCCTTTCCTCCCAGCAGAGCTGCTCCATCCCTCTGATCACCTTTGTGCCTCCTCTGGACTCACTCCAAGCACATTCCCAGTTTGCCCCTTAAAATATCCCAAACCTCCCTGTGACTCTCCTAAAAAATTTAAAAAAATAAAAAATTCCTCATTTTCCTTCTTTGTCTTTGAAGGACCCAGTGGCATTTTTAGCTCAATTTTTGTTCCTTCCTCGTAAATATCCCATTTGTAGCAGCATTCCTGGCCTGTGCCTTTGTTTGGGAAACAGATTTGATTGCAGTGACCCCAGAGGTGCTGTGAGGATCATGAGAGGGATTTCTGCCTTGTTTTCAGCCTGTGACACTGCCCAGGAATTCTTATCTTGGAAGGATTCTCCAGCAGAGGAATATTAATTGGCTGAGGATGAAACATTACACAAGACATTGTTGATTTCAGCAGATGTTGTGTTTGGGGAGAAACTGGAAACAGGGCAAGTGAGGAAGAGGCATCTCCCATTTCCAGTGTTCACCTTGGGGTGATTTTCTATGTTTTCTCTACTTGGATTTTTAGAGTATAAATTGGAGCAAATTGACTTGATTTTGGTGAATTTTGCAGTGTGTTATTTGCCTTTTCTTCAGAGGGAAAAAATGTCTGGAAGCTTTTCTTAGAAAAGGAATAATCTGGATTCTGTATGGCTCCGCTATTAATGTCACTGATGTTATTCTTGATTTATCCTGGTGGCAGAGGAAAATCAGATCCCTGAACTTAAATTTCAAGGCTTTCATGGCTTTCAAATGCTTCAATACGTTGCTGGTATTTGTTATGACAGACAATATTAATAAAAACTGTTGAGATGTTTTAACCTGTGACTGCAAAGCTGTTTACAGCTGTTTAATACTGTTCTCACATTTCACACCCTTTGATTCACTCCTAAATATCACAGCTCCATGCTTAGCTGACAGATCTAGGAGTGCTGGGATTATACCATATATTGCATATAGAAGAGGAAGAAGAATTTGGGGGACTTAGGGTTTTTATTTGGGGAGTCAAAGTTGTTTTATTTTATTTTACTTTATTTTATTTTATGTATTTATATTTTAGTTTATTTATTTATTCTGGAGCTGTTTTTCTCCAATTTTTCTCCAATTCTCTCAGAATTTGAGGCCCTCTTACATTGAAACACCTGACTGACTCAGGTGTTTTAATGTAAGAGAGCCCCAAAATCTGAATTATTCCAGCAGTAAAATCTGAGTCAATCCATCACATTCATGCCTGGTTTGCTATTCCAGCTTTAGATGTGAATGAACACAACCTTTGGCTGTTCCTGTGTGATTTTAAGGAGGTTTCAATGATAAATTGTGGGCAGAGCATTTTTTTTTTTCCTGTTACAAGGAAAGGCTGTTCCCTCTCTTTGTGTTTGATGTTCCAGCTCCTTTTGTGCAGCTCCAAAGTGACTTGTTTAATCATGTCTTTATCAGAACCACCTTGTTCCTTTTGATGTGGGGCAGGACAGATTTCCCTGCTTGTCACCTTGTCCTTTTCAGCTCCTCTTTGTTGTGAGTCCAAACAGCTCCAGGCAGGTCGGGAGCCAGAGCCAGCTGGAGAATTGGAGATTCTGATTTATCCACACCCATGTCTCCAAGTGCCCTTTCAGAGGGTCCTTGCAGTGACTCACAGGTGTTGTTTTCACCTGTCCTGCTCTTTTGGGGGGGTTTCATCTTTCAGCCTGCTCAGGGAATCATGGAATTGTTGGGGATGGAAGGGACCTTAAGGATCGTTTTGTTCCTTGCCATGAGCAGGGACATTTTCCACCATCCCAGCTTGCTCCAAGCCCCGTCCAACCCGGCCTTGGGCACATCCCCAACCTCTCCAGACCCCTGTGGCTGCAGGTTCCTGTCAGGAAGCACAAGGGATGCTCCAGAACCCCTTCTGTTTATGCACTTGGTGTTTTGTCTCTGAGAATCCCGTGACCAGTCCCTGTCTCTGGAGATCTTGGCTGTGTTTTGAATTCAGGGAGCTGCTGAGGTATTTCCATACCTTCCCTGCTGGTTTATTTTGAATCAGAGCCAGGAATCTTCTGTGCATTCTGTTTGAAACCCTGCTCAGGTACCTGTGTGCTCTCAAAGAGATGATTCTGCCCCAGGGGTGGATCCTCTCTCTGGAGGGAGCTTTCAGCCCTGCTTTGAACAGGGGAGGATTCATGGAAATGTTTTCCAGGTGCTCTGGGACCTCAGGGAGTGAAAGCCACTCTGACCATGTCTGAGGCAATGTGCATACATTTATCATCAAGAGCTGCTCATTTGTTGTGCTTTTGCATGTTCAAAAATAAGTTTGCAGTTCTGCCTTCCTTTAAAAAATATCTTGCTGTGTCCCAAGTGTCCAAACCTGGACTTAATTCCTAAAAAATACACTCATGGGAATGATTGGACACTGCCCTGCTGTACAAAAGGAGGGTCACTGAACACACACCTGATCCAGGATGGTCAATGATCCATGGTAAAGAGGTACTTAATGATGCCACTTCAATGCCCAGCATTCTTGAGAGCCTGAATCCTAAACAGCATCAAAATTGGGACAGAAACTCGGAGCTGCTGGAGCTTGCAGCGCTCACAAAGGTCCCTGCACAGCCCACAGCTTTTGTGGTGTTGGGGTATGAAGAGATTTGAGTGGCTGGGGGTCTGTAAATATCCATAGTTATAGTCCCTGTGATTGTCATGGATGGATTTTGGATACAGGACCAACATTTCTACATCCTGCAAGTGCTTGTCTGGGAGCCCATGGCAGCAGCAAGGTCGAGCCTTTTCTCCCTCTGGAGGCCTGACAGCATCAGGTAACGCTGTGAAATAGGAAATGTGCTTGGATTACAAGAGGAGCTTCCCAAACGTGGTCAAAACCTTTGCCTCAGGCACCTCCACTTTGTTTCCATTCATTTTCCTTCATTTTTGTGGATGTTTCCCCCTGGTAGTGATAAGCCAGGTCTTTTTCTTCCTCCAGTTGTTGCAACTCTGTTGCTATGGCTACTTAACCCACTTTTTGTTCCTGCTAGCAGGCACGAGGAGAAAATCACTCACCAAAGTTTCCCCTGCATGGCACAACGACATTTCCCCCAGGAACTTTGTCCTGGTGACCTGTGGATAAGGGAGGGCTTGGAGCAGCTCCTGGATGCTGAATGGCAAAGCTGAGAGGGGCTGATGTGTGCTGCTGAGACAGCAGGCAAGGCTTTCAAACTGCTGGTGCTCTTTATTTAAAAAAGATCTTCTGGAGAGGTTTAAGTGCCTGTAAATTTTTTAAGCACGGAGGAAAAGCAAGCCCTGGGTTCCTTTGAAGATGGTGCAGAAAAATATCCCTCATTCCGTAGGAGATTGAGTTGTTGGAGGGCCAGGGAGCTCAGAAGGAAGGAAAACCCAAGAGGAGATGTTTGCATTTCATGAGCACTTTCTGTAAGAAGTCGGAGCAATCAGCGGGGACTGGGGAGGATAAGGAGTTTTTCCTTCAAAAGAGGAGCAAAACCAATTCCCCAAAGTGACAAATTAAATGAGATTTGGGCCTCCTATTCCAGTCATGAGGCTGTGGAGGCTTCAGGAGTCTAAAAGCCAGAGATCACAGAACCACAGAATGGTTTGGATTGGTAGGAACCCTAAAAATCTTCTTGTTCCACCTCCTGCCCTGTCCAGCTTGGCTTTGGACACTTCCAGGGATCCAGGGGCAGCCACAGCTTCTCTGGGAAAACTTGAAACTGTAAATGTTCACTTCCCCACACTCAACCCCAACCTTGCTGCTCTAAAACCACCCCAAGCACAGCGAGCTTTCCTTCCACTTCCAGCCTTGATTTAAAGACTCAAAGTTGCTAAAACCCCTCCTCTGATCTGTAGCTCAGCTGTTTTGATGATGAATTCACTTTACTATGAAAAAAACACGTTCAGATTTGAATTTTTCCAGCTTGAATAACTCTTCACAACCCTCACAAGAGCTGCTCTGAGGTGCTAGCCAGGGGGAAGAGGCAGGTTTGATACTGAAGGGTGCTTATCTTGAAAACCTCAGCTTTGGGATGCAGTGGTTTGGTTTTCACACACAGAAATGTTGTGAGCTCACCCTGGCCAGAACTCAGAAGAGTTTTGGTGCCTCTTCTCTCCCTTTTGATGCCTCCTTCCTCCCTTTCAGCATCCAATTTCTTCAGAAAGATTCCAGCTGAGCAAATGTGGCTTTGTCTGGGGACAAAACTGAATGTGTGAGGATGCTGAGGCAGGTCTGGGGTTGCAGAAGGAGCTGTGGCCACCTCTCAGGAGGCTTTTGGAGCTCAGGAGTTGAGCTCTCACCTCCTGTTCAAGAGGTTTTTCCTGCTCTGCAGGAAGGGTTCTGAGCAATGCAGGGGATGGCAGCAGGGATGTGACCCCAGCTGGGCTCCTCCTGGGAGTCAAATTCATGGATTTGTGCTGTGAATTAGAAGGACAAAAATGTTTAACCCAGGAAGAGATTTAATTTCTTCAGTTTGTCAGGTGTTTTATTTTTTATGGTTCTGCTAACCTTGGTGGCAGGGAGCCAGAAGATTTAACTACTGCCAGGAAGAAAACAACACAACAAGAAAACCAGCAATGAAATCTTTGTTTTTACCACTGAACTCTGCAAAGATGAGGGGAGAAATTGCTAAATGTTTTGGAGCCAGGTCACTGCTGTGTGTAGCATCTTCCATAAAGTTTAGTTCAAGTCTCTGTCCTGGGGACAGAAAGGGGTGGTACAAGAGAGGGTCAGAGATGAAGATTCTGGGGCTTTGGGGAGAGTTTGGGTGGGGTTTTAAAAGGCTGAGGGAAGATGGAGAGTGCCACAGGCAGGGTGACAGTGCTGCAGGGGGAATAAAGGGATTTTTGGGATGGAAATGGCAGTTGTGTGAAGGAGATGATGCCCTGTCCTTACTGAGGGGCAGCAGGCACTGTGAGCACGGCTGTCTGCTGGAATTTGGGATGGATTCTGACCTCTGTTCCCTCTCTCTGCTGCCCACAGTGTGCCAGATTCTCCCCAAAGGCGTGGTGGGGGTGCTGGGCCCTTCCTCCAGCCCAGCCTCCAGCTCGATTATCAGCAACATCTGCGGGGAGAAGGAGGTAAGTGGGGAGGTTTGTGATGCTCAGAGTGGACAGCATGGTTTCTCACCCCTCCTCCTAATGCACAGACTCTGGAAATGCCTTCCTTTTCCCTTTGCTCCCTCTTTCTGCCTCCCTTTTCCTCCCTGCATCCCCTTTTGCTCCAGCTCCCCTCACGTTCATCACCACCACAAAGGGTGCAAACCCCAAAGCTTGCCCTGATGGATGCAGACCCCAAATCTCCTGCTGTGACTTGGTGCACGTGCTTGGGAAGCTTTATGTTTACTGCTGTTCCATCCATTCCAACCCCTTTTATTATCTATGTCCAGACTATGTGCTGGATTTAATATTTTATAAGCCTTGAACCATCCTACACTGCTCTGGCTCTGCACTCGGGAGGAGAAATTGAGTTCTCTCCTCATAGTTCATCCCTTTAAAGCCAGATAACATCTCTCAGCCATTTAGTGGCTCTCTCTGGAGCCCAGCCTTCCAGGAGAGGAGCACTGTAAATAATTTGCATTCACAAATGAGTGCTGGTGGTTGTTCCTGCAGTGTGGAAGAGATGGAAGGGATCTTTCAGCCCTGATGCATGGGGCTGCAGCAGGAGGGGTCCCCTGGGGGTGTTTTTAGTGTTTCTCTTGCTAAATGTCCTGGATGTCTGCTCCATCCCAGGAAAGGCAACTCTGCTAGTGTTTTCCATCTGAAATTCACATTCACTCTGAGTCTCTGATCTGAGGCTCCTGATTTATTTTTTTTCCTTAGAAAGGGGAGGTGAGTGCTGGTGCCCTGCTGAGGTGTTTGGTTCTCTCAGCTGCCCTCCAAGCCATGTAAACCTGCAGGAAACTCCCTGGGATTTACATCCCAGGAGCATCAGCTGTGTCAAAAGGGACACAGAGCCCAGGCAGAGCCCCCTGTGCCTCCAGCCACCCCTCAGGGGAAGGGAGCAGAGTCCCCAGGCAAGCACTGAGCAGCAGGTGCAGTGACTGATGCTGTGGGGGATGAACCTGTCCTGTGGTGCCCCTCCCATGCCCAAAGAATCCCTTTCCCCTGTCCAGAAAGGGGAGCAGCACTGGGGCAGAGCTCCTGGAAAGGAGAGGAGGACTCTGGGGATGAAGGCAGGGGCTGAATAGGGCTGTGCCCAGCTCTGGGGGCTGATGTGGATTCCTCCCCCTCTGTTTTTGCCTCTCTCTCTGAGTCTGAGGCTGGGTCTGGATCGCTCCCAGGAGTGATGGATGCTGCCAGGAGCTGCCCTGTCTGCTCTGCTCACAGGAATCCACCTTTCCCTGCCTGGCTGAGGGCTGGAGTCAAGGCAGGGAGCAGCTTATTCCTCCTGAACTTCCCTCTGTAACCAACAACTCCTGCTGTCAATAAAGCAGCCATCAGGAGCTGCTAATAGGCTCTCCCAGGAGGAGAGAGGTGGGAGACAGGGGCTGATGGCTTGGAAGGACCAATAATGGAGGGAGAGAGGACCTGACACTGCTAACAAAGCTGTGGCAGATGTTTCCCTTTCTCCCACTTCTGTTTCTTCCAGAATAATTCACCCAGTGGAAGAAAAACAAGATTGCCTGTCTTTATCTGGCTGAGCTGGGCTGGATCTGAGTGTCTGCCCACCTTTCCCTCCACGCTGGATGTTCAGCAGAGCCCTGCAGCTTCCCAGCTCCTGGCATTCCCTTGGGGCAGCATCCCCCTCCAGCTGCTGCTCTGCTGGATCAGTGACAAGCCCAGCATTGCCAGCACTGGTGCTTCCAGCCCTGTCTGGCCTCCTGTTGATCAGAAATGCCCAAAGCTTCTGGAACAGCTGCAGCTGTTCCTCCTCTGCCCAGCCTCGCCAGCACGGGGTCATCTTGTTCTTGCCTTCATCTCTGCTAATGAATTACCTGGTGGCACCTCCATCCAGCAGGCAGGGCTGGGCTCACAGCACAGGGCCCTGGATGGCCCTGCCTGCATGCACAGCATCCTTCCCAAATGAAGGCCAGGCCCAATTAGTGCCCCAGCTAATTAGGCTGAACTCGGAGGGGAGGTTTCCTGTGCTGTAATCACAGTCCCCGTTGCCTTTCACTGAGTGGCTCAGCAAGACTCTTCCTGCTCCACTCCTTCCCGTGGCTTTTCGTTGCTGTGATAATTATTTTCCTCTGCCCAGGCACGAATCCCAGCCTCCCCTCTTGACTCCAGTGCTGCCTGTGCAGTTTTATTGGGATATTCCACTTTCTGCCTGCTGTGCGTTTCGCACCGCAGGCCCTTTATCTCAGATTTACTTGTTTTCATTCCTACTTCCCCTTTAATTATATTTTCTTTTCCTCCTCCCCACGCTCAGGTCCCTCACTTCAGAGTGGCTCCAGAGGAATTCCTGAAGCTGCAGCTCCAGAGGTTCACCACCCTCAACCTCCACCCCAGCAACACCGACATCAGCGTGGCCGTGGCAGGAATCCTGAACTTCTTTAACTGCACCACTGCCTGCCTCATCTGTGCCAAAGCTGAATGTGAGTCTTTGCCAGGCTGGGTCTGCCTGCCCCTCTGCTTCACCTCCTTTTGGTTTGCTGCTTGCTGGAGAAGGTCCCAGGTCCTCATGTTCTTGGTCACTGCAGCCTTTTCCACTCCAGAGGAGTTTCTCCACCCTGGTGCCCCATGGAGGGGTTTTCCAGAGGAGGAAAGGGGATGGGAAGAGATTATCCTGCCTTCTGTTTGACCATCTGAAGAGTGTTTTGCTTCCACAGATGGAGCTTTGAATAAGAAAAAACCTTTAAAAAGAGACATAGGCCTGTTTCTGGAGATTATTTTTAGGCAGGTAAAGCACTTTGAATATGTCTTGCCCAAAGCCACTTGCAGTTTGTGGCCTAAAAACAGAATTTGATCAGCACAGTGCATGCCCTCCTGGGCTCTGCAGCTGCACAATTGCTGGTGAGTGTGCATCTGGATGCTGGACTTTCCACCTCAGCAGGGCCATCTCCTCCTCAGCAGAGCCATCTCCTCCTCAGCAAGGCCATTTTCATGTCACCAGGGCCATCTCCGTCTCTTGCAGGGCCATCTCCATCTCTTGCAGGACCATCTCCATCCCTTGCAGGGCCATCTCCATCTCTTGTAGGCCCATCTCCTCCTCAGCAGGGCCATTTTCATGTCACCAGGGCCATCTCCATCCCTTGCAGGGCCATCTCCATCTCTTGCAGGACCATCTCCATCTCTTGCAGGGCCATCTCCATCCCTGCAGGGCCATCTCCATCCCCACCAGGGCCATCTCCATCCCTTGCAGGGCCATCTCCATCCCTTGCAGGGCCATCTCCATCCCTTGCAGGGCCATCTCCATCCCTTGCAGGGCCATCTCCATCCCTGCAGGGCCATCTCCATCCCTCAGAGCTCCTGGAATGGCAGGAGCAGGCTGTGTGTGTCCTGTGCTTTCTGAGCAGCAGGTTTGGGGTGGCCACACCAGCTCTGCTTTGCATTGCCCTGTGCCAGATTCATCAGCTCTGGAGCTGGCCAGACAAACCAGCCTGGAAGAGGGGCTTTGGAAAGGCAGGTGGGTGCAGGGAGAGCTTTGGGAATGCTGGCCCAGGTGAAAGGAAAGGCAACATCATTCCCAGTTAGCCCTGGGCAAGCTTCCCAGCAGCAGCTGGTGTGGGAAGGTTCCTGCACAGGGACACAAGGAACAGGAGTGTCTCTGCCTCTTCTTTGTGCTTTCTGTGCCCCAAAGGCTGCAGGCACTGCTGAGGTAAGTCAGTAAATCACCTTCACTGAGCAGTGCTCACACTTACCCCAGGAAAGGCCCTGGCTCAAAAGGATGCAATTAAAATCATGCAAATGGTTTCCCACATCACTCCCAGTGCCTGAATTTTTCACTGTCTCACCTTAACCCCAAGCAAGAAGGGAAGCAAAGATAATTAGGTTTTCTCAGCTGGCTCAGGGCTCTGCACCCCTGCCCTGCTCCCCACTCCTGGGCCAGGTGTCTCCCACTGGGATTAACGTGATTAATATGATTTTTATTTAGCTGGATCAAACCCTGTTACCTGAAGCAATCCAATTTATTTCACTCTGGTGCTGCTGGATAACTCAATATTTAAGATGTGCTGAGTCCTTCCCAGACCCAGAGAAGCAGTGGGACAGGAGCCTTTCATCCACCCAGCTCTTGGTGCTCAGCAAGGACCTGATCTGGGCCAGGCTTGAAGCCCAACATGCCCTGAGACTGTAACAGAGCACAGACAAGGCTTAATTGAGCTTCATGTAGGAGCACAAACCCTGATTTTCCCTTAGAACATGCACTGCTCCGAAGCACAGCCCTTAAACAACTAACTGGAGGCATTTCAGGCTGTTGGAAGGTTCCCTTGAGGCAGCTGAGGGGAGCATGGGAGCTGCCTGCTCATCAGTGAGGAAATGCTGTTTTGAGGGATGTTGTTATTTAGATCCCAGGAGGGGAAAGCTGGAGCTGCTTTGGTTTAAATGTGAGGCTGTGTGATGGGACCCCTGGGTCCTACCCTACCACACTCATCCTGTCACATCCTTCCTCTGGGGACTGGCTGTGATTTCCCCTGGCAGAGGCAGAAAATGACCCTTAAAGCCAAAGAACTTGGGCCAGCCTAAGTGTAATGTCATTGGGAATGTAAAATGTAATGCCATGAGTAGAATGAGATTTGTGTGACTGGGTTTGGTGGCTGGGATGAGAGTATCTGACTCAGTTTCTCTGTGGTGTTCAAGAATGAGCGGGTTTGGGAACTGCTCTGGAAGGTTTTGTGTGATTGCACAGAAATCTTAACCCAAAAAGGCAAATAGAGGAGTGCATGGACTTTTTAGGAGTTTCTCTGATTGTCAGTGACCAGGGCACTGAGGTCCAAGGCTTTGTGCACATCCTTGGCCCTTTATTTATTTATTTTTTTTATTTAATTCAAACACCCAGGGAGATGTTTGAAGCAACAGTGTCGGGACTAAAAGCGAGGCTGGATGATGGGAATATTCTCTTCCCAACCATCCATGTCCAGGCCTGCAACCATCAGCAGCAGCACTGCATGCCCTCCCTCAGCAGGAGCACTGAACAGGGATGTGGCATTCCAGGAGAGCTCCAGCTCCTGCCTTTCCTCCTTCCCAGGAAGCAGCTCTGGTGCTGAGAGCTCAGGAGCGAGGCTGCTCCTGCCTGCTCCGGATGTTTGCACGAGGAAAAATCAAATAATCAAGGTCAGGATTTGCCAGAGGCCAGGCTGAAGCTCTCTCAGAGCTCCCCAGGGGAGTGTTGGAGCAGCAGGTGCCTGGTGCAGCCTCTCTGTCACCACTTTAGTACTTCAAAAGGTCCAGGAGGAGTCTGCAAGCCTTTGCTGGGGTTCACATCCCTCTGAAGTGCCAGTCTGGCAGCAGCAGCAGCAAGAGTCTCACATCCTCTCAGTATCAAACAAAGGGGAATCTCTGCACACAATAGAGAGTTCCCTGCACACAGCAAGAGCAGCTGCAAGCAGGAGGCATGATGAGGTTACAGGTAGGATCTAACGTGCTGGAAATTATAATTTCCTCCAGCTGAAGGTGGAGATCAAATGATTCTTTTTTGGGTTTTTTTTGTCTCCTGGTTCTACTTCTTCCTCTCTGTGCCTGATGAGTTTTAGAAAAATTTTCCTTGGTTTCACAGCAGCAGAGTTCACTGGGATGAGCTGAGAGTAAACTTGGTAGTGCCAGGGCAGTAACTTGCAGCAGCCTCTCTGGTCCCCTGCAGATGTGGAATGAGGTGGAAATGAACCTTTCCACATCCTCAAGGGTCAAATGGAAGGCTTAGGTAAAATTTACTCTTCACTTGGGTTAGAAGACAAAAGAAGAATTCAGGTGAGGTCCTTGTGTGCTGTAAGCAGGGTGAATTCTCTGCTTGGTGAGGAAGGAAAAGAAGCTGATGTGACCCAGAAAAGTTCTGGCACAGCTGTTTTTGTAACCCCCTGCTCTGTTCCTCCATATACCCAGAGAGGAGGTGAGAGGCAAGGGCACTGTCAGGAGCTCAGAGCAAACTCAGAGTGCTTTCAACCCCTCCCTGTGAACCAGAGGCTCCTCATCTTGGATGTGTCCCTTTTCCTGCACTGCTTTGTCCCCTTGTGAAGTGCTGGGAGTCCTTGAGAGCAGAGCTCCAGCACTGATCCCATCCCACTGTGTCCCTTCCCTGCCTCCTGACCTGCTGGGGAATGAGTGGATTTGTGCAGTTAAAAATAAGTCAGGTGAAGAGCACAACTCTGACTTGAGGGTTAATTTTCCTCTCCACCAGCTGGGATGTGATCCTGCTGATAGTTGTGTTTCTCCAGCTCAGCTTTCCCCCTCTTTTGGGG
The DNA here is from genome assembly GCA_013389925.1 of Aegithalos caudatus. Taxonomy (NCBI): domain Eukaryota; kingdom Metazoa; phylum Chordata; class Aves; order Passeriformes; family Aegithalidae; genus Aegithalos; species Aegithalos caudatus. Next base: position 615,890 of record WEIU01017664.1, read on the forward strand.
TTGTCTCCCTGTGGGGATGGGGTGTGTGGCTGTGCTGTCTGTGTCTTGCTGATGATTCCATCTGCTGGTCCCTCTGATCAATCAAACTTGGCAGGAGGTTATTTCTTGATGAAACTCAGCAGCTGGAGAGCAGAGAGGCTCTATCAAAGCTGCTTTCTTGACTAACAAAATCTGCAGCAAGAGTTTTGACATCTTATTAGGCTTCAAGGCAGCTGTGTTGGAAGGAGCCCTTGACATGCCCATCCTTAGTTTTGTCACTTTTTTTTTTATGTTGTATTTTTGCTGTGACCTCCAACCCTCAGCAGAGCTTCTCATTCCCTTGGAAGAGAGCAGCTATCCATCAGAGTGCTCCAAGATCTCCAAAAAAAGCTGCACCTTCCTGGGCACTTAATTTGGGAGCTGGAAATGCAAAGGCTGAGGGGGAGGAATATTCCTGCAGTAACCAGAACAATCCCCACATGCAGGAAGATAATGGAGACCTTGTTTGGATCTTGCATTGAAGGTCTTATCTCTTCCCAAGAGGAGTTTGGGGCCACTTTCTTTTCCTGGAGAAGAGCTGGAGTAGCTCCATCATTGCTGGTCCAAGCAATGAGTCCCAAATCCCTTCCATTTCTTTTTCTGGAGGACAGCTGGAATATCTCCATCATTTCTCATTCCCTGCTGGACACAGAATTGAGTCCCAAATCCTTTTCTCCCACTCCCCTTTTCTGGGGAACAGCTGGAATATCTCCATCATTTCTCATTCCCTGCTGGACACAGAATTGAGTCCCAAATCCTTTCCTTTGCAGTGCACAGCCCCAGAACTTCAGGAATGCACCCTGCCATGGATCACTGTGTTCCATTGGAGAACCAAGCCTCAAACTAAAAGGGACCTGTTCTTTTCCTCTCTTTTCCTCCAAGGCCTTTTAAACCTGGAGAAGCTGCTGCGGCAGTTCCTCATTTCCAAGGACACGCTGTCGGTGCGGATGCTGGATGACAGCCGGGACCCCACCCCGCTCCTGAAGGAGATCAGAGATGACAAGACAGCCACCATCATCGTCCATGCCAACGCCTCCATGTCCCACACCATCCTGCAGAAGGTCAGTGTCCATCCCCTGTCCCTTGGGATGCTGCTGCTCCCCCCAGGCAGCTGTTGTGTCCTGGTTTGGAAAGGCAGGTGCCTGCTAAGGAAGGCAGGAGCCTCCCTTGGAATGGAGAATGTAAACCCCCTCCCTCTGAATTATTATAATTTTGAAATTAAGGGGCTGTCAGGCAAAGATATGGGGATGGGAAGGACAGTCCTTTACTAGGAATATTAAAATAAAAGTGTAGTAGTATAAAAAAACCAACCAAACCCTGACAAAGTGAGAGCCCAGGCTGAGCCCTGCTGGCCCAGCCCAGCCCTCCTGCAGTGCCAGGGGTGGCTCTGTCCCAGCAATGATCCTGCAGCAGCTGCAGTTCCCTCTGAAGGTGCAGTGGTGCTGAGATGGGTCCAGCATTCCACACTGTCCTGGCTGTTTTATCACAATGGAATGTGTCACCCAAAGGCCTTGCCTGTGTCAGATGTATCCCTGATGACATCCAGCAGGGATGTTTTTTTCATTGCACTCTCCCCCAGAAAGATTTTTTATTCCACTACATGCAATTTCCATTTCTAAATAGACACTTTGGGGGATTTTTGGGGGTTGTCTACTCTGGGGTGGAGGGTTTATGTGGTTTTTCCCCCTTTTTCCCCTGTTGCTGCCTGGCTGCTGAGGGCTGTCCCCCTCCTCTGTTGCTATAGTGACTTCCCACAGGCTCCCAGCAGCTTTCTCCAGGCACCCACATCTCCATGCCCAGCTCCAGCCTCCTTCTGCCACCACCAGAAACACCAGAAATTCCCAGCATTTCCCAGTAAAACCCAGTTCTTCCAGCTCAAGGACTGTAGGAATGGAGGGTAATAAATAAAGAGCTCCTGACCTGTCACTTTGGGAGGCTGGGAAGTGTTTTCTTGCTGGAGCTGGAGCCAGGGATGGTGGTGCTGAGCATCAGGTGAAGCCACATCCAATCCCACAGGGAAGCAGCAGCAGCAGGAGAAACGCTCTGTGGGTTTGCTGGGTCTGTCCCAGGAGAGCAGCCCTGCACAGTGAGAGTGATTCACAGTTTCCCATCCCTCACCCTCCACAGATGGGCTGGAGACACATGGATGATTCCCAGATTCCCAGCCTGTCCCTCTCCCAGCTGCCAGGGCCCGGTGAATGGATGGGAGAGGCGCCGCTCTGCTGCTCACCTTGATTTTCTGTCCTTGAAACCAAACACTCTGACCTCAAAGTGGGTCACAGGAAGAGCTGGCATTGTCACTGTCCCCAGCAAGGGATGAGGAAGGGGAATTGGTGCCAAGTTTTGCTGTGGAGGGGGTGAAGAATGAGGCAGCCTCCTCTGGATTCAGGAGACTCCTTGGAGCCCACGGCTTTGCTGTGTCTGGTTTGCCACCTGGGCAAGGGACAGGGTGACAATGGGCAGGCAAAGGGCTGGGCTGAGCAGTGGTGGCAGCCTCAGGTTTGCCCAGGAAGAGGAAAAAGGCAGGAAAAGGGAGAGGTGCAATCCAAGCTGCCTCTTTCTCTCTTCTTCCCTCACTTTCTGTTGTCGCAGCTTCTGGGAGGGATAAAAAGGGATTCCCACCAGGAGGTGCTGCCTTTGGTCTTTCCCTCCTTGCTCCCATTCCTCTGTGTGGTCTGGACTGCTGGGAAAACCTCTTTGCCAGGGTCTGGAAGCTTGATTTGAGACCAGCTGTGCTTGGCAGTGGAACAGAGGCTTCCAGGAGCATCTGCAGATTAATGCCCCACTTTCCTGAGCATCTGTTCCCACAACCAACTCCTTGTGCAGTGAGAATTTTGGGAAAGGGCTTCAGTTATCTGCTCTGTGATCTCCAGAACAGATCATCCCCATGGAAAATTCTGTGTCCTTCTCTCTGCATCCCTGGACAGTTTTGTCCTGTTTTCTTCTATTTCTGTGGCCAGCACAGCCCTGTCTCAATTCTGGAGAGCAGGCTGAGCTACTGGGTCTCATCCATGCTCATTAATTTGTGGAATTTGAGCCTAAATCTGACTGATAAAACTGGAAAACCACCAGGGGTTTGATTGTCCTTTTCCTGTAACTCCCAAGAGCTTTTCCTGCCTTTCTCTCTCCATCATGGTTTGTGGTGGAAGGAACAAGCCTGGAGCTCTCAGCTGCTCTTTTCTCTCGTTATGTCCCAAAGCAGCATCCACACACAAAGCAGAAATCCTTATTTTCCTCCAAAAACATGGAATTCCTCATCCCAAGGGGTTCTGGAACTCTCAGAACTGGGGCTGCAGGACTCACCTCACCTTTCCAGTGCCTCTGTGGACCATTGGGGTCTGTCAGGGGACCAAAAGCTGTTCTGCTGGGAGTTCAAAAGCTTCTGCTTCTGACAGGTGTCTTCCTTAGGGTTTGTCCATGGATGGATGCACCTGCAGGATGCAGAAATCCCTGAATTCCATCTTGGAATGCCATGGGGAGAGCAGGGATGCTCCCAGGGACCTGGAGCTGGGTCATTTCTCTCTGTGCAGGTGTTTTGTTAGGGCTGTGGTGGGCAGGAGACCTCAGGTAGGCTCAGTCCTGCTGAAAAATTGCTTCCCCAGACTTCAATTCCCCAAGTCCACACGTGCTGCTGTGTCCTGCAGGAAGAGATAAGCCTGAAAAAGCAAAATGTGGCCCTGGCTCTGCCTTGCTGGAGTGGAGATTGGAGCTTGTCAGGCTCTGGTTTAATCTTTATTTTCCTCTCCTTCACAGGCAGCTGAACTGGGGATGGCATCTGCCTATTACACCTATATCTTCACTAATCTGGTAAGGAGTTTTTCCCAGCTTTTCCTGCCTGAGTGTGGAGTCATTTTAATGGGAGCTGATCCCCTTGACCTGTGGGATCCTTGGGCACAGCCACGTGTGTTGGGGAGGGAGGGAGGGAGGGAGGGAGGGATGTCAGCTGCTGCCTAGACTCAAAAGGCAAAATCTTTCCAAACAATAATCAAGAATAGCAATTCCAAAAGCTGTTCTGTAACAAAAGCTTGCTGTGCACACCTGGTATTGGATTTCTACAATCTTTATTAAGTTAATTAATTAGTTCATCTAACAGGTACATCCAACAAGAGACCAGTTTCCCCAGCAACCCAGCCTTGGGTCTGCCCCTTGGAGTTGTTCCATGCCTTGTTACTTCTCTTAAATTCTGGTGCAAAACAAGATGTCCTCAGTAGAAATTGCTGTTAAAATCAGACTAAACAGAATTTCAAGAGTGTGTTAGGGAGGGTTGGCTTATTGTTCTAAAATGTGAGAAAGGGCAGGAAAATGACTGGAAACTCTACAACTACATGTTAAAAAGCTGTGAGGCTACAAATACTTGAAATATATTTTTAAAAAGCTAAAAAATCTTCAGGCATCATTCCTGCAAAGCTGGGAAGGTCTTTGGGAGGTGGAAAATGGTTGGTGCAGCATCCAAAGGCAGGAATTGTGGACAATGTGGCAGGAGCTGGTGCAATGAGCTTTGGAAGCTCCTGCAGATGGGTGGCTTCTGATTCTTCTGATTGTCCTGATTATCCTGATTTTCTTACTCTGTGGGGATTGTGCTGGTGTTGTCACCCTGCTTGGAGCCCATTCCCTGTGTTGGAAAAGGCCAGGGGTGAGCATCTGGAAGGCATCACAGCCCTGTGCCCTCCTGCTGCTCTGCTCCCTGAGTCAAAGGAAGGATGATCCCAGAAATTCAATCCCAAAGGGCACCAGTGTGGCTTTATGGCCACAAATAACATGAATGGGGGCATCATTTAAACCCCTCAGTGCTGTGCTGAACAAGGAGTGATGGGCTGAACAGCAATGGGAGAAATTCAAAATAATGGGAGAAACTCAAAATAAACATCAGAGGAACTCCTGGGGTGTGAGGGAGGTGCCAGCAGAGCAGGAACCCGGCTGTTAGTGCTGCTGTGGGGCTGATGGAAACCTGGGCCTTCAGGAGGTGCCTCCCAGCCCAAGTGATTCTCCTGCTCTCTAATTTCTATTAATATTTCTGGCAGGGAAGCTGAGAGCTGAATCATGCTTTGTGTTTGGGTGGGAGACAGACGGGAAGGGACGGAGCCAAACGTGTGGGCTGGGGAGCTGGAGTTGAGAGGAGCAGGGGAAGGAGGGAAGTGGAGGGGTTGGGAGCAATTGGGGCACAGAATGGAGAAGGGGTAAGGGGATGGAGGGGTCAGAGAGAAAGGAATGCAAGGAATAGAAAAGGCCACGAGGCTCACAATGCTGGGTTCCTGCTCGGAGTTCAATCCACAGGTGAGTCCAGCAAGGCAAACCTCACTGTTCATCCCCATGGGATGGGCAGGACAGGCAGAGGAAGGGCTGTTCCTGCAGGGCTCAGGCAGGGATGGAGCCTGGGGGTTGTGCTTTGTTCCCCAAGTCACTCTGTCCCTGACAGAGCTGCTGAGGGACAGCTCCATCCCCACCAGAGCTGCCCATGATGCCAGACCCATCCCCACCCCCAGGAAACATCTCCAGTGCTCCCAAGAGCTGCTCCTCTTCCACTTGCCCTCCCTAGCCCATCCCCAGTCCCAGAGAGCAGGGCTGTGCACACAGGGGGGGATTTCACATCTCCAGCTCAGCAGAGCCTGCTCATGGATGCTGCCCAGACAGAAACAACTCTGAAAATGAAGCTCCCACCTCCACCCCCACCCAGTCCGAGCACGGGTGTGATTAAGCATTTGCTGGAGGTGAAATTTGCCTTTCAAACCCATTCATCTCCTGGAATGCAGCTATGGCAGGTGAGAAAGAAATGAGTTTTGTTGCCATTCACTCTCTCAGGGCATTCATCTGTTTATCCAGGTTATTTTGCCACGTTGTCCAAAAGCCCAGCCCTTAGCAGAACTAACTGGATTTTTGGCAGGGATCATTATGGAAAGGTGACATCAGACAAAACCTGGGCAGATGGAAGAGATGTTTAAGGAAATTAGTAATATTTAAATGGGGATTGGAGATGGGAGTGAGCAATTTAGGCTCATAAATCTGGAGGGATTATCAAGCTCCTAATGAACCCTCTGAGGTTCTGCAATCACTGCCTAATAGAAAAGATAAAATCACAGTGAACTACTGTCAAGGGGAGCAAGCAAAAAGATGGCTTAAATGGAGAGAGAACCCATCAGAAAAGGGAATAGAGAGTCTGTACAGCACTGAGCTGCTTGGAGATGGAAAAATATCTCAGGCAAAAAAGAAAAAAAGAGGAGAAAATAGGATAAAATGCTGAATTAAACACCTGCCCTGCAGCTCTAGAGGGGAGTTCTGTTTCTGTCTTTTAGCATTAATTTTATTTAATAAGCACATCCCAGCCGACAGCTCGTGGTGTGGTGCAGCTCTGCTCTCTGTGAGTGTTAGAGGAGGGAATTCTCTGAGTTCTGGAGCACAGGAGGGGATTTTTGGGGGTCAGGGCCCCTCTGTCCCAGCCTGGTGGCTGCAGGGGGTGGCACCAGTGCTCTCCCAGTGGGGCAGAGAAGAGGAACCCTCAGCCCCTGATGTATTTCCATGGGAGCCGAGGTGAAAATGTAAATGTAAAAATATCCACAGGCTCCTTTCCTGCGTGCAAATTCATTATCAGCCTCCTCCAGCCAGCTCCAGGGACCCGTTTTTGTCAGCAGCAGCAGCAGCCTGGCAAATTTTCCAGGAGTTCTAATGGAACTCTCGGGTCTGGTGCATTTGTCTTCCCCACATCCATCATCTGCATCTGGGGCACTCCTGGCAGCCCTCCTGTCCTCCTTCCCCTGGCAAAAAAATCCCAACCCCACCCAAGTTTCTCCCTGGCATCTCCACGTGGTGATGATTCCCTTGCTCCTCTGGGACTTTTGGGAAGGGATGAAATTCCCTGAGGAGGTTGCTGGGATGATCTCAGAGCTGTTCATCCCTTCCCTTCTCCCTGGCAGGGCTGGCTGGGTCTCCACAGAGCTCAGGGCCATGTGAGGGGACAATGATGTACAGAATACTAATAGTAATAATAATAATAATAATAATAATAGTATAGTACTGCACAAATAGACCATTGCAAGCAGACTGCTGTGCATTGAAGAAAATGTTCCTTCCAGCACTGGAAATCCCTGAAATCAGCAGCACAGAGTAGGAGGGGTGTTGGATGCCTCCAAAACCCCACGCTACAATTAATTCTTTGAGCTTGTTAATTCTGTGTAGTTTGTTGGGTTTTGTCTTTTTTTTCTATTCCCTCTCAGTTTGTGATTTTGGTTTTTGTTGTGGTTTTTTTTTTTTTTTTAAATAACGTCTGGACCTCAGGCTGGGTTTAAATTTCAAAATATTTGTCAAGGAGATTAGATGGGAATAACTGAAACAATTAAAATTATTACTGTAAGGGGGAAGGTGTAAAGGAGGTTTCCCAGTGCCTAAAGTCAGAGCAATTCACCGGGTGCAGTTTTGTTCCCTGACAAAATCGTGTGCAGGTGCTGCTGCTGATAAAACAGCTGCCGTGCTCAACTCCCACAGACCAGATAAATCAGTTTGGGCTTTTTTTTTTTGCCTTGTTTCCTGCTTTCTCTTCTTTGTTTGGTGATTTATAAAGAGGTCTTCATACAGGGTGAGCTTTTCAAAGCTGAATTGTCACCCTGGAACTGGAACTGGAGGGGAAATTGGTGTCCAAATCCCCCAGAGCGTGTCCCACGTTTCTGCTGTCAGCAGGGTGACATCCCTTGGAAGGAAAGGATGATGTCAGATCAAGCAGAGGGACAGGGAACTACAGATTAGGCTTTGACCAGAGCTTAGGCTTTGTGAAATTACATTTTTTTGTGAAATAATCTTCTGTTTCACCATGAGCTCCAGCACAGGCAGGTTTTGACCAGGGTTTATGTTTTGTGAAATTACCTTTTTTTGGTGAAATAATCTGTTTTGCCATGAGCTCCAGCACAGGCAGGCTTTGACCAGGGTTTAGGTTTTGTGAAATTAACCTTTTTTTGGTGAAATAATCTGTTTTGCCGTGAGCTCCAGCACAGGCAGGCTTTGACCAGGGTTTAGGTTTTGTGAAATTAACCTTTTTTTGGTGAAATAATCTTCTGTTTCACCATGAGCTCCAGCACAGTTTGCCCTTTCTGCTGCCAGGGCCACCTCCCTGTCCTTGCCCAGGTGAGGAAGGCAGTCTCTGGTTACCCTGTGACAAATTTCCCCTCTCAGCCCAGCCAGCCCTCCTGATTCCCAGCAGCTGATGTGGAGTGTTCTGGAGAGCCCCCATCATTGCCAGGATTTATGGATCATATTTTCAGTGGCATGTGGTAGCAGGGCAAACAAATCAGGTTTTTGCAAGGCTGCCAAAGCAATTTCTCCTCATTCTAGTTAGCATGAGGGAAGGAGGATTTAGACAAAGCAGTGACTGTGCCTCCCTGCCTTTCTCTGCCTGAGTCCTCTTGACTTTCTGACCAGATCCCTGTGCTTGATTCCCAATTTTTTTGGTAAATCATTCTCTCACATACACCCCAGCTCCTCTGGGGTGAGGGCAAATCTCTCTCTTTCCCTCTGCCCTACTTCCCACCCCTTCTTTTCCAAGGGCTGTCTTTTTTCAGGTCCAACATTTAGGACTTGATCTCTTTGTGGATTTGTTTCTCTCCAAATCTCGGGCTCCCAGCAGAGAAGTTGAAGTTTGGGCAGTGTATTTTCCTAAAAGTGCTCTTGTTTGAAGAGCAGCCTCCAAAATTTAACAGCTGGCCTTGCCTGAGGAGGTTCAAGGCACAATGATGTTTTTTTTGGAAGAGAAATCCAATTACAGATATAAATATGGTTCCCCTAAATGGTCCCTGAGCTCACTGAGGTCACAGCTTCCCTTTCCCTACCTGAATGGCCAACTAGCCTTGCCTTGAGTAGACCTATCCCATCCACTTACCTACTCAAATTGTTGCTCTGATGACTTTTTCCACTTTTTTCCCTCCTAGAGAAATTGATTTTTACATGTGGCCCATTAGAAACTTATTGACTCTGTCCATAGTTTATAAATAAATGAAGCCTTTCAGGAAAACCATAGAAAGCACTTAACATAATGTTGTCCACTTGACTAAACAAATAAATGTGTTCTGAGCAGAGCTTTGGAATGATTTGCAGGCTTGGCACCTCGGCTCTGAGAGTAGCAGGATCCAGAGAGGAAAAAAAAGGAATTTTCTCCACCTCTAACTGAGGAGATTTGGTGATTTGGGGGGGGGGGAAATTGGTCACTGAGGGGTGAAGATGTGACCATTGCAGGGTCAGGCTCCTTTTGGGTTCAGTGTTTCCTTCCATGGCCTGGGGAGAGGCTCCCTGGAGTTCTGTTTGCCCAAAGAACCTGCTCTGGGATACTTTATTAACCCTAAGATGGTGAAAAATGACACAGACTGGTGATGTCAGCAGAGCTGTGCTGAGCTGGCACTGCAGGTTTGGCTCTTGCACAAAAGCAGCCAAGAAATCTCAGGATGGACATTGCACAGAGCTTTTCTAAGCACCAAACACTCTGGACAAGGAGGTGTTGCCAGAGTGAGGGTTTAATAGAGAAATGGAAGGCTTGGCCCAGTGTTCTCCTTTCCCATCCCACATAAAAAAGAAGGAACAGCACAGAGTGTCCAGGGCTGCTGTAAATCAGCTTTTGGTGCTGTCAGAGGGGCTGGAGAGGAGCAGGGTCAGTGCAGTCCCTGCTGAGTTTACAGCAGGGAGTTTCTCCTGCTCAGCTCAGTGTTGGAGGGTGTTTTGGAGGCTGTTAATCAGCAGATCCAAAAATCCAATAAAGTCCTTGCAGTGATTAGGAGAGGAAGATAAAGCTGTGTGTGTGTAAGGGAGAGAGGAGGGATGGAGAGGGCATCTTGCTGTTGGTGCAGCCTGAATTGAGCAAACCCTGCTCCTTGCAGAGCTTGGGATGAGGTCAGACAGGGTGTGGGCAGGTCTGGGTGTCCCTGGCCATGAGAGGAGCCCCTCCTTGGGCTCATCCCCAGCCTGCAGCACTGCTGGCTGCCTCCTGGGCACTCCAGGTTATTAAAATGAGATAAGGATCGAGGTCCTGCACACACACAGGGGCTGCACAACAGCATCACCACCAAAATCAATGCTGCTGGAAGGAGCTCAGGAGCTGCTGCAGTGCTGAGCAGCACAGTGGCTGCTGCAGGGGGAGAAATCACCAGGAGCCACTCTCCAGAGGGACATCCCAGTGTGGAGGGGCAGAGCATGGAGCTGCACACTTTAAAATACCTTCTTGTGCCAGGCAGGCTGCTGTGACATGGGAAATTTCCTGCTGGGCTGGCTCTTTCCAGGCTGAAATCTCCAGCCAATCTTCTTGGGAAACAGTGGAGTCAGTGGTGAGGGAAAAACTGGCCATAATTTCTGGGATTTCCTTTGGTCCAGGAGTTGATTGCTTAGCTGTAAGTTTGGGATGAAGCCTCATTAGTGAGATGCTGATAGATGAATGCTGGCTGGGATGTTTGGTGTTGTAAGGCAGGTTTTTAACCTACATCTCTTTTGGGCTGCTCAGCCTGGAGAAGAGAGTCTTTGGAAAGACTTACAGCACCTTCCAGTGCCTGAACATCACCTACAAGAGGGCTGGAGAGGGATTTTTACAAGGGCATGGGTGATAGGGAAAGGAGAAATGGTTTTAAGGTGAAGGAAGGTAGATTTAAATGGGATAATGGGAAGGAATTCTTCCCTGTGAGGGTAAGGAGGCCCTGGCACAGGGTGCCCAGAGAAGCTGTGGCTGCTCCTGGATCCCTGGAAGTGCCCAAGGCCAGGTTGGATGGGGCTTGGAGCAGCCTGGGATGGTGGAAGGTGTCAGGGTGGGATAAGATGCTGCTTAATGTCCCTTCCAACCCAGACCATTCCATGATCCTGTGTTTCTAAGAGCTGTGCTGCCAGCTATGAATCTCTTGCTGTTTTTCACTTTGCACCTCAGTTTCCTCCTCTCTATTCTAGGCATAATGACTCCAGTTTTCCCTGGGGCAAGGCAGCTGGGATTCCCCACACCAGTGGCAGTGTGAGGAGCAGCGTGTCACTGCTGGAGTGTCCCACAGTGACACAGGCAGGGCAGGAGGGACAGGTTAAAATAAAGTGTAAAGAAAGACTGGATGTGGCACTCAGTGCTGTGGTTTGGTTGAGGTGTTGGGGCTGGGTTGGATTTGATGATCTTGGAAGTCTCATCCAGCCTGGTGATTCTGGGATTCTGTGAATTCCTCCCAAACTCACGGGTGCTGCCCAGGAGCCAGCTGAGGTGGGAGAGGGTTTGTGGCTGCAGAATCCTGGTCAGGATCAGCTGCTCCTCCATCCAGAGCTGCAAAGCAGGACCTGCAGTGAATAACAGGCTTGTTCCTGATGGCTTTATGTCCCTAATGGAACGGGGAGTGCATCCTGCAGCTCTGCTCATAACTCACACCCAGCCCCGCCGGAAAATCCAATCTCACATCTTCAGGATGGCAGAGCTCGGCTCTGTGGCTTTTATTGCCCACATCCTCCCAGTGACCTCAATCCTGGGGTCATTCCACGGGGTTTGTGTGCTGCTGTAAAGTGAGAGTGCAGGTTGAGTGGTGCAGAAATCCAGGGAGTGACTTCATCCTCTAATAACTCCTCCAGCGCCGTCTCCCAGGGAACCCCGTGGAATTCAATTAGCTAATGTGTGCCTAGCACTCGGAAAATACAGCATGCCACGGAATTGCTAAGTGTTGTTATTTAACAGCACACATTTCGTGGTTGCAGCCCTGTAGTAGCAGTCAGAAAATCTACACTGTAATTGCCTGCTGGTGCCTGCTGCTGAATTTGCTGTGATCGCAGCGAGGCCTGGGGATTTTTCTTTCTGTGAAAAAGTTCATTAATTTTGGCTGCAGATCCTCCGGGTCTAATTTATTTTATTTTTTTTTTTACTGAGCTCTCTTGAAACAGAATATTGACATGTGGTGGGTGTTTTAAAAAAAAAACAGTGGAAAGAAGGGGAGGAATTCAGGCAGGCAGGATTTGTGTCCCTGAAATTCACCTTGGTGTGATTCCTGGTGGTCTTCTCCGTGCCTCATGTTGGACTGAGGTTGAGGGCCAAGTTTTGGGCAGTTATTGCAACTCCTCCAATGTAGGGAGAGGGATGAAAAAACAGTGGAATGGGAGGAAATGAGGGAGGTGCTGTTTGCACCCATCTTTTTGATGACATTTTCTGAAGGCCCGTGGTTGCAAAGCTGTGTTTGCACAGGTGGAAGAGGCTTGGAGTCCCCTCTTACAGAGGATGTCAGAGTTATTTTCCTAATGGTTCTTTGCTCTTATTGCACTGGGAATCTCCAGGAGTAACTCCAGGAGGAGAAAAAGGCAGCTGGGAAAGTGTTTTGTGTAGGACTCAACTTCACTATATCTCAGAGAGAAATCCTTGTCTCTCCACCTGAAAAGACCCCTGAGATCAGGGGTTTTCCAGCCCTTGTCCTGCCTCTGGTTGTCCCTTGAAGCATGGGAGGAGGGCAGGAAGGATGAGAAATCAGCTGAGAGGTGCAGGTCTGGAATAGCAAATGAGGTTTTGTTTGCAAAACGTGGGTTTGGAAATGTCAAGCGTGGCGAATGAGTGTGTAAAAAGGAACAAAAAAAACAACAGAAAAAACCAGGGGCAGAAGCTGAGCTGGCAGCTCTGGGAGTATCAGGATGCTCTCACCCCTTTGCCCTCTGCAGCAAAGCCTGACCTTACCAAATCTCTCTTATCCCACTGCAAATGAAGTGTGTCCCCCTAGGGTGGTTTATCTCCATCTCAGTGCGTAGGCAGCTCACGGCTCATTTCCCCCTGACCCGGCTCTGCTGCCTGCTCCTGTGCTCATCTCATGGAAAGACATTTAATGGCCAAAGATTGGAGCTGGAGCAGAGGGAAGGGACAGGGAGCAGTGGGTGGAAGGGGTTGGGTACAGGCTGTGCCACCCCTGTGTGTCACAGAGGGGATGCTTTATGGACGTGACAGACACAGAAATGGGGCTTTCTGCAGCTGGAGGCTTGCCTGGGAAAAAATGGGTATGGAGAGGGTTGGATGTAGGAAATGACCAAAGCTAGCACAAAGCAGCCAGTGGTGATGGGAGCTGGGCAAAGCTGCTGGTGATGTTTGAACCAGAGCAAATTGTTGGCTCTGGAGCCTGCCAGGGACTGGCTGTGGTTGTTGTGCAGGCAGAGAGTCCTGGCAGCTCCCTGAATTTACCCAGGGAAAGTGGGAAAAGATCCCTCCAGGGGGCTGGTTGTGACCATGGCACAGCCACTCAGGGCAGCAGGACCTGTGGGTTCAGCCCTGTGACTGAGGTGAATCTCACCCCTGCCTCAGTTTCCCCAGGTGAAGTGAGACCACTTAATTCCCTCGCCCACTAATTGCTCATTTAAAGATCAGAGCACAACAAAACCTTCAACTTCAAAAGCTTGGAAGTGTTTTCAAGGGAGAAAAGGCACAATAGCTAAATAACCACACTGATTTCAGCTGCCTTGAGGCTGGGGCAGGCTGGCACAAGATGAAACCTTGGATTTTTGTGGCTGTTCCAGTACAACACATCTCATTTTCCTCCTGGATATCCCAAAGCCAAGAGGGCAGTGGGGCAGCTGTTTGCCTGGTGCCCTGTACCATTTGCCTCGAGGCTCTGGCTGCGGGGAGAGAAGATTTTCCAGGGGCTGAACATCCTCTCCTGCTGCTCTGCCTGCAGCCAGCCTCTCCTCAGGCCCAGCTCCTCATTAACCATCTGCCCTGCTTGCTGGGGCTGCCAGGATGCCGTGGGTGAATGGATCACCTGTCAGGCAGGCAGGGGGATGATATCACTCACATGAATCAATAGTTCACAGGCAATTGCACGTTAACCTGGCGGCGTGTCCCAAATGTGCTCCATCCTGGGTTTGATCACGTTCCCCAGGGTTTTGGAAGAGTCTTGTAAGTCCTGTGTTTGGGAGATTTACAGGAATTGCTCCTGCGTGCCCAGCAAAGATAAAAAGTGGCTCAGCTTGCTGGGATCTCATCCCCCAGGGAGCCCAGGGACAGCTGCAGCCGTGCTGGACATCCAGCAGTCACTGAAACTGTCACTCCCACCTTCTCACTGCACTTCAGCAATTAGCAGAAGTGAAATTAGTGAGGAAAGTGCCATTATTCCCTGCTAATAGGACAAGGAGGGCTGGACTCTTCCCCAGGCTTTGTTGTGTAGCTGCTTCCATGGATGTGAGGAGCAAAACGAAGTCCTCTGCTTTTGCTTTTTTTTAATGTAGTTGTTTTTCTACTTCTTGCCACTTGCAGAAATGCAAGAAAAGGCTCCCAGCTCCAAAAGCCATGGTCAGGTCACCCTCCAAGCCTCCCCAGGGCATTAGGGTGGCCTTTCCTCCTGGTACCTGGCAGCAGAAAGGAGCACTGCAGGATTGGGAGTTTTTCAGGGTTAGGTAGAACCCAACCTTCCTCCTGTGGGAAAGAACTGATTTAATTTAACAGTTGAAACTTGATGTCACCAGATTGGATGTGGTGATAGAGCAGCTTCAATCAGCAGGTGGGTGACACCCTCTTTGAAGGGTTTGGGGTAGGTTTTTTTTGTGGAATTTGGCCAACAAAATGCTGGACTTGGGTGATATCTTCTTTAAACCTGAGGTGAGCAGCACCCTGAGTCAAATCCTGGTTAAAACCCAGGCTGTCCCTTCCAACAGCTGGATGGGTTTCACCTCCAGGATCTCCCATTCCCCTCAAGGTCACTGAGTGGGTTTGAAGCTTTCAGTGCCTGTTTTCCCTCTAATCCCACTTTGTGTTTTGGGCTGCTGTAGGAGTTTTCCCTGCAGCGCCTGGACAGCCTGCTGGACGACCGAGTCAACATCCTGGGATTCTCCATTTTCAACCAGTCCCATGCCTTCTTCCAAGAGTTTGTTCAGAGCCTCAACCAGTCCTGGCAGGAGAATTGTGACCACGCTCCTTTTACTGGGCCAGCAGTAAGTAAAGTCCATTCCCATCTCCCTGAACCTCCCTGAGCTGGGAGCTGTGGTAAAGCATGGAAAAACCTTGTGGGGAGAGCTTCAGGATGGTCCTGAGCAATGCAGGGGTGGAAACTCTGGGCTCAAATAATTTCTTGAGAGTTGTTTAAATTATTAAATAATTTAATCATTTAATCCTGTTTAATATTGTGCTGAAGGACTGAGGGATATCCCCAGGCTGCTGTTGTAGCTCAGATTGGATTTTGTGGGGAGATGCTGGTCCAGGAATGAGAAGGAAGAGCCAGAGCAGAGCATTTTTATTAAATGGGTAGGAGAGGAGCTGTCAATCTGTGATTTACAGAGGAATCTCCTGATGTGGAAAATACCAAAGTGACCCTGAAAGTCAGAGCTGCCCAAAGGACCTTGGGGTGCAGAGCTTAGCAGAGCTCCTCTGTGCTGGACTGGGAGCACAGCTCTAAATTCTTGATTTGGGTTGTATCTTCCTTTGGGTGCAGGGGATGATGCAGCTCTGATTTGATTTTTCCCTCGTGAAGTTTATCCCTGAGTGTTTAAATTCCAGAGGAAGGCTGGTGAGGGGGGATTGTGGCTGCAGATGGCACGGGAAGGGCTGGGTCAGGCAGATGCCAGGGGCTGGGCTGTGCTCTGAGCTCCAGCATCTCCCTGGGGCCCGTGCACATCAGCACTGGAGTATTCCCCAGGGATTCTCCACAACTGGGAGAGCTTGCAAAGCAGATTTGCCACATCAGAGCTGCAGCCTCAGGAGGGGAGAGAGAGGAAAGTATCATCAGCTGAATCCTTTGCATGGATTTTCATGAACTCAGAGCCCCCTTGACAAGCTGAGCTGCTGAAAACCTCCTTATTTTCACCACAAAGGGATCCTTAAGAGGCAAAATAAGGAGATTTTTGCCCTTTGTGTCCACATCCTTTGGCTTGACTTGAGCTCATGTGCCTGGGACCATCCTGCCCTCCCTCCCACCCAGAGGCAGCTGTAATCAGCTTGCCCTGCTCAGTCCCCATGGGATTTCTACCAGGAAGATTTCTTTTTGGATTGCAGGGGCTGTTGAGAGGCATTAAAAACAAATATCCTCCTCCTAGTGCAAACAGGAGACGGCAGCAACCGGCAGCAGGTGCAACAGGGAAATGAAAATTCTCATTTTAGGTTCTTACCCTGCCTTGTCTTGAGCATCCAGCAAAACCTGAGGGTGGGAGGATGTGAGATGATGATGCCTGGGGGGGCTGGAATTCTTCAAGATGCCACATCCCAGGTGATGGAACAAGGATTTGAGGGCAGGGAAGTTACAGAGCAGAGGTGAAATATTCCCAAGCAGAGTTTCTTTTGTCTGTGAGGTGATTCCAGGACCTTTCTGCCTCTGCTGTTGGAAATCTGGCAGGGAACATCTCTCTGTGTTAGCACTTCCCCTTGTAGCCCTGGGAAGGAGTTATCCTGTGGGATAACTCATCCTAAAGAGAGCAAAGGAAGCTCAACAGCTGGAAGTGACAGGAGGGAGGTTTCCTGTGAGCTGCAAAAATCCCAGGGCATTCTTGCTGGAGCTGAGGAAGCATCTGACAAAGGAGGAGGGAGCTGCCTGCTCTAATGCCATTCTCATTAATCACATTGCAAAGAAAGGAAATCAGAGAAAATCATTCAAATTACAGATGGCTAGATTTGGTAATTAGAATTTAGGCTAAAACAGATGTTTGTAATTAAGTGTTTATGTCATTGAATAAAATCCAGATTGCAAAGTCTATTTCACAGGGTTTTAATGGTTTCAATTCCCCGTGTTGGGTTTGGGGGCAAAGATACAGCTGATAATGTTCCAGGGAGGGAAGAAAAATCCCACATGGCAAAACCAAGAGCAGCCAAACCTGTTCATGTTTCAGTGACAAGAATTGCCAAGAATTTGGCTTTGGGGATTGAGGGAAGTCCCCCAAGCCTCATGGATTTCCCATGGAGCTCTGATATTGAGGAAGGGCACAAAACCAACAGGGCTCTGCACAAATCAGAGGTGCAGGCAAGGGAGAGAATCAATTTGTTAGCAGACAAATTGGCTTGTTTGTGACAGAGGGACAAAGCTGTGGTTTAAAATGAGAATATAGAAGTAGTGAGAGGCTTTTATAGGTGACACGGGGAAAGTTGAGGAAGGATGTGACAGATCCCTCTGGCTGGATCTGCCTGGAGGACATTCCAAAGGTCACTTTTCACTCCTTTGCTGAAGGTTATGACCTCAAAACTTTGTGGTTTACATCTGTTCCATGCAAAGTCAGGCTGCAGGGAAGGGATTCCTGTTCCATGCCACGAGGATTTGATCCTGTGTATCTCCACACCATCCCCAGTACTTAAATTGCTTGAAATCACAAAGGATGCTGTCAGAAATCCTGATGAATTTTCCAGAGTTCAGGAGTAAAACATTCCAATCAATAATGTCAAATGCTTCACTGAGATCTACAAGTCTCTTGCTCATCATCTAATAAGGGATTAACTGCTCAGGGAAAATGGAAATGGAAACCCAGCAGGAGAAAATTAAAAATGCTGGGCCAGTATTCTGATTTGGTAGGAAATGGGGGAAACTTTGGGGTCATGGGGGTTGTGTTTGGTCTCATAACAGTTTCATTTCTCCATCTGATGTTAATATGGTTCCTGATTCAGGAAAGGAATTGCTAATTGGGTGTGACACCCTGTAACCTGAACGGGATGAAGTTCATTATTAAAATTAAGTGCATGGAAAGAGCTTCATGGAACAGGGGCAGAGGACAGCACAGGCTGGAGAAGCCCTGTTAGGGAAAGAATTTGTGTTGAAGGGATAAAAGAAAGGTGGGGAGGAGGATTTATCATCTCCTTTAAGAATCTCTGGAAAAGGTTTTCCAGGAGGGGAATGTTTAGGTCAGCCTTAGCAGGTTGGAGGAGTGAAAGGTTAGTGGTGTTGTCAGAGCTGGTTTTTGGGGTTTTGTTGGTATGGGGCTGGAATCCTGCCTTTTAATTTAGGGTGACCTGTAGGTTTGGAGGGTTTTGTGCTGCTTTTTAAGTGTCTGATCCCACCCCAGCGTGGTCAGTGAGGTCTCAAACCACTGGTCTGAATAAGATCCAGCAGGGTTAAGTCCAAATTAGCAGCAGAGTGCAAGCCCAAGGTTTGTTGGGATCATTAAGCTGGACAAGATTGTCCCTGGAGGGCCACTGGCAGCAGTGAATAAAGCTGGTCAGGCTCTGGGAGGAGGAGAGGATGCAGAAGCCACTGCAGGGCTGGAAGCCACAGCCAGGGTTAGGTGGAGAAAGCAGCCCCAGGCTGGAGACTGAACCCTCTGCCAGGAGCTGGGATGGGAAGAGGATGCTCTTGGAAGTATCCATGAGGAAAATGCAGCCTTGATAGTAATGAGCTGCAACAGCTTAATTCCAGCAGAGTCAGGAGGTGACAGTAATTAAAAGTGAAATCTCAGTCGCAACAGTGAGCACGAGGGAGAAAATAGCTGATTGCTGACGAGCCCAAAGCCATGGAAACTGCAGTGCACAGGTGAGAAATGGGGTTTGTGAGCCTTGCTGGACAGAAAAACCTGGGCAAAGGCAACCAAAACCAAGGTGAGCAGGAGAGGGGATGGGCTCTGTCACTCTGGACATTCCCTCAGCAGTGCTGTTCCAGCAGAGAACTGGAGGTGGTAGCGAGGGATGGATGAACTCTGTGGGGTGTGAAAGGCAGGATTTGGCTGCTGGACAAGCAGATGTAGCAAAACCTCATTGCTTGTGGGTCTGCCTGTCAGAGAAGTGGTGGAGAAGGCTGCTCATGATGGCTGAAGGGCACAGTCGAGTTTCCTTCTGTGGGAGCAGGCAGCAGATCTCAGGAGCAATTCCCTCTGGAAATTCCTGCTTCTCTCAGGAGTAGTCCCTGTGGCCAGCAGATTGATCAGAGCCACCAAAACACTGAAAAACCTGCCTTGATTAGGAAAGGAAAACTGCAGAAACTGAGATAGAAGGGATTGGGAAGGAACAGGGACAAGCAGAGATAGAGAGATGACAGTGATGGATGAAACAAGCCCGCACAAAGGGCATCCCAGCTGACCCCAGGCTGTGCACAGAACACTCTCCAGCTCTGAGGTGCAGCAGGATGGTGGAGTTTTGTGTTCCAAGCTGATTTTTCCTGGTTTGGAAAGACAGGTGCCTGCTAAGGAAGGCAGGAGCCTCCCTTGGAATGGAGAATGTAAACCCCCTCCCTCTGAATTATTATAATTTTGAAATTAAGGGGCTGTCAGGCAAAGATATGGGAATAGGAATAACAGTTCTTTACTAGGAATATTAGAATAAAAATGTAGTAGTATAAAAAAAAACCAAAACAGAAACCAGTGACAGGGTGAGAGCCCAGGCTGAGCCCTGCTGGCCCAGCCCAGCCCTCCTGCAGTGCCAGGGGTGGCTCTGTCCCAGCAATGATCCTGCAGCAGCTGCAGTTCCCTCTGAAGGTGCAGTGGTGCTGGGATGGGCCCGGGCTCCTCTGGGAATGCAGTGCACACAGGCTGTGCTGCTGCTCCAAATCCCAGCTTGGATCCAGCTGGGAATGCTGGGCTCCTCCCCCTGGGTGCAGCATCTCCCCCTGGGATGCTGGANTGGGAGTCTGGAATTGTCTCAGGCCTGCAGTGAGCCTGGCTGGGCCCTGAACAGCAGAGATCCCTGCAGGGAGGGGGGTCCTGGCAGGGAAAAAGGCACTGCCCCAGCTGTTTGCATGGATGGTGATGGAATATTGGTGATGGAATACCTGCTTTTGGTTCCATTTGTGCCTCAGGCACTGACCTTTCCCTGCTTTCCCCAGCTGTCCTCGGCGCTGCTGTTCGACGCCGTGTACGCCGTGGTGACGGCGGTGCAGGAGCTGAACCGCAGCCAGGAGATCGGCGTCAAGCCCCTGTCCTGTGGCTCAGCACAGATCTGGCAGCATGGCACCAGCCTCAGGAATTACTTGGGAATGGTGAGAGGGGCTGAGGGCTGCTCCTGGCTCCCAGCAGGGCTGGCAGCATGGCATCAGCCTCAGGAATTACCTGGGAATGGTGAGAGGGGCTGAGGGCTGCTCCTGGCTCCCAGCAGGGCTGGCAGCATGGCATCAGCCTCAGGAATTACCTGGGAATGGTGAGAGGGGCTGAGGGCTGCTCCTGGCTCCCAGCAGGGCTGGCAGCATGGCATCAGCCTCAGGAATTACCTGGGAATGGTGAGAGGGGCTGAGGGCTGCTCCTGGCTCCCAGCAGGGCTGGCAGCATGGCATCAGCCTCAGGAATTACCTGGGAATGGTGAGAGGGGCTGAGGGCTGCTCCTGGCTCCCAGCAGGGCTGGCAGCATGGCATCAGCCTCAGGAATTACCTGGGAATGGTGAGAGGGGCTGAGGGCTGCTCCTGGCTCCCAGCAGGGCTGGCAGCATGGCATCAGCCTCAGGAATTACCTGGGAATGGTGAGAGGGGCTGAGGGCTGCTCCTCTCTGGGCTTGCTCTGCCTGGGCCCTTTGAAGGCAGTGAAAAGAGAGATCTGAGGGTTTGGGTTGTCACTGGCCTTGGAATGACATGAAAATCTCCTTTTTACAGGCTTTGCTATTGAAAAGATGCAATTCAGTTTTTGGGTTTTTTTTAAGTGTGAATGTTTCTAAGTGATTTGAGCTCTGACTTGAGTTGATCTGAGATCACGCAGTACAATTGCTCAGAGCTCAGGGGTGAGATGTGAGTTTCCCTATGGGTTTGGGCTCCTTTGAACCCAAAACTGTCCTTTCTGGAACCAAACGGGCCTAAATCTGGCATGAGAACACTCTGAAATTCCATCCTTGTGAAATAGTTGGAGTTTGTGGCTCCTCAGAGCTGAGGTGACCATGCAGCAGGAGCAGGTTTCTGGGTCTGTTTGGGTGTAAATGAGACAAGGAAAATTTATAAGGATTTTTTTTTTTTTTTTTATAAGGGGTTTTTTTCCCCAAAGGAGAGCTCAGCTGAACCTGAGCATTTTACCACTTTGTCCCATTGTTTTAAATCTCACCTTTAGCCAGGGACAACAGAATCCACCAGCTTCCCATAACTCTGCTGCTCAGAGACCCAGTGGTCTTAGCTTTGGGATAGAGGGAGGCAATGAGGGGACGTGGAGCTCCTTTTTCCAAAGCAAGTAAATCTGGGGAGTCCTGCACCTCATTCTGCAGATTCCCTGCTCCTCTTTGTGTCTTTTCTCCTCGATCCAGACCCCAGAAACAATTTGTACCGAGACAAGAGCGTTGCACTGCTGTTCCTGCTGGCAGTGTGGGGTGTGTGGGGCCATCCCTCGTGTCCCTGGGGGGGTCCTGGGCTGGGGCAGCCCTGCTGGGTGCTGTAACTGAGTCTCTCTTGGACAGGTAGAATTGGAAGGTCTCACCGGCCACATCGAATTCAACAGCAAAGGCCAACGCTCCAACTACGCCCTGAAGATCCTGCAGCACACACGGGCTGGCTTCAGGCAGGTGAGAGCCAGGGGAGCGTGTCCTGAGGGTCCTTGGCTCAGGGGGATGCTCTGGGGAACCAAAGGGGTGGGTTTCTTATCTTCTTTTCTTTGTGTTAGAGCTGGGGTTATTGCACGGGAGTCACAGTTTTGTGTTGGGGCTCAGGGTTTATCAATTCACAGTCTGACAGGCTGGGAGCTCTAACCAGCAAGGTAGAAAATGGAGCTGCCTCTAACTCTTTCCAAGGTTATTTTAGTGTTAATTGTCCAATAATGAGATGACACCTATATCATTTATACTTTTGACCCAATAATTGACCATCCAAAGCCCAGAATGTGGAACCTTTCACCCAATAAGTAACCACCCAAACCCATGAAGAAGAAGATGAAGGGCTTAGCCAGCTCCCCAAATCCTCCATCTTTCCCCATACATATCACTATATACTAAAATCTTTAATATTAAGTTTTTCTCCCTGTGATATCACACACTTCTATCCAAACTCCACACCCACAACCCCAGTGCTATCACTCAATTTCAGAAGCCTGTTCCACAGCCTCAGGTCAGATGTGCTGCTTGCTTGAGGGTCAGTGCCCTTTAGCACAGAAAGTCTGAAATTCTCAGCCTCCAGGGTTCCAACAAAAAGGGGCCATGGACCCCCCTTGTTTGCACCCTGAGGTGCTCAGGGTGTCACCTCAGCTCTGGCTGAGCCCCAGGGGCAAACTCTGTGTTTGACTTCATCAGGAACACGCCTCAGGATGACTTGGATTTGTCCTAATCCATCAGGCTCTGGAATGGGTGATGGCAGAGCGAATTCTGGCCTGTCACAGGTGCTAATTCAGGGCAGGGACTCTGTGCCAGGTGCAAGCTCACCCTCACCACCCTTCAGCTCTTAAGCTTGTGGCTGCATTTGCTTAAAATTATTTGGATGAGGGGGAAATGGGAAAATTTTCTTTGAAATGGGGAAAAAAAAAATGGGTACTGTGAACCTTTTCAAGCTGTTTCTGGGAGGGAAAGCAAATGGGGCAGCCCTATGTGAGGAACAGCCATCATTTCTCTCCTGTGAGGGGAAATCCAAGTTCATTTCACTCTTGGTTTATGGTTCCTCTCTAACAAGTTTGCTCAGCTCACACTCATTTACTTTTTGTCTCAGTGCTCGTAGGTTCCTCACAGCTTTCCTCTGCCCACAGAACACCGAGCAGATTTCATTAAAATCATTAATTTGAGTGGTATTTCCTCATCTCACACTTTCTGCCCAAGCCATATTTTCTGGTTTGAGCTGAAGTTGAAGGTATCAGACTGGTGAGATTACATGACACAAATCCAAGGAATTTGCTGGCAAATCCAAAACTTATCCAGGAGAAAAAAAAAAGAAAAAGAAAAAGAAAGGAGTTTCATCTGTCTTGTTTCCCTGCTGCCCTTTTCTCAGAGACTGCCACTTCTAGATGCTGGCAGGGAACAAAAGCTATTGTATCCTACCCTCACCAGTTTGGCACCAGGAACCCTCCCTGGCCTGGCAGCAGTGAATTTCAGCTTTGGCAAGGATGTTACCTGCCAGTTCTTACCTGTCAAGTGACAGCTTGGCTTTGATGCTGCCTTTCTCTGAGCGAGCAGGGGGCAGCAGGATGGCATTTTCCCCACAGAGATCTCTCACAGCATCAATGCCCTTTTAATCCTCTCCCAAACCCATCACCCTCTGAACAGAAGTGACAGATCCAAGCCCATCTGCATTAATAAGAGCACAAATTCAGCTGGATTCAGGAAGGGAAAGCTGCAAAGCTCCCTGTGACAGCTTTGGTTTTGATGTGTTTGGATGTGGCAGGGACTTCACGTTAAACTCACAGGTCCTCTTGGAGCAGAGCTTCTCCCAGAGCTCCACGGGGAGCTGTGACTGCAGCCTGATCTGCCCTGAGACTAAAGCCTCATCTCTTCCCCACAAAGCTGCTGTGACAGGAGAAAACCTTTGCTGACCTGGAGCTTTGTGTCTGTGAGATGCCCAGGAAGGCTGCACTGGGATCAAGCTTTCCAAATTCCCCATCAGGCTGCAGGGAGGATGAAACACCTCCAGCCACAGGGAAAAAGTTCCTGGAAGGACAGGGCAGTCCCTTGGGGGTGGCTGCAAGCCCTGCCCTGTCACAAACCCACCAGGAAAGAGCTGGTTTTCATAAAACTGCTCCTGTGACAGCTTTTCTGCCTTCTCTCCCTTTCTCAGGGAGCTTTCCTGATCCACAGCAGTGCCCAGAGGGCTGTCAGGGCCCCTCCCAGCCTAAAGGAGTTTGTTGAGATGTGTTTAACTGGGAAGAGCATCCCCAGAGAGCTGTGAGATCTGTCAGGCTCCTGCCCGACCTGCCTCCCCTCAAAGGGAAGCCAAAGGCAGCTCTGCTGTGCCATAAATGGTTATTTTCTTGTTGCCAGCCTGGCTTCTTTTAATGAAAAGGACTAAATAAATCATTAGAAATATTTTAATTAAAGGAACGGGGTAAAGAACAGGCACTCACATCCTGGAGACAATCTTGCTCCCAAGGGTTGTATTAACTGATTTGTTTGAAGCACTTCTATTCCCTGCTTAGTTTTAGCCAAGCTTTGCCCATTCCTCTCTTTTCCTCTCCTTCTCCCCAATTCCATCCAGTGAAGCCACAGGGACTTCCAGCTCATCAGCTTTGATGGAGAGTTCACCGAATTTGGAGGCTGATCCAGCCAGCAAGCAAATTAGAGACACTTAGATTCTCTAACTTGCTGCTGCTTTTGGGCAAGGAGAGGCAGGGCTTTTTGACATCCAATTTTTAATACATTTATGTAACGCACCAAACACGTCTTTTCCTGATTTAGCTGAACCAGAGGAATTTTTTCCACAGCCATATGAGAGCTGCTCTCTCTGCTCACAGGATGCTCAATAAAGCACAGGCTCATTAATGTGCTGGTGATCTATAGATCTGACAAGGGCTGGCTTTGGTAAATGTCATCTTTTTTATTTCTTTCCCCCCCCCCATCCCTTTCTTTACGCCTCAAAAAAAAACACTGCAGAGTTCCAGCAGAGCGATTTGCTGGGAATCACGAGCTGAGCTTTGGGAACTTCACGGGGGAAGGGAGTGAGGAGGGGCTGTGATTTTGGGAGGGGAAGGGGGCAGCTGCAGACCCTGAGCCCAGATCTCTCCATCCTGAGGCCCATCAGTGTCCACAGGCCCTGCTGGTGTCCTGAGGCAGCAGTGGAGGTGCTGGGCTGTTAATTGGGCTGTTGATGAGATACAGATGAGTTCCCCCTGATAGCTCTGGGACCCTTGGCAGTCCCTGCCACATGAAACCTTTTTAATTCAGCAGCAGCTAATCAGCCTCGGTGGGACCAGTTCCTCTTGAGCTGCTACCCCCAGGAACAGCCCAGGGACAGGCTCTGCTCCATGACTTCTGCCCCCAGGACCTGACAAACTCATTGTGTGCCACTACAGCCCTGCCTGGGCTGTGCCAAGTGTCAATCATGTGGTCCAGAGGGGACATCTGGGGAGGAGGGGACATCTGGGGGATGCTGGTGGCCTCAGGGGTGTGTGTGTCTCGTGGTTCTTTGGTTTAATAGTTGATGCTTTCAGTGCTAATTTCAGTGGAGGAACTTTTGCCTCCTTGCTGTGCTGGTGTCAGTGGTGTCACTCAGGAATCCACCCCCGTGGCAGTGTCCTCAGAGGGATTTCCTTCATTTCTTTGTTTGATTCTCTTTTTCCCCTCCCCTGCCACTCCCAGATGCCCTCTCCTCCTGGCACCTTGATTGCATTGTGCTCTCCATCCTTTTCCTGGGGAGCACAGAGAGGCTGCAAGCTGAGGGGCAGCACTTAATCAGAGCCCAGGAGGTGCCTGGTGTTGTCTGCATTCCCAGATCAGGATTCAGGGCTGGCTTGACCTTAATTTGAAGCTGGGAATGGGAATGGTAAATACCTGTGGTGCTTCTGAAGCTCATGGAGAAGTCTTGCCCTGTCATCTCTGTGCCTACAGAAAATAACCCGAATACAGAAATATAAGAAATATGGAAAAATAAGCAGAAGATTTCATTAAAATCATTACTTTGAGAGATATTTCATCACCTCACTCCATGAGCAGCCTCAAAGCCTCTGCTCACAGGGTGGAAGGAGCAAGCCAGGAATGCTCCACGTGGGGATTTTCTACAGAGATGAGAAATCTTGCTGTGCCACCAACCCAAATCACACTTTTTTCAGAGCAGCTGAATTGAGGCTCCTCATCTGCCTGTGGGGATGGAGCAGTGTCACGAGCAGTGGCACTTCCCTGCTGGTTCCAGGCTCTTTGGGCTGGTTCACACTCAGAGTTTCACAGTTTGTGTTTGCAGCCCTGGCTGTGGTTGTTTCAGGCAGGGCTGGATCTCCTGGGGGCACAGGGAGGTGCAGAGGTGATGTCCTGGGGCTCACACATCCCTGAGGACATGGAGGGAACTTTCTCCACCCAGGCCCTGGGCTGTCACCAGGTCACACAATCCCTCTCACAAAGGTGCTGAGCTCCAGCTTGCACCCAGCTGGTTGTGCTGCCCTGGTTGCTCTCCTAGGACAGGTATCATCCAGCTCCTCTGATCATTAGGAGCCTCTCCCCTGGTTTGTCAGCCTGTTTATTTCTGGCTGGTTTGTATGTATTTATTTTTGTGCCAATGCTGTCGTTTCAGCTTCAGAAAGCTGTTCTACCTCTTTGCTACAGACCTCCTCCACCTGGAGTATTTATACAGACCAATCACATCCACTGCTTAAAAACCCTGAGCCCTAAAAGCCCTGAGGTCCTTGTCCAGAGCCTTAACAACAGGACAGTCTCATCCATGTCCGAGCTGAGCATTTGATTGTTTTCTAAAAAAACTTTGCAGATGGATATGTTTTCTATTTTCCAGAGGCTCTTTATATGTAGATGGAGATGATTAAAATCACCTTGACATCCATCTTGCAGGAGAGGAGTGTGAGGGGCCCAGACACCCTCTGACACTGCAGAAACAGCAGCCTGAGGAGCTTTGTCAGCCCCTGAAGGGCACAGGGGTGAGCTGGGGCCAGCCAGGATCAGGGAAAGTGCCCCAGAACCTGGGATTGCTTGGCCTTGGTGCTTTTAAAAGCAAGGTCAAACCCACAGCACTGTCAGGAGAAGAGGCAATTAGTCTCAGCACATGCCAGCAGGGGAGGGACAAATTGGAGAACAGCGAGGGCTGTTAAAATTAAAGTTAATCTGTCACTAATCTCTGGTTGAGAAATCCGGGAGGGAAGAAAAATTAGGCAATGTTTGTGAGTGATGGCTGGCTCTGAGAGGCGATTGCTGCTGAGGGGCTGCTGCTCAGCAATCAGAGCAGAGGTGGGGAATCCAGGAGGGATTCATCCTGCAAGGATTCACACCCTGTGCAGGCACTGACAGCTGTGCTCCAAGGGCTCCCTGCCCTTGAATCCAGGGGAAATCTCCCAGTTTGGGGCTGTTGTTCCCTGAGGTGAGCCCTGCACTAGGAAGGGCATGGCCCCAAGGCTGCCAGAGCTCCAGGAGGGTTTGGATAATGCTCTCAGGCATGGGGTGGGATTGTTGGGTGTCTGTGCAGGGCCAGGAGCTGGGCTTTGATGATTCTGAGAGCAAAGCTGTCCTGCTTGCCCTTCCCACTGCTGCTTGTGCCTTGGGATGAGGAGGCTGAATTTGGGACTGCTCACAGCTTCCCACTGTGGCTTGTTGGGTCACTGGGGCTGGACTTGCACCAGCACCTGGGAGAGGAAAGGAAAGTTCCCTCTCAACACCCAGAGGGAACCAGAAAGGACCTGGCCCTTCCCTCAACATCCAGAGGGAACCAGAAAGGACCTGGCCCTTCCCTCAACATCCAGAGGGAACCAGAAAGGACCTGGCCCTTCCCTCAACATCCAGAGGGAACCAGAAAGGACCTGGCCCTTCCCTCAACACCCCCTTGGTCAGTGAGGGTGTCTGTGCTGGGCTCAGGTCCAAGCCACCCCCAAGTCCTTGTTTGGTCACACCAGCAGTGCTGAGAGCAGGCACAGTCAATCCCAAGGCTCCACAGCACCTTCCCTCCCCCTCCTTGGACATAACAAGATTAACCCATGACAGAAAGGAAAATCAATTAGTTCCTCTCACCCTGACAGCGGGAGGAGAGCCTGCCTCCATTCCAGTGAGGAGCTGGGCATGGATTTGCTCTGGAGGAGCTCTCAAGACCCTCCCTGCACCTTTGGGGTCACCCACTCCTCTCAGGGCCACAGCACCCCAGTACAGAGGTGTCAGAGGACACCAGCAGAGTGCTGGAACCTCTGGGACAGAGGAGAAAAAGGAGGAGAAGGGGTTGAGAGGGAGCTGACCTCTCTCAGCCCCCTCTGTATCCACAAGGAAAAGCAGAGGAGGAAAAGCAGAGGAGGAAAAGCAGAGGCTCTTTTAAGGACAATAAGAGAGCAAGAGTTTAATTTGCACACTCTGAACGAGCTGCTGGAGGTGCAGATCTCCCTGCCCAGAGCTCTGAGGGAAGGAGATTAGGCTCTTGAAGTTAAAATTAGGTTTTGTGGAATATTCCTCCCCCCTGGCTGAGGCAGTTGGGTCACAGCTGCATCACGATGCCCTCCCAAGCACTGGGGGGCCTGGCTCCTGCCATCCACGCTGGGAATTTGGGTTTGCTGCAGCCACACTGATGCTTGGATGGGTAAATTGGGCTGTTGGCAGAGCTGTTGGGTGTGATGAGCCTGAATCAAAGGATTTGGAAGTGCTTAATTGTGATAGTGAAGAGCTGGAAGAGCAGCACCATGGAGAAGGTGGCTTTGTCACATCACCTGCCACCAAGGTGGAGGGCAGAGGCTCCCAGCACCAAGCTGGGAGGGACAAGGCCACAGACTGGGGATTTCTGGCTAAGATGGACCCATTTGGTGGCATCTGGGGACAATAAGGCTGTGTGGCTCCCAGCTTTGTCCCCAAGCTGGGCTCTGCAGGGAGCACAGCTGGGAAGGCAGCACAGGGCCAGGCTGGTGGCACTGCAGAGCAGGTGGGGCTGTGCACACAGGGTTAATCTCTCTGCTGACCCATCCTGGGGTGCCTTGTGAAGGTAATGGAGCATCCCTAAACAGGCCAGCTCCAGGCTTGTCACTCACCAGAGCCATATGGGCAGTGACTCGCCCTATAAATCCCCTTATTGTGCTGTTTGTCTCTGCAGATTGGCCACTGGCACGTCTCTGAAGGGCTCAGCATGGACAACAGGATCTTCTCCTCCAACATATCTGACAGCCTGTTCAACACCACGCTCATTGTCACCACCATCCTGGTAAGGGAGGGGGGCACCTACACTCCCATCGGGCCAGCCCAGCCCTCAGGGCTTGGGAATATTGGAATCTTGCTCCCTGTCCCTGCCCCTCAGCACTGCCCTGTGCTCATGTCACAAAGGAGAGGCCAGCAAATCTCCAACTGCAGCGTGGGGGACAATTCCTGGCAGTGCAATTAAGCTGAAGGCAGATGTTGCCCATGGAAATGGTGTTTGATGGGTTTGAGGCAGCTGGGGTGGGGACACGCTCTCAGTTTGCATCCAGCTCGGAATGGGGTTCTTGTTTGGGGTGCTGCTGCTGGTTTGGGTGGGACACTTGCTCCTTCTACCCATAAAATTATAAAAATTGGCCAAGGTGGGCACTATTTATATGAAAACTTGGCATGTACAGGCACCACCAGGTTTTTATTTTCTTCTGTTAGAGCTGGGATTAAATGCTTGAGAGATGGATTTCGTGTTTGGACTCAGATGTTTATTAATTCTTATCTATGTTACAGTCTCACAGGTTGTGAGTTCTAGCTAACAAAGTGAAAAATGGCTCTGTCTCTCTTTACAAGGTCTTTTAAGCACAAACTGTCCAATTATGACACCTTAATTATTTTTACTTTTAACCCAATAACCAACCACCCATGGCCCGCAATGCAGACTTTCCTATCCAATTACAAAACACCACCCAGACCCATGAAAAAGAAGGTGAAAGAAGAACTTAACCTACATCCTAAAACCTCAATTTTGATTTATATATATTACTGTATTATAAAGTCTTAAACTCTATGTTTTGCACCCTGTGATATCACACACTTCTATCCAAACCCCACCCCCACAATCCCAGGGCTGTCACTCAATTTTGGAAGCTGTTCCAGGGCCTCAGGTCAATGCAGAGTTTGCTTGGGGGGTCAGTGCCTGTGAGCACAGAAATCCTGGAATTCCCAGTGCCCAGGGTCCCAGCACCCTCCCAGCTCCGTGCTGGCGGGACACCTCGGCTAAGATGGGAATGACAGCTGCCCAGTTTCACTGCAGGAAAACCCTTACTTAATGCTGAAGTGGAACCACCAGGAGCTGGAAGGCAACGACCGCTACGAGGGTTTCTGTGTGGACATGCTGAAGGAGCTGGCAGAGATCCTGCGCTTCAACTACAAAATCCACCTGGTCGGGGACGGTGTCTACGGAGTCCCCGAGGCCAATGGCACCTGGACTGGGATGGTTGGGGAGCTGATAGCTCGGGTAAGTGCAGCAGCTGCTCCTCTTGGCTCTGCTCTGCTGGGGTTCACAGAATTCAGAGTCAACAGGTTGGATGAGATCTCCAGGATTATTGAGTCCAACCCAGCCCTGACACCTCAGCTAAACCCTGGCACCCAGTGCCACATCCAGTCTTTATTAAACACATCCAGGGGTGGTGACTGCACCTCCCTGGGCAGACTTTATCCCTCTTTATCCCTATTCCAGCACTTTATCACCCTTTCTGTTGGAAAACTTTTTCCTTATATCCAACCTAAACTTCCCTTGGTGCAGCTTGAGGCTGTGTCCTCTCCTTCTGTCAGTGCTGCCTGGAGAAAGAGACCAACCCCACTGCCCACAGCCACCTCTCAGGAGTTGTGGAGAGAGATAAGGGCACATCTGAGTCTCCTTTTCTCCAGGCTGAACACCCCCAGCTCCCCCAGTTGTTCCTCACAGGGTTTGTGTTCCCAGCCCCTCACCAGCCTCGGTGCCTCCTCTGGATGTGCTCAAGCACTGGATGTGGTGCTGCAAAGCCCAGGTGCTTTGTGATGATGAGGATGGATGGGGCTTTAGTCTGCTTGGAGCAGAGGATTTCCACTTAATGTGTTCTCCTGATGGAAAATGTGTTCTTGGGGTGGTGTGGCAGCGTGAGAAGGAGCCAGAGCAAGAGCAGGGCTTTGGGATGCTCTCAGGGGTGCTCACTTTGTTGGAAAGGAGGTTTGGACTCTGGGATCCCACGTAAAAACTCATTACAGGATAGGTTATTTTTTTCCTAGTGGAAAGATTAATGAAAACTTGCAACAGGAAAATGCAGAGCTTGGTAGAAGCTGAAAAAAATTTACACTGGGATGGAAGCAAGTAAGAATCCCATATCTGCCTAGAAAAGTTTTGGCAGATTCAGTTCAGCTGTTTAGCTCAGTGTTGCTTTTGGAGAAGAACATTTCCTATTTCCTTGAAGTGCATGGCTCAAGATCTTTTCACTGCTCTGCTCTGTGGAGCTGCTGCCCAGCAGCAAAGCTGAAAACAGAATTATTTTGCTAGGTTTGACAATAATTCTGTGTACACCTGGGCTCAGCCAGCCTAGACCCTCCTCCCTGCTCTTTGTTTTCCTCTGTGATCCTTCCCAGGCTTCCTGAAGCTTAAATAGAGCTCAGAAAATGCTCTGAGATCCTTAGGAAAATAGGCTTAGCCACAGCTAACTGTGGGATTGATGCTGTTTAAGTCAATACTTCCTCACTGATTTCTGCCTTGTCATTACTGACGTGCCTGAGAGAGCCCAGTGCCACTTTCCCAGCTGATGACAAATCCATGGTGACGTGGATTGCTGATAATCCCCCCACTGTGGGAGAGGAGACCCTGAGTCATTTGTGTTCTGCAGAGCACAGGAACAAAGGGTCCAAATCCATCCCCTGTGGCTCCAGGCAGGGAATCTGAGGCTCCTGCCAGGTATTTCCTCCCTGGAAAATGAGCATCACTTCACTCTGTGGTTTATTTGGCACAGTGGAATTTGGTTGAAAGTTGAGCTTGAGGGTTGGAGGTGTTTTCTGTGATCCTGTGGTCATTAATGGCTCCATGATCTTTAGGAATGCCCACTGGCACCTTCTGCTTCTTCAGGAGTTCCAGCTGAGTGTTTGAAGTCAGCTGGGACAATTCTGTCTGAAAGAGGGAGGGATTTGGGATTTTCTGGGGGTCACAGACAGGGCACTGAACAGACTGGAGACTCCCCTGAGCTCTCCCTGTCTCCTGGGTCACCCTTCCCTGAGCAGTTGCCAGCTGAGATCCCACCTCCATCTGCTCTTTTAAAAGAGCTTCTGTGAGGCTGTTTGCAAATGCTCCAGGCTATTGGCATCGTTTTTATCCATCTTTGTGCCTCTGTGTGTGTACACACACACACAATTGCACTCCTGCAACATTCCTTTGGGGAGGCAAGGGGGAAGGAGCTGAGAGCAGCATCTGATCAAAGGAAGGGAACAGCCACCAAACTTTTGGCCTGCTAACCTTGGCAGTGCCTCTTCATTAAATGGGACCTTCTGGAGGGTTGTTTTTCTGCAGTGATGAGTGTTTTAACTTCATCTTCACACAGAAAGCGTTTGTTTCTTCTGCAGCTCGAGCCTTATTTAGGAGGATTTTTTCACTTCTGCTTCTGGAGGGCAGAGCTGTCAGAGCCTGTGAGGCTGGATCACAAATTGGGGAAAACAGCTTTGTCTCTTGTTCCTCTCCCTGTATCTTTGAGAGTTTTTATAATGGCTTCAGCAAGGTTTTGATCAGTCCCAGGGACTGGGCTCAGGTCAGCCAGGGCAGAGCTGTGTGTGCTTGGTGTTGTGTTTATTTAGGGCTGTCTGGGATGTTGTTTTTTGAGGGTATTTCACTGCCCAAGGGGCTTCTGTCCATCCTGGACAGTCAGTCCCCAAGGGAGTTTATCCTTGATTCCAGCCCTTGCTCATCCCTGTGCTGTGGAATCCAGCAGGTCCTGTGTTGGGTGCACATATTCCTCTTTCAGTGGATTTTTCCCTGGACACTCTGTCCCTTTAGGGGATCAGTTGGGGCACAAACCTCTCACAAAAGTCCCAAATCCTTTCCAAAATGAAACCCCTTCCTCTGTCCAGCATGGTATCATTGTAGGAAAATAATTCTCCCTTGATCCTGATCAGCCATGAGAAAATAAGGCTTGACTCACACTCTGTGCAGGACCAAAAGGTCACAGAATTATCCAGCTCCATGCACCGCCTCTCCTGTAATCCCTCTGTGGCAAGGAATCTCCTCAAAGCAAATCTAGGCTATTTGGGAGAAAAAGTTTCATTATATTGCTTCCAAATTAACCAGCTATTGATTTATTCTTAAGCATTGGGAATTCCATTGCAGCTAATTGTGCACCCTGATATGATGGAGCAGGATAAAAAAACATAAAATTCACCAGTGCATGTCTTCTTGACCTGTCACAAAACAGGTTGGGAGGTAAGGAAGAGGGGGACTGGGATGGTTTGGGAATCCTGTATGGTTTGGGATCAGCTCATGGAGGTTTGGCTCTGGAGAAATCACTTGGAAGGACTCAGAATCACAGATTGGTGACTTAGTTTCCACCCCCTTTACACCTTTCGCTACCCCAGTGTGTTCCAAGCCTCCTCCAGACTGGCCTTGGACATTCCCAGGGATGGGGCAGCCTCAGCTTCTCTGGGAATTCCATCCCAGCCCCTCACCACCCTCACAGGGAAGAATTCCTTGTCAGCATCTCTTTCAGCTGGAAGCCTCTCCCCCTTGTCCTGTCACTCCAGTCCCTGCTGAAGAGTCTCTCAAGCCCATTCTGTAGTGAAAGATGTCACAGACACAGAGAATCCTGGGCTAATTTGTCCCTCTGAGCATGCAGGGCAGGGAGATTGAGCACCCTGGAGTGAGCAGGGCAGTAAAGCCACTCTCCCTGCCAGCATTCCTGGCTCTGGCACAGACAAACAAACAAGGGAGAGCAGCAAATCTTCCCATCTCCTCCTTTCTGGCATCAGGGCCTTAAAGGGCATTTGGGCTGGAAGAATTACATCCTGCTCCCTGCTGCTGCACTGCAGTTCTGGCTCTGAGTCCCTGATGGTGCCTGCTCTTCCCCTTCTCTCTCTCCCCAGCACATCCTTGAGCTGAAATGGATTCTTGGTGTGACACAAACCTAGGGATGTATTTCCACAGCACCATGACAGCCTCAGCCTTGTCCCACCATGCCTGGCTCGGGTCTGGCCAGGATCAGTGGTGAACAAAAGCTCTTTTTGAAGTGAGGGACATGAACTTGTCCATCCTGCCCAGCCTCAGGAGCAACACCAGGAGCAGAAATCCCCTTAAAGCTTTGGGGTGCTGGTTTTCCTTGCTGGTGGCCAAGTGCTGCTTTCCCTTCTGCTGCTCCAAAGCTGGGGAATGGCAGGAAGGGGAAAGGAGGGAGAAGACTCTGGAGAGCTGGCAGAGTCCTGCTCTCCACTGGCAGTGGGTGTTGGTGTGTGCAGAGAAAAGCTGTGTGTGGGAGCAGGGAGGCAGGGGAGGGGGTTTGCAGGCTGTGCTGGTGGCAGCTGTGACAAGGGAGGCTCCAGGAGAGGCTGGGAAGGGAGGGGATGGGCAGAGGGCTCTGCAAAGCCCTGCTGGAAAATCAACCCCAGGATGGGGAGGGTGGGGTGAGCTGGGCTGGTCTCACTGCTGTCCCTGTGTGCTTTGGGTCCCCATTGCTGCTGCTTCACCTCAGCTGGCTTTGCCATGGGCAGGGTGAACACCTGGCACAGGTTTTGTCCTCCCAGCCACAGAGAGGCCAGGGCAGGAAGGCTGGGCCAGGGCAGACTGGAGGCTGCCACCTGCACTGAGTGCTGGGCACCCCACCCTGGCTGGGGCTTGCAGGAGAGCTGCAGCCTCCGGGGTTTTCAGGCTGTCACTTCTGATATGGCAGAACACAGACTTGTCCTTAAAAAAAACCAACCCAAACACCTGCTTGGAGTGACCCTGCTGCCTTTAAATGCAGGAATGGACACCTGAGCATCAGGGAGTTGTGTGGAACAGCAGAGCACCTCTGGAGATCATCCTGCAGAGCAGGGTCACCTCCAGCTGGGTGGGTTTGCACTGGGGCAGCCACCCCGTGCTGGTGCTGCTGGGAGCTGAAGCTGGAGCAGCTCTTTCACCTTTCTGGGGGTTCTTTTGAGCACAGGGACAGTGCAGAAAGAGGGTTTGCTGGCCCTGGCTGTGCTGTCAGGGCTCTGTGGGCAGCACTGGTGACAACACTGCTGTCACAAGCACCCAGGGGATGTGGCATCCAAGGAGCTGCTCAACCAGGACCTCCTGCTCCTGGAAAAGATGCTCCCAGAGCTTCCCTGCCTTGTTTTCCAGGTGTCTGACACAGCCCCAGCTCTGCTGGCACCTTCTCCCTGTGCTGTGCTGGGCTGGGGGTCTCTGTGGGGCACAGCTGGGCTGTTCTCCAGGCTGCTTTGTGCCATCCCAGGCTGTGGGAGGCTTCTCTGGGATCCTCTCCGGGCTGGGGCTGACGTCAGGGCCCATTCATCACCATTAGCACCGAGCTGAGCCCTGTCAGAGGGGGTGGATGCCGCCTCTGGACTGGCAGTCCCTGCAATTTGCTCTTGGAGGATGCTTAATTGTTGTTCCTCCTGGGGAGCCTGGCTCAGCCCCCGTGTTTAATGTCCTTCCCAGAGCCCTGCTGCATGCAGAGCCCACGGGAATGCCAGGTAGGGTGGTGCTGGTGGCAGCTTTTGTCTGGCATGCCAGCCCACCTGGGTTTCCTCTCACCTAGCGAGGGCCTGGCCTTGTTTAGGCGGTGTTTTGTCAGGAGAAGTGGATGTCTCCACTCCCAAAAAGCTCTGGGTCTTTTTCTAAGCCTATTTCATGCCTACATTTATAGCTGCAGCTGTGCTGGTGGGATGAAAACCAAACCCTCTTCCCCCCATCCTTTACCTTTCATTTTTCCCTCTCCACAGAGCCCAGATGTGGACAGAGTGCAGGGGCACAAGGCAAAATCCATTTCTCCTCCCCCAGGGCATCCCTTAGCCCATAAAATCCCAACACCTACCTGTGCTCAGGTGGGGGAGGCTGGAGAGAGCTCAGGTTGGCAGAGCTCCTCTGTGGCTCCTCTGAGAAGTTTTGTCAGGAGGCAGAGTTGAAAGCATGAAATGGATGAAATTCAGGCAGAGAATTCTTTGCATGCCATTCCCAGATCAAAGTTTCCTGCTATCAGAGATCAGCTCTTAACTTGCATGACTGAGCCTGCAGAGAGAACAGAGAGAGAGTGATGAGGAGCTGGAGCTCTGCTGCAGAAAGTTCTGCACCTCTGATGTGGAAAGAGTCCTGGAAAGTGAGCAGGGAATGAGCAGAAGGAAATCACTCTCATGGAATGGCAGAAGCCTTTGGAGATGAAAGAAGGGAGCTGGGCACAAAATCTGAGTGCCCAGGGAAGGCTGTGCTGTGTCTCTGCTCTGTGGACAAAGGGAGGGGGTGGATTTGCACTTTATTTTGTGTGGGGAAGAGCATTTCAAGATGCTGCTGATGATTCAGCAACACCAAGAAGATCAGGGAACAACCCAGGTGTTGTTTCTCCCCAGAGAGTGGCCAGGACCCCAAAGCTGGGCAAACCTGGGGACGCTGCTGCTCCTTTAACAGCCCCTTTATATTTGGGATATATAGGATAGGAATGAAATTTTCCTGAAACCCTTTTGCCATGGCATTTTTACTCTCTGCTTCAGTCTGTGGCTTTGCTGGTGGAGTTGTGTTTAGTTTGGAGACCTGGAAAAAGAATTCCACTGTCAGCCTAAGCTGCATCTTCACCAGGGGCTTTGCTGGGAGAGCTCTCCCCGGGACAATGGCACCTACAAACCTTTTAAGTAGAGACAAGAGAGGTTTAGGAAGCTTTAGGCTTTCCTTGTAGATAAAATTCTCCACATGCCACGTTCCAGAGATGAACTGATCCCGTTTTAGTAATCTGCTGGTGTTTACACAGGGCTCAACTGCTCGCACACCACGTTGGGATTATTGGTGTCTTTTAAAGAGCCTGTGGGTAAATGTCTGCCTATGCAGAAATCCTCCTCAGCTCATCATTCACTCCAGGAATGAAGGAATTCTTAGGAATCTGTAAGAGCTGCTGGGAGACAACTGCAAAAACCTCCACTGAGCATATCCAGGCAGGCCTGCATGGCCTGGGAAGTGTCACCTTCTCCATGACCCCCCTGGGCTCCTGCCTCACCTTCCCTTTCTTTTCCCTCTCCTGCTGCTCTTCCCTCTTGCAGCCTTTCCCAGGACCTCTGCCAGGCCTGCTGGTGCCTTGGGATCTGCACAGACCTTGTCAAATTTGGGGACAAAAAGTGCAAACAGCTTTTCTTTCTCCCCCATCTTCTCTTTTTCCGCATGCATAATCATCTTCCTGCAAAGCAGGGAAACAAATGGATAAGGGAGTGGAGGTTTCATTTTTACAGAAAGCAATTACAGACATTAAAAGAGCTAAAGTAATAAAAATAATATTTAAAATTCAAATCCCTTATCTATATTACAAGGGTATTAACATGGGAAGAAGTTATTTTTATTTTTTTTTCTCCCTGTAATCTCATTTGCTTTGCAAGTCAATCTGCAAACTTTAATGCCAGTCCTCTGAATTTTATTTTATTTTATTTTAATTTGGTGACTGATCTGGGTTTGGCAGGTTTCTGAACTCCATGGCTCAGGGGTGAGGCTGCTGCTTTGTCACCTACCTGTGGTGCTTGTTTGTACCAGAAGGGACAACTGTGTTCAACAGGGAAGGGGGAGGTTGTATTTTCTATAGATTAATATAATATTTATTGGTTTATGGCTCCAGCTTTTAATGCATTAAATGAATAAAAATTGCAGTTGGGCTGTGAGCACTTGGGGGAAGGAGCTGCTCCAGCCTGAAAGGGGAGGAAAAAGGGGAAAGGGGAAGAAAAATGGGGAAAGGGGAGGAAAAAGGGGAAAGGGGAGAAGAAATGGAGAAACGGGAGGAAAAAGGGGAAAGAGGAGGAAAAAGGGGAAAGGGAAGGAGAAATGGAGAAAGGGGAGGAAAAATGGGGAAAGGGAAGGAAAGCTGGGGAAAAGGAAGGAGAAATGGGGAAAGGGAAGGAGAAATGGAGAAAGGGAAGGAGAAATGGAGAAAGGGAAGGAAAAACAGGGTAAAGGGAAGGAAAAATGGGGAAAGGGAAAAGGAAAGATGGAGAAAGGGAAGGAAAAATGGAGAAATTGAAGGGAAAATGGGGAGAATGCTCTGGAGCCCAGGGTGGGCTAAACTTTGGGCTGAGTTTGAGCAGTGCTGGTGCGAAACCCACCCAGGCTGAGGGACGTGGGCACCAGTGGATGCAAAACTCCTGCAGTTCCCACAGCTCTGTCCCAGAGATGTGGGACAACCCCCTGCAGGAGCAGGTGTGCTGGGTGGCCCCAGCTTTGCTGCTCTCCCAGGATTCTGACCTTTCCCATTATCCCTCCTCCCCAGAAAGCCGACCTGGCCGTGGCGGGGCTGACCATCACGGCGGAGCGGGAGAAGGTGATCGATTTCTCCAAGCCCTTCATGACTCTGGGAATTAGCATTCTCTACCGAGTTCACATGGTAAGAGCCTGGTTTTTAGAGCCATTTATGTCCCTCTGTTATTTGCATGCAAACCTGGCTGGTTAGAGGAGAATAATGAACGGCTCATAAAAATATTTTGGTTTCTTATTTAAACGCAAATGTGCTCGACCTTTATTTCCTGCTTCTCTCTGTGTCTCTGCTGTGTGTCAGGATTGGTGAATTCCATTCTTATTAAACCCCCCAGCCCTTTGGCTTCTCCCCCCACTCCTCTCTGGGCACATGATGGGGTTTTTTGGCATGGTGGGGGCTGCAGGATGGTTTTAGAGTGGCTTTAAGTGGCTTTAAGGCCACTGGGTGAGGTGTGCTGAGGGCAGGCTTGGCTGGAGGGGTGCAGCAGCACGGCTGGGTGGCCCCACAATTGCAGGAACTTGGCTTGGAGTCACCACCATCCAGCTGGATTTAGTGGTCAGACTGGCTGGGAGATCTGTGGCGTTGGGGCCATTCCTGATCTCAGCTTTGCTGTCTTGCTGCCTTCTCCCACCTGAGAATCACATCAGGAAGGAATCCTGGATTGTTTTCAGTCCTGTCACCTCCTGGGAATGCTCTACAGGCAGATCAGCCCTCTGCTCTCAGCCCCCCTCATTTGTTCACCCTAAACAGCAGCAGCCCCTGCAGCCCAGGGGAAGCTCCTTAATCTCAGGGGCTCTCAACTCAGTTGTAGAATCACAGGATCCTGGAATGGTTTGGATTGAAAGGGACTCAGAGTTCATCCCATTCCCTCTCCTGCCATGGGCAGGGACACCTTCCCTATCCCAGCTTGCTCCAAACCCTGTCCAGCCTGGCCTTGGACACTTCCAGGAGTGGGACAGGATTTTTTTCTGTGTCAAAACAGCTGGGAATGTTCCCAAGGGATTTGTGTGTGCATAACTCTATGTGGTGTTGTGTCTTTGCTTAGCCAAACTTGTCTTAAATCCCCATAAATCCTCTTGTATTTGCATCCTCCATTGCTTTACCTTCTCCCTGAAGCTCAGGAGAGCCCAGATTTCCCCCAGTCACTCCCAAATTCCCAGTGTCACGAGATGCAAGCTCCTTTTGCAGCCTCGTTCTTCCCAACCTGCATTTTGGAAACGTGCTCTGCACGGGTGTGATGTGAGTGACAGTGCCTTGGTTTCTGTCAGCCCAACAATAGCAGCCAAAAGGAGGAAAAAAAAACCCATTCAAGCTGCCTCTCCCAGCCCCCTCTCCACCCGGAGGCTGTTAAGGATGCAGCGTTGGGGATGAACAGAAACAAATTCACGCATCTTTCTCTGTGCTGAGTGGCTCCTGCCAAGAGCAAACAAGTAATTAAAATCTAGTTAAAATTCTGCTTCCTCTGGTACGTGAAGAATTTAGGATCGATGATTTAACTGATCATCAAAAAAAAAAAATTTAAAAAAATTAAAAATAAAGGGGGGTTGACTCTTCCAGCTCCTGGAAGTCAAATGGAATTGTCCCTTCCCCACCATGGTTGGGTTTTCACATCAGCTGCTGCCTTGTGGAGCCAGGACCTTTCCCTGTCAGTGTCTCCTAGGATTAAATTTGGATTTGGTGATTAAATACTCTGTCATATTAGGAAGGAATTCTTCCCTGTAAGGGTGGGATGGCCCTGGAATAGATTTCCCACAAGAGGTGTGGCTGCCCCATCCCTGGAAGCATCCAAGGCCAGGTTGGATGGAGCTCTGTGCAACCTGGGACAAGTGAAAATTGTCCCTGCCTGTGA
Source organism: Aegithalos caudatus (assembly GCA_013389925.1). NCBI lineage: Eukaryota > Metazoa > Chordata > Aves > Passeriformes > Aegithalidae > Aegithalos > Aegithalos caudatus. The sequence continues at coordinate 655,462 of WEIU01017664.1, forward strand.
AAAAGGGCTGGAACAAGATGATCTTTAAGGTCCCTTCCATGCCAAACCATTCTGTGCATGTCCTGGCTCAGATTTGCAATTCCCTGAGCTGCATCCCTCCCTCCAGAGGAAAGGCAGGGATGCAGGCCTTGCACAGGGAATGTTCCTCAGAGGCATTGCTGCTGCCTGGGGGAGCTCTGCAGGGTTGTCTGACACTTCTCCTTAGGGTGGGAGTTCCTCAGGGCAGGGAGAATCTGCTGCCAGCACTCATCAAACAGAGCAGGATCCAATCCCAGACCCCAGAGGGGTTTGGGAATATCCCCCTGGTGTCTGCAGGGCTTCAGCTGCTCCATGAGGGACCTGGTTTGGATCTGAGCACAGGAACTGCCCAGGGATGAGGGAACGGGTGCAAAGACATCTCCCAGGTAGGGTCACCCACGGGGAGCCCCAATTGGCTGCAGTGGAAATACTGGGAGTGCTGGAAGGCTCAGGACAGGGGGGATCCCCACAGGGAAGCTCAGACCCCCCCCTTCCCTCCCCAACCCTTCCTGCAGACCTCTCCTGCTCAGCTTGAGGAGGGTGCCTGAGAGCTGTGTGGCAATTTTAACTTCTCACACTGGTAAATATTTGTTAAACCAGACAGCTCTGGTTTTCCTTTAAGGATGTGGCTTGCAGAGCAGCCCCACAGCCTTCTTCTCCCCACCCCAAAAACCACCTCTGCAATGTCAAAAATTGCAGCTGACGTCTGTTAATCACAGCTCAGATGAGATGGAGCCTAATAAATAACCACAAATGAGCCTCTTCCTCGCTGAGGAGTTGTCTCCACACCCTGGGCTCCTCCAAAATGCGATGACATTTTATTTTAATTTCCATCTAGCTCCAGTGGCAAGTGATTTCTCGCCCCTTTCTCCTCCCCACGCCGCCAACCCAGCCACCACAGAGCCTGTGCCTCTTATCACACATAACCAAATATGGCAGCTTTAACCAGGGCTGTCATTTTTCTCAATTTCACTGCTTGTGATACAATCAAGGCTGGATTTCTGACACGGGAGCTCTAACAGGCTTCCTGAACTGGCAGGCTGCTGGGAGAAAAGGCTTGGTGGGATTTCTTTAGGTGCCCATTCTGCCCAGCCAGGGGGGTGTGGGGATGGCAGGAGGGGGATGAGGAACCCTGAGCAGTCCCTGGGTTTGGCAGGGGGCTGGAATTAGGTGCCCAGGGGGATAAATCAGGATTATTTGTGTCTTAGGCATCTTTGCTCACATCCTGCCTCTGTGGCAGGGAACGAGGGACTAGAGATGATTCTGGCTCCTCAGCCCTGAAAATCCTTGCCTTCAAAATGAGGGAATGGAGGTTGGGAGAGTGCACAGCAAGTGAGCTGAGGCTTAAAGTGTTTCGACTTGATTGCTGCAGAGGGCATGAAATGGGAAGGATGGATGGAAAAGCTCCTTCATCCCAGCCAGAGGAGGCTTGAGAGGAGCTGAGGCTCCTCTGACAGCTCTGCCAGCAAGGATCCCTCCCCACCAGAGCAACTGCTGGCCCCAGGACCTTGAATGGACCAAATGAGGCTCAAGATTCAGAGCAGCCTGTGCTGGGCTTTTCTTGGCTCCAGTGGAAGAGGAGGGATCTGGATCTGCCCCTGGACCAGATGTGGTTATCCTGGGATGTGCCCTGGTTGGGGGCCCTGCAGTTGTACCAAGCACACATCAGCATTTCTGCCTCTCCAGGCTGAGTTTTCTTCCTTTCCCTCTGACTTCCAGAGGCAGAAGAAAGTTCTCTGCCCTCCTTTTTTAGGGAAAACACTTGTGGGGAATGACACAGATGGGGCTGACTGGGGTCCCTCCACCTGTGTGTGTGTGCAGGGCAGGGAGTGCTGAAAATAACAAATCCAGGGCTGTCCTCTCCTTCCCAAATGTCTCCCTTGTCTGAGCTCTTCAGTCACCAGGATCTTCCCAGAAAAATGCTGCTCACTGGCTGAAAAAATGAAGATTTCCAAGAACAACTTAGGAGGAGGGTAAATTAATCTCTCCCACTTCCATCTGAGGATTTGCAGGAGGCCTTCATCAATTATTGGACATTTTGAACATATCTATTCCAGGAAAAATAGCTCTTCCAATTAACAAAGCTCTATTGGGACTGTCTAAAAATATCTGACAGACTCCAGATATTGTCATTCCCATCTTCAAAACAGACAGATAAGAGAGAGTTTGTGCCCTCCGTGGGAACAGAATATCTTTATTCTTACCCACAACTGTGAATGAAAAGAATATGTCCCAGCAGCCTGGAAATGACTGGAGCTGAAAAGAACCAGAAGTACTACAACTGTAAAGTCACAGGAGAGATTCATTGCCAAGCTGGAGACTTAAAGCTTCCAACGCAATTTCCTTAATGAGAGTAATTTATTGACAAACTGCCCCAGAAATATAAAGAAGACATCAAGGCTTTAATTGCAGAAAGGAACTTTGTCATGGGAGCATCTCGCAGGGGGAGGCTCAGCCAAGGCTCTGCCAGGCCCTGTGAGTTCCCTGCCAGCTCTGGGATGCCAGGGGGGATCATTCCCTGCCCTGCTTGGGATGCTGAGCTCCAGGAGCTGCACTGGCTCAGCAGCCTGTGCCCTTCACACCCTGCTGCTCCCCCAGGGCCTCATTTCATCCTTGAGCCTGCAAACACCTGCAGGAATGAGGAGTTACTGAGCCAGTTTAGCTCCTGAGGAAGAAGGGAAGCAGGGATGAGGGGCTTCCAGGAGAGCTGTAAAGGGGAGAGCTTTGGCAGTGCCACCCTTGGATGGGATCAGTGGGAAGGGCAGAGGGAACACCGTGGCCCCTTTGGCAGTGCCAGCCTTGGATGGGATCAGTGGGAAAGGCAGAGGGAACACCGTGGTCCCTGCAGGGCTGGGAGATGCTCTGGCCTCCCTGGGTTAGGGAGAGGAGCTCCAGCACAGTGAGCAGAGAGGGTTCTCCTGGAAGTGGAGGTCCCTGGGGATGCTGGGGTTGCAGCTGCCTGAGGTTTCTGTGCCTCTGAAAGCCCCATCTGGCTTGGAAAACCAGAATCACAGCAGCAACTGACCAAAAAATTGGGAAAGGACATGAGGAATGTGGTGTCTTCCAGTGTTTGTAGCTCACCTGTTTATAGGAGATAACCTGGAACAGAAGAGAGACATTGCCTTAAAGAGAGACTCTGGAACTAAACCCAGGAGAACCTGAACTTTTCCTTGGGAATTGATTTAATCTGAGAACCTGAACTTTTCCTTGGGAATTGACTTAAAATTTATCTGAGAATGGATGCTGAACCACTGGTCCTCAACTCATGCATTTGCTAAAAGCCTTAACAAGCCAGATTCTCTAAAAATATCTCATCCCAGAATGGTTTGGCTTGGAAGGGACCCCAAAGACTCTTTAGTTCCAACCCCCCCACCATGGGCAGGGACAGTGCAGATCCCAAAATCTTGTCCTGAAGGATACAGGGCCAGGTTGTTGTGGTGTGCTGGGTTTTTCCTTCCTGCAGGGTTTGCTGGGGAAGGTTCCTGACACCTTACAGGTTCCCAGATGGTGACTGGAGCTGAGGATTTCACAGGCTCAGGGATATTTTTAGCAGAGGAAGATTTTTGTGCAACAACTGTTGCCTTTTCTAGCAACAACTCAAGTCTCCAGGAGAACTGCCGAGACCTTGTGAAATTCGGGTTTTGCATAACATTCAGTAGTAAAACAGCGAGGTTTGGATGGAAATGGAATTTTAAATGCTGGTCTAAGTCTGGGGAAGGAAGGAAAAAAGCCTTTGCAAAGCTCTGACTCGTGGGAAGCTTCCCAGTTACAGGTGCCTGGGGAAGCTGTGGAGCTGTTTGAGGGATGCCAGGACTGGATTTGTGGTTTGGAGCAGAAAATACAGAGTTCTGTGAGCTCTGGGGTCATGTCCCTTGTCTCTGTGGTAACTTGGATGAGCTTGAGCTGCTCTTTCCTTTCAGAGGAGCTGCATCCACAGAGCTGGTGGTGACAGGAGAAATCCACTGAAGATGGGAGGTGTTTGGCTTTTGAGAAACTTCTCCATAAAAATGAATCTCCCCCTTTGCACAAATTTCCTGACGTTTGACAATTTGCTGGTGGTGGCAGCATCCTTGTGAAAGTTTAAAATGCTCTGGGAGAAGATCAACCTGTTTTTTCTAGCAGTGAAGCCTTATTTTTTTCCAAGGAAAGGTGGTTTGCTGAGGAAAAAAAAAAAACAGGAAATTCTGACGCATCCTGGAGGTAAAAATATCCTGCTCCCTGAGATAAAAGCAATAATTTTATTGGGGTTTTTGTAAAAGAAGAAACATTTCAAGGCCAGAGAGAGAAAAGTTTTGAAAACATTTTTTTTTCTCTCTTTTGCTTCACAAATACATTTCCCAGCCTGTGAGCTCAGGTGGATCCCTTTTTGTCCAGTTAAATGTGGGGTGGACAAGGATGGAGTGACCCCCTCAGGGGTGAGGGTGCAGCAAAACCCACCAGGGAAGAGGCAGAACTCTGTGATTGCCTCGTTTTTTTTTTCTCTCAGTTCACCTCTTTCTTTGCCTAGAGGAACAAAAATGGGGAGAAAAACAGATTTAGGGGATGAATCCAGTGGAGAGATGCTGCAGGACTCGGTCATTTGTTAGATCACTTGGTTGCCCTGCAAAGCTCTTCCAAAGCCTGGTTTATCCCCATTCTCCCATTTATTTCCCTTCTCCCATTTATTTCCCTCTCCCATTTATTCTTCTTTCTCCCATTTATCCCCCTTCTCCTTTTTATTCCTATTTCTCTCATTTATTTCCCCTCTCCCATTTTTATCCTCTTTTCCCCATTTATCCTCTTTCTGCCATTTATCCCCCTTCTACTATTTATTCCTTTTCTCCCATTTCTCCCCTTTTCCCCATTTCTCCCCCTTTTCCTATTTATTTTCCTTTCTCCTATTTATCCCCTTTGCTCCATTTCTCCCTCTTCTCCCATTTATTCCCTTTCTCCCATTTATTCCCTTTCTCCCATTTATCCCCTTTGTGCCATTTCCCTTTTCTCCCATTCATTTCCCATTTCTCCCATTCATTTCCCTTTATCCCATTCATTTCCCTCTCTCCCATTTCTCCCCTTTGCCCCATTTCCCCTCCTTCTCCCATTTATTTCCCTTTTCCCCCATTTATTTCCCTTTTCCCTCATTTATTTCCTTTCTCCCATTTCTCCCCTTTGCCCCATTTCTCCCCTTCTCCCACGTACCCATTTCCCTACCACCAGAACAGGTTCATCCCCCTCATTCCCTTCCAGAACCATTCCCACTTCTCCAAACCCAACCCCCTGGAACTCCTCTTTGCTTTTCCCTCCCCAGGGCCGCAGACCCGGCTATTTCTCCTTCCTGGATCCCTTTTCTCCCGGCGTCTGGCTCTTCATGCTGCTCGCCTACCTGGCTGTCAGCTGTGTCCTCTTCCTGGTGGCTCGGTAATGTCGCGGTGCCTTTCCCTTCCTCGCGGTGCCACCTAGTGTCACACACAGAGCCTGGAGAGGGGACACCCAGGGGGACACGGGGACATCCTCTGCCCCACCCTGGTTCAGTGGGATGGGCTGGCAAGAAGTGTCCCAGCCCTCTGCCAGCTGAGGTTTGTCACTGTCCCACCCCTCTACCAGCTGAGGTTTGTCACTGTCCCACCCCTCTACCAGCTGAGGTTTGTCACTGTCCCACCCCTCTACCAGCTGAGGTTTGTCACTGTCCCACCCCTCTACCAGCTGAGGTTTGTCACTGTCCCACCCCTCTACCAGCTGAGGTTTGTCACTGTCCCACCCCTCTACCAGCTGAGGTTTGTCACTGTCCCACCCCTCTACCAGCTGAGGTTTGTCACTGTCCCACCCCTCTACCAGCTGAGGTTTGTCACTGTCCCACCCCTCTACCAGCTGAGGTTTGTCACTGTCCCACCCCTCTACCAGCTGAGGTTTGTCACTGTCCCACCCCTCTACCAGCTGAGGTTTGTCACTGTCCCACCCCTCTACCAGCTGAGGTTTGTCACTGTCCCACCCCTCTACCAGCTGAGGTTTGTCACTGTCCCACCCCTCTACCAGCTGAGGTTTGTCACTGTCCCACCCCTCTACCAGCTGAGGTTTGTCACTGTCCCACCCCTCTACCAGCTGAGGTTTGTCACTGTCCCACCCCTCTACCAGCTGAGGTTTGTCACTGTCCCACCCCTCTACCAGCTGAGGTTTGTCACTGTCCCACCCCTCTACCAGCTGAGGTTTGTCACTGTCCCACCCCTCTACCAGCTGAGGTTTGTCACTGTCCCACCCCTCTACCAGCTGAGGTTTGTCACTGTCCCAGCCCTCTGCCAGCCAGGGACTGAGGTTTGTCACCATGTCCCACGCTGGGATGGCCGTCATGCCCTGGTTCAGGATGTGTTTGGCCACAGTGGTGCCCAGAGCTGGGTGGGAGAAGCTTTTGGAGAAGGTTTTGGTGCTGTTTAAATGCTCCCTGCAGATGTTTCTTTACCCTTGTCCCAAGCAGGGAGGGTGGAGGCTGTTAGGGCCCTGCCAATCCATTCCCAAGTGTCAACACGAATTCCATGAGTCCTGTGCAACCTGGTTTGTGGAGGAAAGGAAAGTTCATGAATATCTCTGAGCAGCTGATGTGCAGAGCCTCGCTTGGCACCTCTCAGCTCCATTCCCCTATGATTAATTTAAATCAGTCTTCAAACACCTGGCTGAGTGCTCTCCTGCCCCACTGAGGTCCAGGCCTGGGCTCCATGCTGCCCTCCCTGCCCTCCCAACATCCCTGGGGAGGGGCTGTGACAGGCAGAGTGGAGCTGTGTCCTGGCCCTGTGTGCTCAGGGCTCGATGGCTCTTTTGGGACCCCCTTGCTGCCCAATTCTCATTGCACAAATTGGAGCTGTGCTGTCACTCTCTCCCTCAGCATGGCTGAAGTTGTCATCCTGACAGGGCTTTAATGGGTTCCTCGGATGCTGTTACAGCCTCAGAAATGCTGGGCTGGAGAAACCATTGAATTATGCAGAGCTGGTGCCTCTTTAGCCCCTTCCTCATGTTTTAAATATGATCCTCCAAAAAGGTGCCTTTACCCAGGTCCCTGCTGGAGAGGGAGCTTTGGCTGCTGCTCCCTGCCTTGCTCAGCAGGAAGGGGCTTCTGACCCTGTGAGTTGCAGAGCCTCCCAGAGCACTGTGGTCTGCTGCCAGTGCTTGATCCACCGTGGAAAGCCTGCAGGAAATACCCTCCTCCTCCTCCCTGGCACCACAGTGAAAGAGGAGCTGCAGGGATGGAAATAACCCCCTCATTTTGGCTACATGTGATGTGAGCTGGCACAGCCCTGCAGCTGTTCTGGGAGGAGCCCCAAAATGACCCTCCCAGGCCCCAGCTTTCTTAGCTAGAGCAAGATGATGAAGTGCAGCACATTAATTAGCAGAATTTCTTAGCAACTGAGAACTGGAAACAGCAAAAGAGAGAGGTGCAGTCACAGCAGTGACAGGATGTCAGATATTTCCCATTCCCACCTCTGCCCTGTCCCTGAAGGATGGGATGCTTTGAAACACCAACACTCAGCTTCCAACTCCACCTCAGACCTTCTCAGAGCAACCCTTTGCACCAACACAGTTTTCCTTGATGGTTTAAAGCAGTCGGGGCTCACACGCTTCGCTTTTGAACTTCCCATCAGTGCTCGTGCTCCAGCAGGGAACAAGCTGAAGGTGTTTGATTTCTGCTTCCCACCAAGTCCCTGCATATCTGGAGTTCCTGCTGTGGTGTGAATCTGCACACAGGGCTGCAGGATGCACGCAGAGCTGCCCAGAGCAGAGCCTCTCAAAGTTTTTGCAAATCTTTACAAGAAAGCCTCTGGCTCCTGAGTCTCAGAGCAAACGTTTCACACAGCTCTGAGCCCTGGGCATCATCTGACAGCAAAGCATTTCCTCCTCAGAAAACTCTGCCTCCAGGAGAGCTGGAGCTTCACAGCTTTTCTCTGTCTTTTGTTGTTTTTAAAGTGTCCCATTTCCCAGCGCATTCCCTGAGATCCCCGTTTCTTGTCCTTTCAGGCTGACTCCATACGAGTGGTACAGCCCCCACCCGTGCTCCCAAGGTCGATGCAACCTCCTGGTGAACCAGTACTCCCTGGGGAACTCGCTGTGGTTCCCGGTGGGGGGGTTCATGCAGCAGGGCTCCACCATTGCCCCCCAGGCTCTGTCCACACGCTGCGTCAGCGGGGTCTGGTAAGGAGGGCAGCCCTTCCTTTCAGGAAGGTGTATCGGGAACAAGTGGATGTGGAGGAGGAATTCCTTCGTGGGAAGGGTTGTGGGATGTTTGGAAGGGCTGCCCAGGGAGGTGGTGGAGGTGTTCAAGGATGACTGGATGTGGCACTTGGTGACAAGGTGGGGATTGATGCTTTCGGAGGGATTCTGCAGCCTCAGCAGTTCTGGGATCCTGAGAGGCAAAGGGTGGGGATGGAGAGCAGATTTCCTGAGGGAAACCACATCTCCTCTTCCCTCTCCCTAGGTGGGCCTTCACCTTGATCATCATCTCCTCCTACACGGCCAACCTGGCAGCGTTCCTGACCGTGCAGCGCATGGACGTCCCCATCGAGTCCGTGGATGACCTCGCTGACCAGACAACCATCGAGTATGGCACCATCCACGGAGGCTCCAGCATGACCTTCTTCCAAGTAAACCCCATTCCTTGTCTGCCTGGGGGGGCAGGGGGTGCACAGGGCACCCCTCAGTCAGATTTGGGTGTCCCCTCAGCCTGCTGTGCCCGTGTCACTCCAGTTGTTTCTCCAGGAGCTCTGGAGAGATCCCTGCACAGGGTGGGGATGATGGGATGAACGGTGGGAGAGGCATGGTGGAGGACACAGAAGGGAATTTTGAGAAGTCAAATTTTCACAGGTCTCCACATGGTTTTAGCCTTTATTTGAGAGTCTTTCAGGGGGGATAAGCAAAGAAACATTTGCACAGCCCAGGCAGGCTCGCAGCAGTCAAAGTGCTGGAGCCTGTGTGAGGTCAGAGGCACTGAAATAAGTCAAGTGTATGCAAAGTTATGTGGGCCATTTAGCCCAATTTAATTTTTATCTTCCCTGCTCTGCTCAGAAGGGAAATAAATGAGTGAATCTTTTCTGCAGCGCTCTGAACACACAAAGAACTGCTTGAGGATTTTTTATTTATTTATTACTTGTTGAAATTCCAAAAGGAGAGAAAGCTTGTTCTCACTCTTCCCCCCCTGCCCCACCCCACTCTGAGTCTGAACTGAATTTGGAAGGCTGGGAAGTCTCTGCAGTCAGCCTGAGCTTTTCAGCCCAACTTTATGCTCTTCAGGGGTATGGAAAAGAGCTACTTTTAAGCCAAACTTTACATCTCAAATGAGCTGAGCAGAGCCTAAGTGAGGGAGGTGGTTGTATATGAGGGGCTCACTTGATGAAAGCTTTCACGTTTAAACCCCTGACTGAGTCTCTGAACTGCCTGGCAGTGAGGAAATCAGAGAGGAAATTAGGGAAAGAGTGGGATCCATTTTCCTCTGGTGTAAGGATGGGGAGGTTAAGGATGGGTAGTGATGCCTCCATCCCCCCTCCCTTTCCTGGGTGCATGAAGGAATGTTTGTCCCCTCCTGAGGCACCTTGTCCTGGCAGTGCTTCTGCTGACACTGACACACAGTTTAAGGTTTAAAAATGCAGCGAATTGGGACCAAACCCCCCTCTTCTCATCTGTCTCCTTGCCCGAGTGGCTGCACCCAGAGGACAGAGCTGGACAGATGAGGACAGGAACTGGGTCAGCAGCAGATTCCCTGAGGCTCTCCAGCATTGCTCGCCAGCCACAGAAAACGAGCCCTTGACAGTGTGAAAATCCTTGTGTAGAGCAGGGTGTGTTTATATTCAGTCCTGGTGTGAGCAGGTTTCACTCTGTGCTCAGCACAGGCAAGGGAGATTAATCATTCTCAGTTTTCTTTTCATTGGACCAAGGTGGTTCAGCCACTGGCAAACTCTGAGGATTTGGGGCTGGCTGAGCTTTAGTTTATTGTGATCAATGACAAAAACCCCCTCAGTTTTTTTCCACCAAGCACTTTAACTCACCTTGCAGGGGGGGTGAACCAATCTGGGTAATTTTTTGAATACAATTTGTGAGCAGCAATCTCCAGAGAGTTTTTGTGCTGCCCCCAGCCCTCCTTAGGGTGCTGGAGTCTGGCTCCAACACTGAAGAACTGTTGGGACAATGTTTGAGGGCTGATCAGTACAGTGTGAGCTCTACAGGGAGCACCCAGAGGTTTCAATTGACCAAGCAGGAGCTGTTTCTTCCGGCTTTTTTTGTGTGTTTTTGATACATGATTACTGAAATTACGATTTCTTTCTAGAACTGAGCTTACACAAAGAGTTTTGCCAGACCCTGTTAGAATTGGAGCATTTCATGCCCAGCTTTTCCAACAAACACCCAACACATTTGGGCCTCTTTGAGATAAACGAAGGCATCAAAATCCTTTCTGAAATCTGAAATCCGATTTAATTCCTCTCTCCATTGCGTCCTTCCCGCAGCGGCGCCTGACTTGGGAGAGGTTTAATTTTCAGGTTCTTATTGACACCAAACCTCCTCCCTGAGCTTTGGCTTCCTCTTTCCTCCCCCCAGAACTCCCGCTACCAGACGTACCAGCGGATGTGGAATTACATGTACTCCAAGCAGCCCAGCGTCTTCGTGAAGAGCACGGAGGAAGGGATCGCGCGCGTGCTGAACTCCAACTACGCCTTCCTGCTGGAGTCCACCATGAACGAGTATTATCGGCAGCGCAATTGCAACCTCACGCAGGTCGGGGGCCTTCTGGACACCAAGGGCTACGGGATTGGCATGCCCGTCGGTAGGCAGTGAAGAACAATTCTAGTCCTTCTCAGCTGTCGGCAGAGGACCGGAGCGTTCCAAAGGCTGCGCCGGCTCTAAAAAGCCAACGTTGCATCTCACAGCTCTGCCCGGGGTCTTTGTTATTTTCTTGCTTGTTGGTTGTGGTCAGAACCAGATGTTTGAGACTCTGCTCTGCTCCAGAGCCAGATGTGTGAGACCCTGCTCTGGTCTAGAGCCATGTGAGACGCGACCGCGGCTCTTTCAATAATTCGTGTGAAAGATGTCTCAAAATTGCTGCTTGTTTTCTGCGTACCTGCTCTTTGCTGTTTCCTTCCCCAACCAGTGTTTGTGCATCGTTTTGTGCTCCTTGTTTTGATCCCAGAAGTGATGTCAAAGTAATGCTGTGACAACTCTTGGTAGTTTTTAGCAGGAATGTCTTAACAGCTGGTGGTTCTTGAAACTGCAGGCCAGAGAGTTGGGGCTCATCATCAGGTTTAACAAATGCAGGGGTTTTGTCTTTCAAATGTATGAGCTCCTGAAGAGAACAACACCACTAAATAAGGCTTTAGTCATTGTTATTCCAAACGAGCTGATCTTTTGGACAGCCTGGAAGCCTTGTCCTGACCTTTAAGCCCTGGCATTTAGCAACACAAAGTTGATGTGGATTACATAAGGCCCCTTCACACAAACAGCCACTCTAGTTTAGGGAACATGGGTAAGCTTGTAAAGTCACAGCAACCTGATCAAAGTGAGTACAAATCCCTACCTTCAGGGCTAAATTTGTTCTGACATTGTCTTGTTAAACAGTGAAACCGTAGCAGATAAGAGGAGCAGAAAGCTGCTGGCTGGGACAATAGTGCAGAGTTACTGGGAGAAGCACAGTCTTTCCCATGGCCTTTCCTCGGGATCTCTGGTGGCAGACAAGGATTTCTTGTAGCAGACAAGGATCTCTGGTGGCAGACAAGGATCTCTGGTGGCAGACAAGGATCTCTGGTAGCAGACACTGGGGCTGCAGCAGAGCTCCATGCCCAGCACAGGACTGAGCTCCTCCAGCATGGACATTTTGGCTTCCATGATTTTAGGCTCCTTCCAACACAGGATTTCTATTCCGTGGCCAGTTTGAGGGAAGGAGCGATAGAACAAGGTTGAATTGGAGGTGGAATGACAAGAGAGGGACCTCCATGGTTTGCAGGAGCAGGATACTGCACTGCTCATTCAAAAGCCAAAGCTCCCCTTGTCATGGACCTGCTCCTGTGTGGCTCCTGGTGGCCAGGTAAAGTCACTTCTGCAAGTGACCCGAACCAGGTGACATTCCCAGCGGGCTGGCTGCAGTTTCCATGGCTTGCATGGACTGACAGCCCCTCCAAGCCACCAGAGAGGAGCTGTGCTAGCTGGGCAGGCTGGGCTGGGGCGAGTGGTGAGGATGATGATGGGGAGGAAGGCAGGGCCCTACCACGTCCCTCTCGGCGTTGCAGGCTCCGTGTTCCGTGACGAGTTCGACCTGGCCATCCTCCAGCTGCAGGAGAACAACCGCCTGGAAATCCTGAAGCGCAAGTGGTGGGAAGGAGGGAAGTGCCCCAAAGAGGAGGACCACAGAGCCAAAGGTAAGCCCTGCACTCCCAAGGGGCCAGGCACAGAAACATCCTGGCCAGAGGTGCCAGGATGAATGCCCAGCTGCATGTCTCTGCCAGGTTTTCTGCCTGGGAATCACTTTTTCCCTTTCTCCTGACCTGAGATTCCTTCTTTGACAATTCAAGGAGAAAGCCAAACAGCTCCGCTGTGCCTCACGCTGTGTGTTTTTGCCTGGGGCAAAGATAGCAGGAACAACCAAATGACAAATATTGGAGGCATATGGAGGGTAAATTAGCTTCTAATGAATGTCTGGGAAAATGGATGGCTGAAGGGATCAGACCAAAATCCTGGGTTCCTTGAAGGGAGATGGATCTCCACCACAGGCCCGCTGGTTAATGGCTTCAAGTGAAAGCGTCTTTTAAACAGCCAGGGGAAGGGACACAAGGACTTTATTAGTACATTTGTAAACTGAGGAGCAAATTCTTTTGGGTAATGCTATGCAAATTGCCATAAAAGCCACCACATTAGGCTGATGTCCCAGCGTGAGAGCAGTTGCCAGCTTAACACAGTTGCTGCATTTTTCAGTTTTGGCAGCCGCTCTTTCCTCAGCAAGTGTTTTCTGTGAGGCCAGCAGGCCCCCCAGTTAAAAGCACAGCCTTGTGACCTTTGTGAGGGCAGAGAAAAGAGCCAAGCCAGGTGTGGGGAAGCTCTTTTGGGGTTTTGACCTTGCAGCAGGTGTAGGTGTGTGTGTGTCTGTGCAGTTCCTGCTGGGACCCACAGGGCTGGGAAGTGATGCTCACTTTTGGTCAATGCTGCTCTACAGACAGCCCCAGTTAGTTATCTCCAGGCTGAATGTGTAACACATCAGGTTATTGCTATTAAAGGAGTTACTTTTGAATGTGGAAGGTTTTTTTTTTTTTTCCTCCATGGACTGTACCTAAAGAAACTGTAAATTGGAATCAAGGCTGGGGGCTGCTTTGAGATGGCTTTGGAAGGGGGAAGCTGGGCTGTTTCTGGCACTACCCAGCACAATCTGTGACCCTGGGCAAGGTTTTCTGCTGGTTTGTTTCCTATTCTCTGGCTTGCTTCCTCACTTTGGGAGATGAGGAAAGCTGTAGCTGTGTGGAGAAAGGAAATAACCTCTCAGTGAGCTTGGGTGTCTGAGGTGGCACCCAGACTGAATGACAGGAGGATGTAGAGAGAGGTACAAACCCTAAATTCACACGTGTGAGCTGCTGGGGGCAGTGGATGGCCTTTACCTTTGGATCTGAATTGTGATTCCAGGCTGGTTTTTCTGCCTTGCCATTGCTGTGGAAGCACCTCTGCAAAAGTCTCTGATTTACAGACTCCCAGCGTTGTTCTGGGGGTGGTGCCAAAAGAATGACGGAGGAGGAGGCAGAAATGTGCCCTGCTAAGTTTTAGAACAAAACAGGTCAGCGATTTACAAGGATTTTGGTGAGGTTTTATGTCTAAAAGCCACGCCGAGATCAAGTCAATAAATCATCGATTCTTACACTTTGATTTAATGCTATAGGAGGGAGAGGAAGATTTTTATAGATGTTCTTGTTGAGTAATGGCCTCACACAGCCAACCCAGGGCAGAGCACATGTTTTTTAGTGATCAATCCAATCAGGGACCCAAACCAAACACAGGAGAGAGGAACCACATCCCAGGACAGCAAATGCTGAGGTCAGCTCATCTCACAGGCAGATGGAGGCACAGTTTTGGGGCACTGGGGCTGTGGTGGCAGGTGAATTGATGGCCTCAGCACATGGAATGCTTAGGTTTTTAAGGGATGGATTTTCCCTCAGCTGATGAACTTTCTGGAATGCAAGCTGGGTAGGCATGGTGGTCATGCCATAGGAAGCGAGCTGTCTGAGGGAGGTGGGATGAATTGTCCATGGAAGGGGCTGTTTCCTCCTCAAGGGCCAGGGGTTCTGGGCAGAGACACCCAACCCACAGCCAGGTACCCTTGGGTGGCAGGGACCCCATTTTGTCACCCTGTGTGTGACACAGCATCCTGCTCTTGTTCGGAGCCTCTCCTTTCCCACTGCAGTCCGAGCAGCCGGAATCATTTTCCTGCAGCACTTTGTGATGCAATCAAAAGAGCTTTTCCTGCTGCCAGCTTCCTTTAAAGCCCTTCCCTGTCTCCTTTATCTCTGCTCCTTTAACAACCTTGCTCCTCTTCCTTTCCAAATTCAAAGCCACTGGAGCTCGGTGAATAATTTGCAGGGATTAACGTGCCCCATTGATCCCACGTTTTTCCCCTCCTGTTTTTGGTTTGTCCACAAATTGCTTTGTGCTTCCCTCCAACGTTCTGGCTGTTTATCTGCAAAATCATCATCTCTGAGAAGGCATCTTCGATCCTGCAGTTACTGCAAGTCACTCACTTGGGCCATCTGAGTCATGCAGGCAGCTATTAATAGGACACTGCTGGCTCCGTGGTTGTGGTCCCTGGCTGGGCATCTCCAGTGCCAACAAAACAGCAAAACCTGGGGCTTCTGTGCAGTGATACTTGAGATTTATGATGTGCCTGCCACTCCAGAGTGTCTCTCCTGCTTTATTTTAGGCTTGGGAATGGAGAACATTGGTGGAATCTTCGTGGTGCTCATCTGTGGCTTAATCGTAGCAATTTTTATGGCAATGCTGGAATTTTTGTGGAGCCTTCGACACTCTGAGCAGTCGGAGGTAGGACCTGGGAGTGCCCTGAGTAGACAGAGTGTGTTTATTGCTGTCTGTGGGGTGTCCTAGAGCAAGTCATGCACCCAGGCTGAGGAGCAATCCCAGCCAGGATGCCTCAAACATAGGAACGGGCTTGGTCCTTTGGGTGGGGTCTAAAATCCGTGAGCTTCTCACGCACTCCTACTCAGAGCCAGGCTGCAGAGATGCTCCAAGGGCTTTCGAAGGGATCAAAGATATGTCCAACATCCAGGTACCTTTCCTGGAGATGGGATTTGTACCTGCAGCAGGTTTGGGTCTTGTGCTGATCTGGGGATGAGGAACACAGAGGGTGTCTCTGATGAGAGGCAGAGTTGGGTTAAATCAAGTGTAGATGCCTGAGCATTGATGTTGAAAACCAGCAGCGCTGAATCCATAAAAATTTGGTGTCAGAATCATATCATGGAATCTTAAAATGGCCTGGGCTGGGAGGGACCTTAAAGCTCATCCAGTCTCACCCATGGTCAGGGACACCTCCCATTATCCCAGATCACTCCAAGCCCTCATCACCCCAGAGCCCCTGAGGGGACTCTGAGCTTGCTCAGGTGAGCAGGACAGCTCCATCCCCCTTGCAGGTGTCGGTGTGCCAGGAGATGGTGACGGAGCTGCGCAACATCATCCTGTGCAAGGACAGTTTCCACCCGCGGCGGCGGCGGGGAGCGGCCGTACGGACTCGCCCCGCTCCGCCCGAGGAGCGCCGAGCCCGCAGCACAACCACGCTCAGCAACGGCAAGCTGTGCAGCGGGGGGGAGCCAGACCCCCTGGCACAAAGACTGGCACAAGAGGCGGCCCTGGTGGCCCGGGGCTGCACCCACATCCGCGTGTGCCCCGAGTGCCGCCGCTTCCAGGGGCTCCGTGCCCGGCCGGCCGCGGGGTCACCGGCGCGGAGCGAGGAGAGCCTGGAGTGGGACAAGGCCACCAACAGCAGCGAGCCCGAGTAACGCCGGGGGCGTCGGGGTGGGGGCGAGAGGGTCCTGTTCCATTTTACAGAACAAGGACTTGTACAATGTCAACGCGTTTTTAAATCGGTAGCGGTTACCCGGCTTCTCCGGAGAGAGGTGGGCCTCGGGGGTGGGCGCGCAGGCTGCGGGTTCGGGTGGCCGCTGCACGGAGAGGTCCTCACCCGGTGGGTGGCCAGAGGTGTTGTCTCTGGGGAGGAGGGATGTGGTGGGTGGTTGGTGTAGCAGATATTGCCCACCCAGGGCCAGGAGGGAACTTGTCCCCGCTCCGAGGTCAGGAGAAAGGACGCTGGCGCTGCCTCTCCATCACTTACTGGGGGATGTTCTCCAAGGGCAGGGGAATTACATGTACTCCTTTTTTTTGGGACTTTTTATTTGCCGTGGCTATGGGAAGGGAGGAGTCCTTATTTTGGGAATTTTTTGTTTTGTTTTGTTTAATTTGGGTATGTCAAGACCCAGTCTCCAAGGCACCAGGTGCTGAACTCTTCTTCCTTTTCAGAGGGTGGCAGGTGAAAGGGGAAGGGGAGGATGGGATGGGACACGCTCCCTGTGAGAAGCAGCATTTGCTGGAAGTCCATCTGAGGAGTTGTTAAAATTACATATATAGAGAAATATATCTATACATAGATATATATATATATATATAAATGCCAAAAAATCAGCCAGCAAACATAGTGAACTCAAAGAGGCCTTGAAACGCCTGGAATTTCAGGGGTTCTGTGTCTTTTGTTTCATTCTGGGGTTATCTTTTGCTTTTTTTTTTCCTTTCTGTTTTTGGGATGGGGTGGGGGGAGCCTTTTGAGTGGGGAGCACTGGGGAGGCTGCCTGTCCCCACCAGCTGAGGGAGGAGGTGTTGGGACCCCCAAAGTGTCCCTGGCTGTGCTCTGCACGCTCCTGAGGTGACTCTGAGCTCTGCCCCAGGCTCATGAGCTCCCAAAATCCGTGACCCCCACGGAGCACCCTCAACTTCCAGGGTGAATTCCAGCCACAAAACACTTGAGAAAATCATTAGCCCGGGATCTTGTGTAAGGAAAATAGTGACTTCCTTAGAAACTGCAGCAGCTCACCCTCTGCTTGGTACAGATGTGGGGTTTACACTGGCAAATTTAATTTTCTGATTGAAAAAACAAATTCTATGCAATTTCTGGTCGTAAAAGGAAAGAGATGACAATGGAGAGGGGCAGGGGAGATAAAGCCTTGAGTGAAGGTACATCCTGTTCTTGAATTGTTTTCTTTTCTTTTTGTCTTGAATGTACGGAAATAAAAGATGTCCTTGTATAATCATGCTTTTTTTTCTTTTCTCTTTCCTCCCCTGTTCAGAGTCAGGAAAGTTGAGAGACAGTTTGAGGCACGTCTGCTCAGGGAGAAACCCAGCAACTTGACAGGCAA
Source organism: Aegithalos caudatus (assembly GCA_013389925.1). Classification (NCBI taxonomy): domain Eukaryota; kingdom Metazoa; phylum Chordata; class Aves; order Passeriformes; family Aegithalidae; genus Aegithalos; species Aegithalos caudatus. The sequence continues at coordinate 672,873 of WEIU01017664.1, forward strand.
GAGCTGCTTTGGCTGTTGCAGATCTCTGCTGCCCAAGAGTGTCCACACCCCTGGTGTTGCTGAATGGAAAGCAGGAGTTAAAAAGCAAAGGTCAATTAAAAAAAAAAAA
>WEIU01017664.1:673000-683297 GCA_013389925.1 Aegithalos caudatus
AAAAAAGAAAAAAAGCCCAAATATCTGGTGATGAGGGAGGAGAGGACTCAAAACTGGCAGCAGGGTGAGCAGGGGTGCAGCTCCATCTTTCCCATACCTGGTGATTGGAGCCCAGCTGCCCAGGAGTGAATCCAGGATGATTCCAGGAGATGTTTCTGAGGAGGATGCACAGGGAATGGGGTGACATCCATGGTGATGGGTGCAGCAGGGTTGTTCTGATTATTCCAGCAGATGTTTCTGAGGAGGATGCACAGGAATGGGGTGAGATCCATGGTGGTGGGCACAGCAGGGTCATTCTGTTCCCAGCAGGGTGTGAAGGGAAGCTCTGCCTCCCAGTGACTGTAAAACAGGCAGCAAGGAGAGGATTTAGAGCTCTTTTTTTAGGATGTCGTGTGAGATGTTCACAGAGGTCCCTCCTGGCTTTCACATCTGTAAATCCACAGGATGCTCCCCTCTCCCTGACACAAACTGAGCAGTGAGATAAGGCAAGGCTCCCCCAATGCCCTGGGGTTGGAGAGGCAGACCCTCAGCTGAGGTAAGTCAGTAAAACTCCATCCAACTCTGCAAGGAGCCAGGCTGGGCTTTCAGAGTCCTGACAGCAGCACTAGAGACATCAGAGAGTGCCTGTGTTGTGCTTAAAGGCCAACATGTTTCTACGAGCTGCAGAATATATTCATCAAAAGGAAGCTGCTTTTTAAAATTTATTTACAGATTAGCAGAAGAAAAGGCTCCATGAATCATTTATCAGACCTGATGTTTTTTTCACCGCTTCCCCGCATTGAATAAAGAGAAATCTTGACAGAGCCAGACATTATTCTGCATCTCCAAAGATCTTGCAGTCATCTGCTCAGACAGAGGATGTCAAGGAAAAAAATGATGAGAAACCACCTGGTTTCTGAGTATCTTTGCTTTTTATCTCTGCTGTTAGCTTGCTCCACCCACATGGTATTTTATATCTGGGTCTGTATTTTAAGGAGATTTGTTTCATGTCCCTCTTGCCCTCCTCTCTTTTTAATGTTGTTTTTTTTTTTTCTTTTCTTAATATTCAGAGGTTTTGCACTCAGAGCAGAAATGGACCTCAGACAAGGAGGATAAAAGCTGCTGTCATTGAGATGCCTTTTCTAATGTGCCTCTGTCCTGTATTTTCTGCTCCCTGGTAAATCCTTCCAGGTCCCACCCTGGAGGGAGCAGGCAGCATTATGCATGTGCTGGGTTTGTGCTCACACACATTTGCATGCCCAGATGGGTTTACATCTCACATATTCCCTCTCTGCCCAGATTTTTTTTTTTTCCTTCTCCTCTCATCTTTGAAACCATTGTGGGGGCTCTTTTGCTCAGCCAGGCCCAATGCTAATGCAGTTCAAGATCTGGAGTCGTTTGCCTTGCAAAAGGCACTTTCCCAGTATTGCTGTCTCCTGATAAACCCTGGGTAATTCTAGTAAGATATCTCTGCAAATTCCACTGGGAGCCAAAGATTAGATCAATTAAAATGTAATACTTTGCTTTATCCCCTCTAACCAGTGTGTTTGAGCCTCCTGCTGCCCTCTGTTTTGGGCTCACGTCTCTCCCTGCCCTGACAGCCAATTCTCCAGCCCTGGCTCAGTCAACAGCAGCCTGGCAGCTTCCTAACTAAAAGGCCTGGAATCTCTGCTCGTGGGCTAAACCCCGTGTTTGTGTTGTTTTTTCCAGGCAGTTCCATTTTCACCTAATGATAAAAAGCTGTTTTCTCCCCAGAGGTTGCATGGGTGAAGGTATTAACAAGGCCTGGACTAACCTGGGGGCATTTCCTGAGCTGAGCTGTGTACATGAAATAGAAAAGGGTTGTTCTCTGAGCACAAAACCTGGGGAAGAGAGATGCTGAGCTATAAATTATAGAACAGACACTAAGCCCTCAGTGGTCCTGAGGCAGGAATCTTTTTAACCATTCCACAGCCACAGAAATCTTCCCTGCTTCTGCCCTTCTCCTACCTCACCAGGTAAGTGACCCAAAAGGTGGAGGAAGATCCACAGGGAACAGCTTTTTTTTTTGGCAGAGATTTGGAGTTATAGGAGGAGTGTGAATCCCTCTGAACCAGCAGGGAACTGGGAATTGCAGCTGTAAGCATAGGGAAACTGGGATAGACACAGGAATGTGGGTAACTGGTTTGGATTGTTGTTGGGTGATGGCTCTGGATGGTAAAAAAGAAGGTAAAAAGAAGAGACCTTGTGGGTGAGAAGTGTTCAGTGGAGGCTGGCTGGTTCCTAAGGAGGTTTCTAAGCTGGTTTCTAAGTTTCTGAAAGAGGAACTAAGCAAGGATGGACTGGTTTGGGCTGAAGCTGTCACAGCTTGGCTGTGAAAAGCTGGGTATGAGTGATCAAAGCCCCTCCAACACTTCAGTTTCATTTAGCTCTGCAGTTAATTACCTGCAGGATGGGTGTTTCTCTCTTCTGCTTCACTTGTTCACCCAGTGAAGGTGATGGAATTTCTTGCAGTGATTTTGGCTAGAGGGGGAAGGCAGCAGTGGCCATCAGGAGGAGAGTGAGGCAGCACTCCAGGGCAAGGGAAACAGCCCCAGCGTGGGCAGAACCTGGCAGAAAGAACTGCAAACTGCCACCAGAAATGGTCAAATGTCAGTCTGGGCTCACATGTGACACTTGCAAGTCTGCTGAGGATCTAAGAGTGAGGGAACATCACATTAGCTTGGCGTGAGGGGCTGCACAGAGCTCAGGGAAAAGCTCAGCCAGCCCAAACGCCTGCAGAACAGAGCATAAAGCACCCACAGTTCCAGAAACCCCATTAGGGCCTGATGGCCACTAACTGATTGAAAAGAGAGAGCTGAACTCTTCTGGGCACAAAGTGGCTCTCATGAATTCAGTACAAATAGGCTCCCCTGGAACCTAACACCACACTGGGAAAATCAGCCCCGTTCCAGGACAATGGGCAGGTTTATGCATCCCCCAGGGAGGGTTTTTTCCCCTCCAAGGGGGGAATTTGCTGTGTTGCAGGTGAGTTATGAGTCTGGCTGGTGGCAGGGCTGCAGCATTTCATCCCAGGGAGGATTCCAGCCTGAGGGTGAGGATCTGCAGCTGCCCTGGCTGGGGGGAACGTGTGGCACTGCCATCCCCAGCACAAAGGGCCACACAGCAGCAGCTCCCCGAGAGCCCTGCCAGGGCCAGAGCAGCATGAAAATGAAGGGAGCTTAATTAACAAAGGCTCTCTCCTCTGCTGTGTTGAGGTCTGCAGTTATCAGCATAGCTGGCAGTTCTCAAAGACTGAAATGACAGTAGTTGGCTGTAAAAGAGATAACTGTCAGATTAGCTGGGACATATCTCCGCCGAGGTTTTCTATATCATACCTATCTTGAAGCATCTCCATGTATCAAAGGGACTAGTTGGCCATTTGCCTCTCCAAAGTACCCTTTCCACTGTGATAAATAAGGCTCTGTTACAGGGGAAAGGCCTAACATTTCTTGTGCCTTGACTCAGGCTGGTTTGGAGCAGTGTTTTTTGGGCTTTGATCAATGTGTGGAGACGGATCCTCGCTGTTGTTTTCAGTGTTTGATGTATTGAGTTTAGGGTGCAAGGGACAGAAAATGTCTGTTGGGGTGTAAAAAGCAGGGAAAATGGACGTTCCTGCAGGTTCTTCACAGGCTAAGTGGGATTTTCACTGGCATTGGTGGAGCAAAAGGCAATTTAGATAGGCAGTTTTTTCAAATCTCTTCCATCTTTCCTTGAATCACTGAATTCCAGGTGGTTTTGGTTGGAAGAGACCTTAAAGGACCTTGTTCCATCCCCTTTCCATGAGCAGGGACACGCTGCCTTCCAAGCCACCTGTCCCTTTGCTGTTCATTCCCAAAGATTTGTCCTCATGTTGCTCAGTCCCAGAAAAAAAAAGGTCTCAGCCTGGCTTTTGCCTGAACTCCCAGGGAATGTTCCTGAACGGAGTCCTCTGGTTTTCCAGCTCTTGCTGAGCTGAGATTTAAAGCAATTTCCTTTCAAAGCCAGAAATGAACACAAATGAGGGGAAAGAACCAGGGGAGGAAAAGAAGAAAGACCTTTTTATTCCCAGTTGAGCACAGAGATGTCTGAGCTGCAAGCCTCACACTGATTGTTCTTCCAGAGTCTACAGCAAATGCTCCTGAGTGTTCCTGAGCTCAGCCAGGGAGGATGCTCTGATTGCTGCTGGCTGAGCTAAACTGGAACAAGGAGGTGAACACTCAGCCCCTGGTTTTATTGAACATCCTGAGCCCTCAGCTGAAATGAAGGTTGTGACATGGTAGGGAGCCAGACATGAGCAGAAAGCCACCAAATGTCCCTGCTCTGAGGTGCTGGGAGCCTGACTGTTCTCCTCTGTGAGGAAAGTTTGTCTGCTGGCCATTTCTAATGGCCCTGGCACACTATGGCTGGGTCAAATGGATGGTATTGGAGCCAGGCCTTGAGTGGAAATCTGGAGTTTTGTCAGGGAATGTCTTTGAGGAGGAAGTCTGCTGTTTCAGAAGATGTAATTTTTTTATTCTAACCAACCCATTTCATTCTAATTCCTCTATGTGAAGTGTATTTCAAGGGGACATCACTATTTTGGAGTGAAACCCCACTGCTTTTAGGTTTGTTTTGGACAAGATGATGTCCACAAGGAGCTGTCAGAAAACAGCAGCAAGGAGGGCAATGCTGGGTGGCAAAAACGCCACCAAGTCACAGCAGGGACCAGAGAAGCTGCTGTCACAGCACCCCGTGCCCTGTGCTCTGCTCAGGGCTATTTCTGGGCTGTTTTCTGCTGTGTCCCAGCAGCAAGGACAGAAGCAGAACTGTCTCTCCACCAGTTTGCTGATCCGTGACAGACTGGGCTGAGTCTGCATCCCTTTCCTGCTTGGACTTTCTTGCCAGTGAGATAAGGATGAAGCCTTGCCAGGCAGAGGAAGGACAGGGCAGGGCTGGAGGCCACAAAATTCACTCTTGATGCACCAGCAGTGCTTGTCAGGGCTTTGGAAATGTCACTTTTGCCACCACTCTGTAAAATGAGGGTGACCTGAGTATTTCCCAACCTCATCCTGTTTGCTAAATGCCCTGTCAGAGAATAGAAGTGGAGGGAAATCTTTGGATTAATGTGTAGGACTGGCAAGGTTTAATCTGTTCCTGTTTGCAGAGGACTCTAAGAGCGGGTGGAGATTTGCCAAGTGTTTGCCAACATTAATGGTTAATTATTATGAATTCTGGCAGCCCACAGAGGCAGCCAGCATCGTTCTCCAAGTGGGATCCAGACCTGTAATGGAGTTGTTACACACAGAAGATGGGATGAGACAGCTTCTAGCTCTGTTCTGTCCTGTTCTCCCAGCCAAAGCCCCATTCCAAAATCAGACAGCAGTGGCACCTCTCTGTCTCCTGTCTCATCAGAGCTCCAAATCCAGGACATTTGGCAGAGGGAGGCTCAGCCTTTTCCATGTCTGAGCTCATTTGTGTCTGCTGGTGCCTTTTTTGTCTGAGAGAACAGGATGGAAATCGAGGTCTGAGGTGAGATGTGCCTGGAACAGGTGGGTGCCAGGGACAGATCCAGAGCTGGCTGGAGAAGGGCTCTGAGCATGACCCGTGCCCAGGCTGGGTCAGTGAGCACCTGGCTGTGCCGTGGCACTTCCAGAGGGGAGGATGCCACCCTGAGGGATCACAGGAGAGGGCAGAGCTGGCAGATCAGCTCACACCTGAGTTTGGGGGTCTCCCAAGCACAGCAGGGCAGCTGCATGCTGCACTGAGTGCCCAGAGGGGTCCCCACAGTGATGGAGAAGGTGACAGCAGCCAGCTGAGCCAGTGTGGGCCCCCGTGGGGGAGATTTGATTTGCCAGCCTTCATTTGCAGCAGAACCTGAGAAAGCTGCCTTTATCTAACAGTAGCCATCCAGAAAATGAAATCAGCTGCATAAAAGGCTCAAGGCCCGTTTGGCCCTCTGAGCATGCCTGGCAATTGCCAAATTATGAAAATGCAATCGATCTCGAGACTCTGCCGGCGCTGATTTATTTCTGATTTCTCCGTTTGAACGCGCAGCCTCAATTTCCGAAGCTGGGAGCTGCATTGTCCCCATCTTTGGGCCGCTGATAATATCTGAGCATTATGGAGAAATGTTTGCTCTAAAAGGTAACTTCAAGGTGCATTAGTCTCGGATAATTGACGGAGACTGAAGAAGTGATTTGGGAAGCGTTTATGTGGAACCAAAGATCCCAGTGAACAGTTACCTTAAATTAATGGTGTAGAGAGGAGCAGCTTGGACTCCATCAGCTGGCAACGGTGCTAAATGAAGTCAGGCTCTAAAGTTATTAGCAAAATATCTATGAAACAGCTCTGCTGTGGATTTATGAGCCTGCTTGAGTCTTCAGGGGCCGAATCTGCAGTGTGCTCAGCGTTCCCTGGCTTGGGTGGGGGAAGCAGGGAATGCTCAGCATCCGTCAGGATTGGGGGCTCCTGAAGCTCAGGTCGGGCTAGCAGGGCTCACACCTTGAACTCCCTTCTTAATCCTCAGATGGAATTGAAAGGTCTTCTCTCCACACTTAGTAAATCTCCAATTTTATTTCTCATTATTAAATCATGGAATTGGCCATAAATGTTTAAATTAAGTGAAAGGAAGAGAGATTTGTGAGAAAATTGAAGCCTCTTTGAGGAATTGAAGACTAATCTCCAAGGATGAAGGAAGTTGCATTTGCCAGACCCAAAAGTGAAAGGATCAAAAAGCTACAGAAAAGAAATAGAAAATTGCATGGTTTAAATCCTCTCCCCCGCCCTCCCCCTAAAACCTCTGCTGTTTTTCATATAGGGAGAAGCTTTCTGATAAGCAGCACAGTGTAAAAGATGCTCCTTCCTCTGCTGCTGCCATCCTCTGTGTGTGTGACCCAGGGAAACTGGGTGACCTCGGTGTCCCCAAGTGTGGCAGTGACACTCCTGCTCTGTGTGCAGCGAGACCTTTTGGACATTATTAGTGTGAGCTGGGAATTAATTGGCTTTAGATGCCTCACTCTGACTGGAATAAAGCCTGCTTTTTTTCTTTTCTTTTTTTTTTTTTTTTTTTTTTTTTTATTTGCCCAGTGGATTATTCACTGTTTTTTTTTTTTTTTTTGTTTTTTCATTAGCACAGTGAGTAATTAACTGTTTGATTTTTCACAGACTGAGTTTGATTCTCCATCTCAGGTAATTTTTCAGGAATACACGGGAGGGATTTTTTTTTTCGCCCTTCAAACCAAATGGCAGTGAAATTAGAGGAGCTTGTGGCTTTTATCCTGGATATGATTCCCTTCTGGCCTCAGTTTGTGCAACTCAGACCCTGGTGAGTGCCCCCAGTGACCGTCGTGGGTGACATTAATTTGTGGTGCATTAGAAACACAAGTAATGAGGGCAGGCTTGGGACTGGATTATTTTCAGATATTGAGGGTGTTTTGCTTGCTGAGTTTAATCAGGTGCAGCTCTAAAAAATATGAAAATAACTGAGATTTGGTGGCTCTGTCACCTCACAGGGACACATCAGCAGGGTGAGGGTGGGTGGATACACTGCTGGTGTCCCCTGCAGAGGCAGGCAGAAGGAAGGATGTGCTGATCCCAGCTCTCCCAGTTCCCATGGCCTGTTTAACCCTGGAGAAGTGGCTGTGGGAAAGAGGGGAGCCTGCCAGGGAGGGGCCAGGGCTGCTCAAAGCATGGGCAAGAGGATACCTGTGTGCCAGGGAGGAGGAGATGGACACCCAGCAAACTCAAACAATGACACAGACAACGTGATAAGCACTCAGGATCTGGGTTAGCTTGGGCTCAATTCAAACTGCTCCCTGGAGGGGCAGGATTATATCGTGTTAACAATTCCCTGACCTGTCCAGGCTCCGTGGAAATGGGCTCTAAACTCAGCCAGGGGTACAGCGGCCACTTTCTCACACTTGCAGTGCTGACCCAGTGCAGGCTAACACAGACACCTGCTCTATCCAGTCCATCTGTAATTAAAGAAAGCAGCCCCTGAAATGAGTTTCTGCTCGAGCTGTGGTGCCAGTTACCAGCTGAAGTACGCTCCATCTGCCTTGTAGCAACTAAATAGCACAGGTGAGCTGTGCAAAAAGAAACCCCGAGGATTGTTAGGGAAAGAGGGTGGCCTCTGGATGCAATGGAATTCTTTATCTTGCTGAAACAGATCTGAGAAGCAGAGGGGGGAAGGAAAACTGAGTGCAGACAAAGCTTTCTCCGGAATGCATTGAAAGGACCAAATGAGCCGTTCAGAGCAAGGGGAAAAAAGGTTTTTTTAGGGAGTGTTAGCAAGGAGATGTTCCTAGGTCTGCCCAGGAAATAAACCCAGTGTTGTGTCAACAGGGTATAAAGGAAGAACACCCAAGTGGTTTTCTCTCTGTTAAAAGGCAAACAGTGAAATGGATTTCAGCTGGGGCTGTGCTGTGCTGGGAGGAGAGTGGGGTGGCAGGGTGGCACACAGCAGAGCTGGTGGTGGAGATGGTCAGTGTGATTTGGGCTGTGACCCCTGGAAAGCCCTGAGCCCTTTCACATGGGTGAATTTGCCACAGGCTGTGCAGCAGCCACGTGAGTCTGTCATAACCCTGGCATCGGGCAAGGTCTTCTCCAGCACAGTCTGGAAGAAAATGCCCCTTGCTTTGTTTAAAAAGCTGCTGTGAGCCCAGCCCGAGGAGAAGCAGGGAATGGCAGAAACTGCAGCTGTTTTAGTGGTGGTAATAGGTTTGGGCACCTCTGATGAGCTCATTAGATTCTATGACTAAGCCTATTACAGCTTTTAAGTTTGGAGCTGGGGTTAATGTGACATGCTGATGGCTCCAGCTCTGGAAATGGTCTCACTTTGCTTCTTGGGAGGGAGATTTTTTTGCTGACGAATCCTCAGGGCACTGGTTTAGCTCTGGGGATCCCAGGATTGCCTCCTTGGCCTAGCATGAGTTGTGTGGGTGCAAACCTGCCATGTCTGTCCAAAGTGAGGCAGGGAATTCCTGGCAGAGCAGGAGTTAACCAAGCCCCTGGGCTGGGGCTGAGCTCCTTGTGTTGTGCCTGGGTGGCACCCACAATGCTGCCATTGTGCCCTGCAGCCTCGGAGGAGCTGCACAGCTTGGGGTAACAGGATAAAGCTGTCCCGATGATGTTACAGCCCGGGGAGATGCACTGCAGCCACTCAGCCATGACTAATGCAGCTCTCCTCCAGCTCCCCCGTCTTTGCCAGGCAGGACAGGCCGTGTTTCAGGCAGTTTCTGATTCCTGCCCTGCAAGGATGGAAGTGGGGAACCAGGCTGGGGGGATTTGTCCTCACTCTCAGCATGATTTATCATCCAGGTCAGGCTTGGAGCAGCCTGGGCTAGTGGAAGACATCCTCCCCATCCAGAGGGGTGGAATGGGATGAGCTTTAAGGTCCCTTCCAACCAAATCAAGGTGGGATTCTGTAATTCTGTCCTTGACCAGCCACTGCAGAAAAGGAGGTGCCAGAAGTGAGTAAACAGGAGAGGGATGGGTGAGCAGGCACAGAGCAGGTGGGCACTGCCAGCAAAGGGCTGTAGCTGCTGCATGAGCCACTGCAGCCGGTGCTGCTGCCATCTCACATCCTGAACACGCAGTGGTTATGGGTTTGCAGGTAATTTTATGTATCCAGCTCCAGCAGGACCCTGGGGGCAAGAGGGTGCCCAGAGCTGGGCCCTGGCACTGCAGGGATCTTGGCACCATCTCTGTGTGGCAGCACAGAACCACAGACTGGGCCAGGGCAAAGAGACCTCAGGGTCATCCCAAGCACAGAGTTGTGTCCAGGCAGTTCTGGAATCTCTCCAGTGAGGGGGACTGCACGCCCTCTCTGTGCAGCCTGTCCAGGGCTTGGTCACTGCGCAATGGAAGTTCTTCCTTGTCCAGGTGGAACTTCTGGGATCAGTCCCTGCCCATTCCCCTTGTGCCACTGCTGGGCCCCCGGAGCAGAGCCTGCTCGGAGCCCTCCCTGCAGGCACGGACAGACAGGGGTGAGCTCCCTGAACAGGGCACAGCCCCAGCTCCCTCCAAGGGAGATGCTCCCGTCCCTTCGTCTCTGTCGCCCTCGGCCGTCCCCGCTCCAGGATCTCGCTGTCCCCGCTGTGCCGAGGAGCCCAGAGCTGGACGCTGCGCTCCCGATGCTCATCAGAGGGGCAGGATCCCCTCCCTGCTGCCACGGCGCCGCTCTTCCCATCGCATCCCAAGGAAACCCTCCTTGGTGACAAGAATGACGTCATCGGCGTCGCCGTCTCCACGGCAACGGGGGGCGCGCCCCCGCCACGTGACCGCGCGCGGTGTCACGTGATGTTTGCAGCTGCTTCCGGGTCGATGCGGGACGCGGCCG
>WEIU01017664.1:683351-714478 GCA_013389925.1 Aegithalos caudatus
ACAGGCCCTGTGAGGGGATGGGGACACGCTGTGTGAGGGGACAGGAACAGGCCCTGTGAGGGGATGGGGACAGGCCCTGTGAGGGGATGGGGACACGCTGTATGAGGGGCGGGGAGAGGCCTCGGGAGCCCCGAGCTGTCAGGGGGCAGCTGCGTGCTCGTCCTGCCCCGAGCCCAGCAGCACGGCCAGGGATTTCCAGCAGGGAATGATTGCAGTGGGACAGGGTGAGGGTCGGGCCAGGAGCGTGCCCAGGGATAGTTCAGGTGTGTCCCGTGTGCTCTCTGCACTCCTCAGCACAGTGCTGTGCTCTGGGAACAAACAGCCGTGCTGGGTTTGATGGGGGCCTTGACAGGATGTCACCTGCTTGGGTGGCTCGTCCTGCTGGCTCTGAGGGTCAGGCTCCCTGCCCTGCTATAATTCCTGATAAATCCTGCTGGGATTTCCCTGCCCACGGCACGGGGCAGTGGAACTGGGTGATCTTCAAGGGCCCCTTCCAGCCCAAAGCGTTCTGTGATTCACTTCTCTGCCTCTCGAGATCATCTCAAAAATAATTTCCCTGAATCATGTCTGGGGAGAACGATGTTCCAGCTCCTTGCAGAGGGATGTTTGTGCCCTTCATCCATTCCTTAGGCTTTGTTTTCCATGTATGCAAACATGTCAGGATGTGTTTGGCGTGTGACTGTTCAGGATGTACCCCGAAGGCATTTGAGTGGCACTGGAATTTCATTAGCATGTCATTAATGATGTCATCCTCCTGAAGGGTCTCTTCTCCTCCTGGGAGGCTCACAGCACAGGGGATGGAAACATTTTCCATGCTGGTTTTAGTGTTCTCTATTCATTCATCAGCTGCAGCAGCACACTGGGTTTCCCTGGAATCAATCCCAAGTCAGGGTCGTGCTCCTCTTTCCAGTCACTTCCCAGTTTGGGAATCCCAGCACAGGAAGGACCTGGAGCTGTTGGGGACAGTCCAGGGGAGACACCAGGATGATCTCAGGGATGGAACAGCTCTGCTGGGAAGAAAGGCTGGGAGAGCTGGGATTGTTTACCAGGAGAGGAGAAGCCTTGGGGTGACCTCAGTGTGACCTTGCAGGGAGATGGAGAGGGACTGTTTCCAAGGGCCTGGAGTGACAGGGCAAGGGGACACAGCTTCCAAGTGTCAGAGAGTGGCTTTAGGTTGGATACTGGGGATAAATCCCTCCCTGTGAGGGTGGGGAGGCCCCTGGATCCCTGGAAGTGTCCATGGCCAGGTTGGATGGAGCTTGGAGCACCCTGGGACAGTGGAAGGTGTTGGAAGGAAGGATTGGAATGAGATTATTTTTAAGGTCCCTTCCAACCCAAACCACTCTGGGATTCTCCGCCCTTCCTCACTGGGGCCACAGCCCTGCAGCAGAGCACTTAAATATAACAACAAAAGCCATTTGTTGTCACCTCTGAAAGCCCAAGGGCCTCGTTTGCACTCTGTGCTGTCGTTTAGAAAAGCCAGAGCTATTTTGAGACGTGAATTGTTCCTCCTGCTGTCAGCAGGGACACCTCAGAAACGTGCACCTTGCAGGTCACCCTGTGCTGCCCTTGTGCTGACAGCATCCCTGAAAACCTGTCATTCCCCCTGCACATCCTGCTGCTCCTTGCTCCCAGGCAATTGCAGGGATTCACAGGAGCCACGTGTGGCACAGATGATTACAGGGCACGTGAAATCCCACGGGAAGGGAGGTGGGGAAGGTGAGTGCCATGATGTTGTTGTCATCTCACAGTGACACTGGTGTTCAAAAGTGGAGCTTGAGGAAGAAAATGCTGGGGATTCAAAGCTGTTGGATGTAAATGTCAGTGGTTTTTCTTCTCAGTTCTGGATTGCTCCCACACTGTAGCTGAAAACACCATTTTTTGTCCTCTAAGGTGAGTTTCTCCTGTGGAATTTCCAGCTGGTGTTTGTTCAGCAGATAAAGAGGGATGGAGCTGATGGAAAAGCCACGTGAAGGACAGGCAGCTTTATGCACAGGGGAGTTCCAGAACTTCCAGAGCAGGAGGTCTGAATGTGTGTTTGGAAAGCCCTGTCTGTCTGTGGATGCTGCTGAGCTCCCAAACCACTCTGGAACGAGGCCCTTCAGCCTAAAACCTTGGCTACAAATTGTTCCTGTACCATGTGGAATGGCTTAGCCTAAAACTCAATGCCTTGTTCCTCTCAAACTCCAGTTGGAGGATTTATTTTTTGATTCTAGATAGTGACATGAGTCAAGTTTGAGCTATGAATCAACCAAGCTGTTGAGAGATGAAAATGGTGTTTTGGGGGTTTTTTTAAGACTAATCCTGTGAGTCCCTATTTGTGGTATTTAAACTATACATATACTATAAAAATGATGAGATGCTTCAGTCAGTTGCTGAATGAATCCATTATTGTATTCAAATCCTTTTGGTTGGTGGGTTTTAGGTAGTCTGGTCATGAAGAAGTGAAGTAGAACTTGTTAAACAGGTGATTCTCAGCAAAGGGAGCCTTAGTGAAAATCACTTTTGTTTAGAATTTTATATCTAGATTTATGTCCTTGCCTGTAACAAGTCTAAGGGAAAGAAACTTTAATTCAAGATTAGCAACATGGCTTGCAATGAACACGTGCCCCCAGTTTGAGGTTTAATAATGTAATTTTTGCAGTAATTAGTGGGAAAGCTGCCCTATGACTCACTGCACAGTGTAGGAAACCTGCACTGCATCCTGCACGTTCAGGATTGTGATGCTGTGTCCACGATGGGCAGCAGGACTAGGAGACCTCTGGAAACAACCATCTCTTCATTCCTGAGCCAAGCTGTGCTCCTGTGTGACAAACCCATCCAATTCCAGGTGCACAGGAAAACAGGGCAGGGACAGAGGCTGAGTCCCAGCTGGGCAGGGCAGAGCCCTGGCCGTGGAGGGCTCCTGGTGCCAAAAACACTCCCAGCTGACTCTCAGTATCTCCCCAGGCAGCTCAGCAGCCTGTGCTGAGGCAAGGCCTCCTTCCTGTGCTGTTCTGTGCCATGCCCAGATATGAAGGGCACAGTTATTATCTCCCAGACACATTAGGCAGCTGCAGAATGGAGTTGGCAGAAGTTGCCTTTCAGCCTGGCCAGGCAGTGTTGGGTGACACAGCAGAAAGGGGAAGCTGGCAAACAGCTGGTGGAGCAATCTCCTACTCACAAACAGCTGCTTGTTCCTTCCCCTCCTGCCTGCCCTGGAAAGGTGTTTGAGAGGAGCTGTGGATTTCTCACAGTGCTCGTGGGAGGGGCAGGAGTGACAAGGACAGAAGTCACCTTTTGCAGCCTGGAGTTATCCTAGAAGAGCATGTGGGGTAAGGAGGTCTTGAACTTGGCCTTGAAGTCTTGAACTTGCTGTGCTTGTGCAGCACCAAACCCTCTGGCTCTGGGTTATTTTCAGCTAATGTTTTACTTTAATCTCAAGTTTGAAATAGGACCTGTTCTGGATGATCTGGAGCTCAGAAATCAAACCTGTGACCCATCTGCTTGATTTCCCTGTGCTTTCAAGCACCACTATTAGAAGTGATTATTATTTTCTGACTGCTCATATGCTTCTATTTTTCTCTCCTTTAACCAGAAGTCCAAGAAGGGAGCATGGACCAGCCCAGTGGAAGGAGTTTCATGCAAGTTCTGTGTGAGAAATACAGCCCTGAGAACTTCCCCTACCGCCGTGGGCCTGGCATGGGGGTGCATGTCCCAGCAACTCCACAGGGCTCACCCATGAAAGGTAAATTCTCATCTTCTGAGCAGAGGGAGGGTGCTGGGAGGAATCAGCTGAAAGAGAAATGACCTTGAATTGTCCAGAAAAAGAACCATCACAATGTGGTATTTTTTCACTGGAGAGTTGAGAGACTGGAATCTAGCAAAGGTAGAAAGTGGCTGAACTGGTTGCTGTAAAAAACCAAATTTCTCTACAGCACGACAGAATCAGAATTAGAGAACAGAACAGAATCATTTGGGTTGGAAGGGACCTCCAAGATCACCAGGCTCCAGCCTGTGAGTGGAAGATGGCCCTGTGCAGTCTGTGTTTTGAGAGTTCAGCAGTCCTTGAAGCTTTTCTTCAGGCCTCTGACCCTATTTTATTATTGGCTGCAGCAACAGGTGTTTTGGCAGAGGTGGCTTAAAAATACATAAAATATCTAAATGTGAGGTTGGTTCCCATGCCACCAGCCTGCTTTGATGCCTGCAGGGACAGGAGCTCAGTGTGCACAGGAGGGGACATATTTCAAGCCAGCCTGCTTTAGTGACAAGTGCCTCAGGTGAGCTTGCAGTGCACTTTGTCTTCTCAAGGCACCAAATGCTTTGTGACCTAGTGGAGAATTCCTCTCTCCTGTGCTCCTGCCTCGAGGGAATTTAGCCAGATGTGTGTCTGAAGCTCTGTGCTGCTCCTGGATGTCCTTGAGCCTCCCAGGCTGCAGAATCTGTGTCACCATCTCCTCTGAACTAGATCCATGTGACACCCTTTAGTCTTCCCTCACGCTCTGATGTTGGCATTTAATTCTTGCTTTGGGTCTGAGGTTCCCATTGATCCCATCAGAGCTGCCCCTTCTTTGTGTCACACATCTTGCCCATCGTGATGTGTAGGAGTAATCCAAACATCCATCAGGTCAATTTGTGTCATAACCAGCCCCAAAGGGGAAAATAGCCATGAAAATCAGCTGGATGAAGTTTCCAATAACTGGGTTTGACAGAGGAGAAAAAAGGGCCTGAGTTCAGTTGAGGATAAAACTCTCTCAAAATGAACAAGAACAGAAAAATGGCCTGATGGAATGTTCAGGCAGTGCCCTCTCTGCAGTTAAATTTACCTCTCTCCTCCTCACCTGAGCTGTTTGGGTGCTGAAAGGAGGCCACATCTTAAAACGTGACTTACAGATACTGCATCAGTAATTCCCAAAGTGCCACACTATCCTTTTAAGAAACCAAACACTCGTGAGCCAGAAAACTTGGAAACCCAGATCACTCCAGGTAATTGTTTGCTGCTAGAATCCCTTCCTAGTCATGCAGCTGTCAAGTGTTAAGGAGAAAAGGGGCCACCTATTTAGGAGAAAGCTTGTGGTTAGATTTTAATGAATTTCAGTGCTGCAGAGAGGTGGGAAAGCCAGGTTGTACAGGAAAGAGTCTAGGACTGATGGCTTGCCTTACCTCAGCATGGATTTCTTGTGTGGAAATTGTTTCCTGTTACACACCCCCAGCTTTTTGTCATGGTTTAGCCTTAGCACAGCAGGCTGTGATTGAGGTCCAGGTCCTTGGTTTTAGCTCTGAGTACATTTACCTGTCTGAGGAGGAGCTGGAGCAAAACCAAAGCAGAAATGGAAAGGCAGAGCAGAGACCTCAACTGAATGCTGAATGCTCTACACTGAACCTTGGCAAGGGAAAGCTTAGAAAGGAAATGTTGAAATACCTGCTAAGAAATGTTTAAATACCTCCTAAGAAATGTTTAAATACCTCCAAAGAAATATTTAAATATCTCCTGGCTGTTACTAGGCCCAAGTGGGCTCAGGGTAAGAGGATAAGTGAGTCTGGCTGTGCAGCTGACACTCCCCTAGTCCTGTGTCCTATCTGCAGCAGCAGCTGCCTGGGGAAGAGCAGAAGTTGTGGCAAGGACTGATAGGAGACAGGCCATAAATGACAAAGGACAGGCCTGAAATACACAGAAATACAGGGAAGAACTGAAGAGCACTGATAGGAGTGGTACTTCATGTTTACAACCAAGACTTCGGGGTGGCGCCACTTATAAAATCCGTGTTTAACCTGAAATCGGTGTAAATTCTGACATTACTGCTAGATTTCTCCTGCTGGCTGTAACATCCCTGTTTGGGGCTGGGTTCTGTAGCTGCAAGGCAGTGCTGAGCAGAGGCAGCTTCTGTTTTTCCCTGTGCCAGACCGCCTGAACCTGCCCAGCGTGCTGGTGCTCAACAGCTGCGGCATCACCTGTGCCGGGGACGAGAACGAGATCGCCGCCTTCTGCGCCCACGTCTTTGAGCTCGACCTCTCTGACAACAAACTGGAAGACTGGCACGAGGTAAAATGGTGATGGGCACCTCACTGGGTACCTAGCTCAGCTATTGCTGGCTGCAGATGCGTTGCATTGATGAGAGTTCCATTTTTGTAGCTTCTTTCTCACTTCTGAAGGTGATGTTTATTTACTTCGACAGCAACTGAGCAATACATGTGAAGAAATTAATCCAGTGTGGCACTTCACTCCTGTACCTTGTGACTTACAGTCTTGGCCTGTGGGTGAAAAATCTGTGTTTTTATTTTAAATCATCATGCAAAGCAGTGGAACTGGCATTTCTAATACTAAGAAGTTAATGAGCAGTTCAGCTTTTAACAGAGTGGCAGTTGATTCCCAGCTTTGCTACTGTGATGGTGGGCAAGGTATTTATTCCTTCTCCACATTTGTTGCCTTATCTGCAGAGAAGATTTAATAATATTTACCACAAAGGGTATTTCTGCAGCCTCATTAATTAATGCTAAATGCTGTTGTAAAATCCTTTGAAGTGCTTGGATGAAATAATACTCAATAAATGCAATGTAACAGGAGTGAAACAATCTCAATCCATTCAAGTGTCATTAAGTTCCTCACTGGATTATGCTCTCCTTTTATGTTAGTGTTTATTGTTGGAAAAAAACAGGATATCATGGGGTTTTGTGCCATGAGATTCTCATGTCTTTAAGGAGGGAGGGAATGCAGTGTTTGCAGTGTCCCAGCTCAGTGGGGCTGACTCACATCTGCTCACACACTGGTCACTCACAAGCTGCACATCCCACACCCTGCTCTGTGTTCAGTCTCTTCAGGCTGCCCTGGGACTGAAAGGCTTCTGTGTGTGCTGGCCCCTTCCTGTGAGGCAGGATTAAGTTTTCACAGCCCATCCACACCAGATAAATATCTCCCCACCCCTAAAACCTGCCCGTGCTGGGGATTCCAGATCCCTGGGTAGCCTGTTCCCATGCTTAGCTAATAACCTCATAGGCTAAACTGTGTAATTTAAGTCTCCTGTGCTGCAATTTCAGCCAATTTCTGCCTGCCCTGTTCTCAGCAGGCAGGAGGAGCATCATCACTGTTCCTTATACAACAGCTTTTTATGCCCACTAAGAAGAACTTTAATGCATCCTTTCTTTATTTTAGTATTATACTGAAAAAATACCCTTCTTCCAATCATCCATCATTAGCCATTTTTTTCCTAAATCCTGTGTTTTTGCTGCACTGATATCATCCAGTTTGCCTGCTTAATTCCTGAGCCGTAGCACCCAAACCATGACATCACCTGAGAGGAGGTGTGAAGTGAGGCAGACTCATTCCCTCACGTTTGCCACACTTGAATTCATGAGACAATCACCCTTTGCCAACAGCTGGGCCATTTATTGCCCTCTGTGTGCCATGGTCTGCCCATCTCTGCCCACCCAAAGCTTTGTGCAGTGGGGCTCTCCAGCCAGGCCTTCTCTGACTCAGAATTATTTTCTGCATTGATGTCTGCTGCTGTTGGAACTGCTTCCCGCTCAGTTCCCCACTCCAGGAGGGAATTAGGGATGGGCTGAGCTCTGTGGGGAGCAGTGGGAAGCTGGACAAGTGCTCAGGGTTGGCCATGGAGGCAGGAGAAGTGTCCATGGCTCCCTGTGAGCGAGGCCTGGCTCCTGGAACGTGCGGCTGCTCCGCCTTGGGCTCCGGGTGGATTTTATGACCTCTCCCAAGGGACTGCCTTTCTCTTATCAAGCTGCTCCTAGAGTGTAATTAAATGAACTCTTGAGGAGAATGAGCAATTAACCAATCCATCTAGATCAGGAATGGCTGGAGTATGAGTTACAGGTAGATATCCCTATGTTTTTCCCTATATCATTGCTTTGTGATGATTCCACAGGGCCCCATTTAGGAGGTGGGATATTATTGCCAGAGGTCCGATTACTGCCTGATACACATTTCTTTCTTTCTATTTCTTTTTCTTTTTTGTTCTTCCCTCCCCACTCAGGTCAGTAAAATTGTGTCCAACGTCCCCCACTTGGAGTTTCTAAACCTGAGTTCCAACCCTCTCAGTTTGTCCGTTTTAGAGAGAAGTTGCGCTGGGTCTTTCGCTGGCGTCCGCAAACTTGTGCTCAACAACAGCAAAGCTTCCTGGGAAACAGTGCACACCATCCTGCAGGAATTACCAGAGTAAGCCTGGGAATCTGGGGGTTTACTGCACTCAGGACCAGGCTGGGTTGTGGAGTCACGTGGTGAGGGATGAGGGAGCTGTGGGGATGCAAACATCAGTAGAGAAAGAGGGATGTTTTCCTTTGGGGAGTTTGGGAACTCCAGGTGAGTGCTTTGCATTGTTCTAAAAACCAAACTTGGGTGGTGCTGCAAAGCCCAGGCCTTCTCCTCCTCCAAACCTAAATACCAGAGATGGATAATGACCCAAAAAATGTAGGAGGGTCACACTTCCCTCTGAGTCACTGTGCAGTGAATGGTGCAGGGCATACCTGTTAAATGGGAGGTATCTCTGAGGGTCTGGCCACTTGTCAAGGAATATTTCATCCTGCTTTTCTCTGTGAAGGGGTTCTGTGGTTTGGTCACGGGCCACCTTGGCACTCTGCTCCCATGGATGTCCTCAGTGGCTTCATTTTGATGACAGATCCCCCTTTGTGTGCCTCTGTAAGCAGAGGTGATGACAGCAGAATGTCCTGTGTGGCCAACCTCCACTTCTCTGGGACTGGGAGAGTTCAGTTGTCTCAAAACTAAATGGCACCTGCTCTTTCTTTACTGGGATCTGTTCTTTCCTTAATGGGAATCTTTAGCAGTGATGTGGGGGAAAAAAAGTCATCATCAGTGTTGTATCAAAACCTCATTTTAAATCAAGCTGAGAGCACTGGGAGCAGGTCCCAGTCACTGCTGGAGCTGGGTTGGGGCCTTGCTGGGCACAGATGTGGAAGACAACCCCAGTCAATCTGTCACACAGTACTGGAAGAGACTCAAGGAACACCTAAAAGGTTTTTTTAGTCTCTGAAGATATGGATGGGAGCAGAGATGTAATTGAAACCCTCTATGTGCAGTGCTCAAAGGCCTTCTCTACACCAAGGTTCTCAGAACTGTTACAGAATATTGTGTTAAAATCACACAAAATTGATGACATGATCCTTTCTGCCCTGTGCAGCTTGGAGGAGCTCTTCCTGTGCCTTAATGACTACGAAACAGTGTCTTGTTCTCCAGTTTGCTGTCAGTCTCTCAAGCTACTCCACATAACTGACAATAATCTTCAAGACTGGACTGAAATTCGAAAGTTGGGAATTATGTTTCCATCACTGGACACGCTTATCCTGGCTAACAACAACCTCACCACCATTGAAGAGTCAGAAGATTCCCTGGCAAGGCTCTTCCCCAACCTAAGATCCATCAACTTGCACAAGTCAGGTGAGGGCCTGGAAGCTGGGATGGGTTTTGTTGGTTGATCAGAGTCTCTCCTCCTGTGTAGATGACAAGCAATGAACTTGCCCATCTGTGGGATTTTCCTGCTGCTTTGGGTAGTCAGTCATTATCGAAAGATGAGTCAGAGCAGTGTGGACCAGTTAGTTAAAATGAGCTGGAAAGGTTTTTTATGTTAGTAGTTTCCTTCTGTTTCCCATCCCTGCCTCAGGTACTCCTGGCTGGGGGAGGATAAATAAATGTCTGGCAGTGGAAGGGATGAAAGCATCCCATTTTCCCTTTATTCCCTGCTTTATCTGGGGTAAAACGAGGCCATGTGCAGGTATGCAGCATGGATCAAGCATCCCCCAGCAGAAGCTGTCTGTCATCTGAGCTCAGTCATTACAGCCTCACATGTGATGCTGGAAGCTGCTTTTACACTCCAGCCCCAGAGAATTTTCAGCCAACGCTCCAGAAAGAGAATGAGCAGTTGGGATATTGGGAAGAGCAGCCTGTGCTGGCAGAGAAGGAGCTGCAGGGCAGCTCGTGGGGGCTGTGACGTGTTTGTGTGTGACACACACACCACAAATTCATCTGCAGGAGTGCTTCGTGCACCAGCAGCTTTTGTTCTTTGCAGCTTTTTATGCTGTGCAAGTGCTGCTGAAGTGTCAGGCAGGTAGAAGGGACTTCATTAACATGCCCTACAATGTGAGCATCAAGGAATCCCTGTAATAAAAGCTTAACTAGAGGAGGAAAAGCCTGTTAAGCTGCATTTGAAAGCACTGTCTCACCGAGGAACAAGTGCTCCTCTGGTAAGTAGTTTTGCAGTTTTGATGCCAGGTGCTTAAGAACTCTGGGCTCTGTGTTGCATTTTGATGTTTTGGGAGCTGAAAGTCAAATAGGAATCCCAAGGAGCTTGTTAAAACTTTTTGGGGGTTTTAGAGAAAGCTGCTGCACTCTGAAGTTCTGGCAGGCAAAGACTCCAAGTTGAGTTGTGTTGATCTCACCACACAATCAAGGCTCTGCTGTGCTCAATCCTCAGCTTTGTTTTATTTTGCCCTCCCTGCTTGCTTTGTTATCCCACATGTCAGGTCTTGAGGGGGCTGAAAACAAGTTAAAACCTTTCCCATTAAATGGCTGGACGGCTTCTGGGACTGTTTCACCATTGGGTTGTGAGCAGAAATGGGGCCCAAGGTGGTTGTGTATGTGAGGTAAAGCCATTTGAGGGCTGTTTAGTGAGGCCTGGAATGAAAGAAGTGCTGGTGGCTTTAGCACTCTGAAGGCAGCATCCCTTTATAGACACAACATCACTGATGCTGGTCAGTCCCCAGCAGGGAGGCCAAAGGCTGAGTGGTCCATAAAAAAGCCATGGAGAGCATCCTTCTAGACCTGGAAATAGCACAAGAGAATTTCAGCTCCTCTGTCTTGTAAGCAAATGTTGATTTTTTTTTTAGCAGCACATTGTGAGCAAAAAAGCCAACTTCTCAAAGGAACAGCAGTGACATTCTCCTGTCACATATGTTCTTTGGCTGTGTCTGATTATCTTGGATCCATGATGTGTTTTCTGTGTTTGTTAACACAAATCTTTCCTCCTGAGCAGGTCTGCATTGCTGGGAAGACATTGACAAGTTAAATTCTTTCCCCAAGCTCAAGGAAGTGAAATTGCTGGGGATTCCTCTGCTGCAGTCTTACACCACTGAGGAACGCAGGAAGCTGCTAATAGCCAGGTCTGTTGG
Organism: Aegithalos caudatus; assembly: GCA_013389925.1. Lineage (NCBI taxonomy): Eukaryota > Metazoa > Chordata > Aves > Passeriformes > Aegithalidae > Aegithalos > Aegithalos caudatus. Next base: position 694,464 of record WEIU01017664.1, read on the forward strand.
TTTGTTCTGCCCAGCAGAAATGTGACAAGGCCAGGAAGGGGTGGGAGCAGGTAATCTGAGGAAAAGAGGCTGGCAGGAGATGAAGTTCTGTGTGAATGCAGAAAGATTGGAGCTTGTTCTGTGGAAAAGTCAGAGAAGTGAAAATGTTAAACCTGACTGCTCTGCCTCTCAGGGGATTTTGTGAGTCTCCTACAAATCTGTGCACGTGTGGTGCACGTCTGTGGTGAAATGAAAATGTTCAGTTTTGAAAGTTCTCGAGAAATTACACGGAACTTTCCCGCTCTCTCAAAGGGATCGAGGCACGAGCTTGCTGGCAGGAATTCTCCTAATGTTAAAGGCACTTTAGATGTGGCTGCCTTGCTGGTGAGCCTGTCTGGGCTCCCCTCCTGGCTGACTGTGGCTCTGGCTGTGTGCCTGCAGGTTGCCATCCATCACCAAGCTCAACGGCAGCATCGTGGCCGACGGCGAGCGCGAGGACTCGGAGCGCTTCTTCATCCGCTACTACATGGAGTTCCCCGAGGAGGAGGTGCCTTTCAGGTGGGAATTCTGTGGCCTGCAATGGAGAGCAGGGCCAGGTGATGGGAAATATGTGCCAGCTGTTCCATCCCTCACCTTCCTCCTGCCTTGGCTCTTCAGTCTGTTTGGGTTGAGGTCGTTAGGTTTTTGCTGTCTGATGGTCTGCAGGGTCGCTCCTGAGTCAGGTTTGGTGTTAAAAGTGCCTGTGTCAAGTGCCATTAAACAACAGAACCGTTCAGTTCATGACCTTCTTTGTTTCCTGGCCTCTCCCATGGCTCCCTTCATAATCCACCTGTGTTTGGGAGTGCCCAAAGCCAGGACACATCGTGCTCTCTGCTGCCAGGCCAGGGCATCTAATCCTCTGGACCATCTGGTGTGCGGAGTGTGGCTGGCAAGGGGAAGCTGTCCCCTCACTTCCAGGCCTGCAAATCACAAGTCTGATGGGTTTTCTTTGCCAAAAAAGTACATCCAATGATCCGTTCATCTTGGTAAACTAATGAACTTGGACAGATGCTGTTCAGTCTGTATCTCTTTTGTGCCAGCATCCACTTACTGCTTCTAATGGGCTGAGGAGGGATCATGGAGCATTTACCTGCCCTCTGCCCTAAACCCTCATGTGCTTTTGGACAGCAAAGCTTTATTATCCTTTTTTTTTACATAAAAGGGGTAGGACAGGAGTGTGTGTGTGACTCAGGGCTCAGACAGAGGTGGGGACACACTGAAGGTCACAGGTATGGCCTAGCATGGATGACAGGTGCAAATGGAATCTGCTCAGTGTTTTCCTCTGCTTAACTCTCAGCTAAAATGCCTCTTGTTTTTCTAAAGCACTGGATATGTGACTTGCCAGTCCAGTAAGAGGGTGGGAAGGCTGGAATGAGGAATGAGGGCATGGCATTTTGTGTGAATATTAATAGGGTCAGTGATTATATTTGTTAAAAGCATGCTGGGGCAGTTCAGAGGCAGAGGGCACTCGTGCAGTCAGGGAGACAAGACAGCTGGTCCTTTTTCTGAGGACAGGTCCTGACTTGTAATTTTAGAGTGTAAAAATTGAAGGAAATATTGGAAGGGATAACAGCAGAGACAGAATGCAGGAGAGGAAGGGGAAGGGGAGACTGGGAGCTCATGGTGCTGCTCCCAGAAGGGATTAATTTCCATAACTCTTCCTATTTCATGTCTTTGATGATGACAGAATGTCAGTGATCCATTTGTTGCTGGGAAGGACACAGTGGGGCACAGCTTTAGGCACTCCTGATGCCTGGGACATGGCTTTTGGGAACAGGCTATGTGGTACACATCACCACACACCACTGGGATTGGCTTGCAGGTGGGATCTCACATAAAAGATTACTGACATCTCACCCATCCAAGAAAACCAGGCTAATTTTGACCAACATGCCAGCTTTATGCTCAAAAAATTACCTCACCCTCAGATTTCTTAGCCTTTGAACACTGGAACTGCCTTTTTCATGGTCAATGGCCTCTTTGTCTGAATCCCTTCATCTGTGCAGCATTTCCAAGAGATCCTGCAGCTACCAGAGAGGGTTGTTCTGTCCTGGAGGGGTTGGGTGGCACTGCAGACCCTTTCCTAGTGAGGCAGCAGATGGCTGAGAGTGTCCCCAGTGCTGGGTTTCTGTTCCCAGACCCACAATCAGCCACCCTTGTCCAAAGGGAGACCTGGCATTCCTTGCAGAGAGATTTTGTGCCTGTTTCCTGCTAAAGCTTCCCCTTCCTCACTCCCAAATCTGGTGTGGTGACTCCAAAAGTGGTTTGTAATTAGAAACTAATCAGGACACACATGTTGTGGCTGGGGTCTGACATCTGCATTGCAGTTCTGCCTCGAGCAGAGGGAGAACAACTTGAGCACAGAAAAAGTTCCCAGTGGGCAGAGGACAGGTTCCCCCCTCCATGCTGGCAAGGTGCAGCCTGTGATAAGCTCTGTCACCAGAACCCCCCTGCCTGCTGCATTGCTGTCTGCAGCTGGAAGGGATCAGGCAGGCAGGGAAATGGAAGGAACAATTTATCTCTGTGGCTATAGGGAGTGCACAATCCAATATTGGCTGTCTTGTGGAGTGACGTCCTCGTGTCTGGGGGGTTTTAATGAGCCCTCTGCTTGTCTGCTCCACTGTTTATCTGCAGAGTATCACAGACACTTTCAGCCAGGCTCAGATCTTCAGCAGCCTCGGTGTCTGCCAGGCTGCAAGGGGTGATTAGAAAAGTCTCCAGGGTGCCTATTATTGAGGTCCAAAACATCCATGTACCGTTCTGCCTTGGTCCTGATTGATTTGAGGGCAGCCAGTCACTCACACTCCCCACTTTCTTTGCAGCTCACATACTAAGGAGCAGGCTGCAAAGCTCATTCTGCCCTTCCTGAACACGAGAAAATTTCAGACAGCTTGACCCAGCACATATTTACAGCACATATTTGGATAATCCTGGCTCTCAGGGTGGTTCTCTCTCTCAGCTTGTCTGAAATTTGTCCCCCTTTTCATCCTCTCCCCACCATCAGCCCAGTTCACTCTTAGTGCATGACTCATGACAATAATTGTGGCTGGACAGAAATTGTTGCTGGTCTGCAGCAGCAGAGATGCTGAGAATTAAAGGGATGTCCCAAAGGGGGCTGAGGGTTTGGAGCAGCAAGAGGGGAGTTGCTCTCTCCCTCTTTCCAGGTATTGCTGCTGGCAAATCCTTCCAGAGAAAGAGAAGCCCTCCCCACTGCTGACACATTGGCTGGCATTTGTTCTGCCTGCAGGTGGGTTAAACGTGGGCAGTGTTGTTTTCTCTCAGCACCAATGGCTTTCCCAGATAAATGGGGCTGCTCCTACCACCCCAGTGCCTGTGAGAGCAGGGCACCATCCCGCCTTTGGGCGCTCCGGTTGTGTCCGTGGGACTGGGGAAATCCTAGTGCCTTGTGGCACTAACCTCGGTGCCCAGCACACAGAGGGGCTGCTGTTCTCCAGGAACATTCCTGCCTCCAGCAGGACTCCCTGGGGTCACCCAGGCTGCCAGATCCCATCTCTGCTGGGGGCTGGGACACCGTGCCCACGCATTCAGCTCCGCCGGGATGGGGAGCACAAAGCGCCCTCTGTGCAGGGGCTGTGAAACCTTACCTGTCCTCGGCAGCTCTCAGCCTTTGTCATCCCAATCCCATTGTGTTTTGTGCTGCCACTCCTCCTCTTTCCCAGCCTGGCAGGGAGATCCAGCCTGGCCCGATGGGAGCGATACCAGGGGGGCGGGGTGACACAGACTTTCCATTGCATGGACCTTGGGAAGAACACTCAGGGAACTTGGCTGCAGGGGCAAGGTGACAGTGGAGTGTGTGTGCCTCTGGTAGTAAAATTCCCAGCTTGTTTTAGAGCAGGTGTGAGGGATCAGCTGGCAAGAAGTGCCATGTTTGTTATCAGCTCTCAAACTGGGCAGCAGCTCACCTTGCTTAGGTGATCTCGATGATCCTGTGCTCGGTGGAGTGTAACATTTGGGACCTAGCTGGCCTTTTGGAAAACAGCAGGAATGTCTGATGATCAGTTAAGTCATTAAGCCACAGATAGTGGGAATCTAAAGGGAAGGCTGTGTCCTTTTTGTGAGCACTGGCTTGGTTCTGGCACTCTTGAGTGAAGTGTTTTCACTGGAGCTGGAGGTGTGGAGTTGTGAGCACAGCGTCCTCTCTTTCTTCCAAATCCCACCGCAGCCACGGCTGGGATTTCTGAAACTGTAGGAGCCCAAACTGTGCTGTTCAGTTTTGTCAGGAAGCTGTTTTGAGACCAGTCAGCTCCAACATCTCAGGCTGGTGGTAACTTCACCTTCCTCAGCAAGATACTTCTCCCTGTGGGAGACTGAGCTCATGTCAGTGCCACGGTGCAGCCTGGGGACTGGAGCGCTTGGGCTTTCTGGGGCTTCAGGCCATCAGCTGGAATCAGGGTCAGTGTTGTCTCCTGTGGGGAGCACTCAGAGCTGGGAAATGTGCATTGGCTGCACCGTAACTCTGGACTCCTGGAACTTTGCAGGTACCACGAGCTGGTGACCAAGTACGGGAAGCTGGAGCCCTTGGCAGTGGTGGATCTGCGGCCTCAGAGCAGCGCCAAGGTGGAGGTTCACTTCCAGGACAAGGTGGAGGAGATGTCCATCCGCCTCGACCAGACTGTGGCAGAGCTGAAGAAGCACTTAAAAACTGTGGTGCAGCTGTCAACAAGCAACATGCTGCTCTTCTACTTGGACCAGGAAGCTCCTTTTGGTCCCGAGGAGATGAAATACAGCTCGCGGGCGCTGCATTCCTACGGCATCCGGGATGGAGACAAAATCTACGTGGAGCCCAGAATGAAATAGCCTTTTTGCCCACAGCACACTCCCCCACACACCCACACACATGCATTGAGGAGTTTTTTGCAAGGTTTTTATTTCGGTCGGTTGGTTGAGGTTTGGTTGTGTTTCTGTAGCAGGTAATTTCTTAGCCCGGAGGAAGTGCCCTGATCTGAGAACCATGCCCACCATCCACTGCAGGTGACCTTGAGGTGACAGTTGACTTCAGGATGTGTGTTTCAGTGTGGGCAATACCTTGATGTTTCCTTTGATGCTCCGGTATACTCGTGATTTGGCATGAATGGTCAGTTGTTCAAGCTAAACAATGCCAGGGTCCATAAGGGAGGAGACAGCTCGGTGCAGAATTTGACCTGTTGTTTTCTTTTCCTAAATTTTTTGGTGTTTTGCTCCACCAGAGCTCCCTTTGGCCTAGCTATCCAACTGTGGCTCGAGCTTGCTGTAGTATTTTCTTGCAGCTTGGTGCTGTCTCAACCTTTTGTTGTGCTCGAGTTCACAGGAAAGATCTCCATCAGTATTCTGCTTGATTCAGAGCTCAGGTACTTTAGTGCATCCACTTCACTCCACTGGTTTGCTTTCTGTGAGTGCACAAAATGGGGGGAAAAGGAAAAGAACTTCCCAGAGAGAAACTTTCTTTCCGAAGTGCACGCTCTATATCCACCTGATTTTTTGGGGAAAAAAAGAGGTTTTGGCTGCTGTACCCATCTCGCACGGTGCCTGCAGCCTGTGGGGATAAAGGTGTGTTGGAAAGTGAATTTTGGGATGTGGTGGATGAGCGCTGCATTGGAAGGGCTTTTGGAGCAACAGGCCAACAAGGGGTTGAAGAGCAGCTTCCCCCTTTGGCCGTTGTCCATCCCGATGCTGAAGAGATCCTCCGTGCACTTCACCTCGTGCCAGTGGCTGCTGCAAGTGGAATGGCTAAAATTCCTCTCCTGGGAGAGAGGAAGAGTCAAGTTGAAGTTTGTGTTTGTTGCTGTTGCACCAGTTCAAACCTAGCACTTTCCCCGGGGCCCCTGGCCGGGGGTCCCCGCGTAGGGCCCGAATTCTGAGGATGCGTTGGCTCGGATCAGCCTCTGGAAGTGGAGGAACAAAGCAGCTGGACTCAGGCTGGGTGTTCTGCAGGTTTCACTCTCTCTTGGCTTCCCCCACGCGCCCCTCGTAGGCATCGCGTGCTGCTGCTTCACGTAGTCCCTGTTTTCCACTGCAGAGCAGATCCCCTGCCTGGGCAGTGACATCCTCCTTCCTTCCTTCCTTCTTTCCCTCCTTCCTTCCTCTCTCGTTTCGCTTTCCTGTGTCTTCCCTGCTCCAAGTTGAAGACTTTCCCAGTTTCCTGGTTCCAAGCAGCTGCAGAGCAGTTTTTGGAGCTGTGCAGCGAGGGCTCTAGTTACACGTGAACTCCTGACCTTCATTTTGAAATGCTCCCTTTATCCCCACGTGCACTTTCTTTCCCAGGATGCTTTTGCCCACATCACCGAGCTCCTTTGGTATTCTTGGAGTTGTGTATTTCTCTTCTTCACGTTTTACCTGGATTGTGGGGTGGGATCAGTGGGGAGGGGATGAAGTATTTATCTCATAGTCTTCAGGTTTAGGATGTGGGGATTGTTCAGAGGGGATTAGTTCCTTATCCAAAGCAAGGGTTAAAACGGGAGGATTTAAAACAAGTTACTAATTTGTGCCTCGTGCCCCTGCCAAAAATAGCAATTTCTTGGCCCCGTTGAGATGAGCAATAGGGAAGGGAGTGAGATTTTCCATAGGTAGCATAGATTTTCCATAGATCTGTGGTACCTGCAAACCAAACAGCAGGGAGATAGTGGCAGTATAACATAAAATGATGCTTTTATAAGCTAGAGCTTTACTGAAGATGTATTTTCCATTTGGGCAGCGAAAATAATTTGCTGCCCGATAGCAGAACCCTTAAGCCAAGACTTCTGTATGATATATACATACCTACCAATAGGAAAAGTTGTGGTTAATAAGATATTTTGTTATAAAGCAAAGTTTTATGAAGATATGGTTGTTTAATATTAGAAGCCTATTTCAGCCCTTGACCTCCAGTGTAAGTAGGTTATCCCTGAGTGGCTGCAGAGTCCAAGGCAAGCGACCTATGGGGATGCAAAAGAATCTCTGACCTAATTCTCCAGAGCAGTAATTGCCTCTGTGGGTGTATTTATGGCATTGTACCTGCTATTAATGAGATGCTGTAACTCTTGACCAACTTCCTCAGCACAATTAAGTGTCTGGGTTTCAGAGAAGGGAATAAACAAAGGCCATTAAAGAGTGGAATGGGATGGTAAAGAAGAGCCAAGTACGTGCTTTTAAGTTTGTTTGCCCACTAAAAATTGGGTTGTCAGTGAAGGGGTCAGTGCTGTCACCAGCTCAGAACTGGCAGTAAATCCTGATTTTAGTTGTGGGAACTGGAAGATGGAAAAAGAGAACACAGAAGGTTAACAGGTGCTGGGGATCTGGTGCTGACACCCAAACCTGCTCCCCTGGGCTGTTCAGGTGTGAAATCGCCACCCTGCCACTTCTCCAGGGGAAGGTTTTTCTCAAGGCATTCACCTTGTGTGCAGATTGCAGAGCACTCGTGGGGTAGAAACCAAAAATCCTGGTTGGCTTTGCAAGGAGAAGGACTCAGCCCCAAAACCCAGAGAGAGTTTATGTGTGCAGATGATCAGCTGTGGGAAGTGGGACCAAATGGCACACAAGGATGTGGCAAAATACCCCAAATCCTGATACCTCGTGGGGAAAGGCCTTGTGTGTGTGCCACCCAACAGGGGACCATGTCCTGGGGAGAGAGGAGAAGGTTCTGAGTGGGAGGGTGCAGATGTGGCAGGGGGTTTGATTTAAACCTGCATTGCCAGTGTGTGCCTGCTTCAGCTGAAGGTCCCTGGATCTGTCACATCCCCTTGAGAAAATAGATTTGCAAGCTTCCCTGGCTTGTTTGTCCTTCTGCCTGAGGGCTCCTTCATCGAGAGCTGCTGCGTTGTTCCTGCTAGTCTGCACACAAGTCTGCTGCAGGCAGCCTGTGCAGCAGCCCCTGCTCCACGAGGACTGGGGTGACAGCAGTTTACCAAAGTGTCACACAGCTCCCTGTGCCGAGTTCCACGCCGTGCTCTTGTGGTTTTGGCTGTGTTCCTGTTGAATATCCGTGGTTTTGGCCAGGTGTTCCGGGCACGTCGCGTAACGGGCGCTGTTACGAACGTGCACGGGGTGCTGGCTGTCCTCTGCTCCCTGGCTGGGATTTGGAGCCTGGTTTTTTTGGGAGCTGCAGGCGTGCTGGTGGCAGGTGTGACCCGTGATGGCTCGGAGGAAGTGGGGACAGGCTCTCCCTGTGCCTCTCCGGGTCTGGAATCCCTCGGAGGCGCCGCGGCGGCTCTGCCTCCTCGCTTCTCGGTGAGATTCTGTAGGTTCTGTTGGTGTGCAAGATTGGAGAATGCAAACGAGGTGCTTCAAGCGGCCCAGAGGCTAAAATATTCCTGGCAGCTGTGCCTCCCTCGTTTGGATGTGGCACTTTTGTAGGCAGGAGAGAGACGCCTTCCCCAGAGCAACGTTAGAGGGGTTTCAGCCATCTCGGGCCTTTGCCTCTGTGATTGCTTTTCTGCTGTTCCTGGAAACATCCAATATAATTTAAACATGAAGATCTATTCTTGCTCCCTGTTAATGTTGCATCCATGTGTAATTTCAAAGAAGAAGAACTGTAAGTGCATCTGGTTTTTTATTCTGGTTGCTCTCCCTGGGGATACACCTCCCGCTCCCACAATTTGCCTTTGGTTTGCTCGCAGACGTAGCGGTGGAATTCAGGCCAAAATAGGTCATTGGTTTGGATCAGTTCAATAAACTTATGTAAGTTTTTACACAAAAACCCCCAGTGTCCTGAGCTTTGCACTTTTGCGTCCCCTGAAGCAAAAATGTTCCCTGTTGTCACCCCCAAAGGTGTGAGTGAAAACTGCTGGGATGTTTTTTTGTCCTTCTGATGGTTTTGTCTGTCTGTGAGCTTGGGCACAGCCACCTCACCTGTGCAAGGTGGCACCTGTCAGAAGCACAAGTCACAGAGCTGGAAGATCTGTTCCTCTTCTGGGCAGTATTTCCCCATGACTGGGACTCATCCCCACCTCCAGGTGAGGAATAAAGCTCGAGCTCGCTCACTCTCTCCTCAGAGGGACTGGCCTAGGGGTTAAAACAAATCTCACCCTCATGGCCTGCACCAAATCACCCTGGGGGAGGAGAGAGATGCCCCTCTGGATGGGAAACAGCTCCAGATCCATTGCCAGGGCATCTTCCATGGGCTGTGCCAGGTCCTTGAGATGGGAACGAGACAAAGCACTGCCTGTGGCTGCTGTGCCAAGGTCAGGCAGCCACAGAAGCCCTTGTGGCATCTTTGAATACTTGTTTGGTGAGGCATGGGAGGAAATTTCCTGCTAAAAGAATTAAGAAAAAGAAAAGAAAAAGTGTTTTGTTGTTCAGCTCTGATGTGTTCAGCTCTGCATGATGGGAACATCCCCTGCCAAAAGAAGAGAGGCTGGAAGACAAAGTCTTCCCCAAAGAGACAGTGAGACCTAATCAAACTTCATCAGTGTTCACTTGCCCAGCACAAACAGGACTGGAATATTAAACTGACAGAGGAGCAGAGGGAATCCTATTTTCACCAGTTGTGTTACAAAACGGAATGAGGAGAGTGCATTGATTTTCCTGGAGCTGGTTGTGTTTAAAATGTATGGGAGGGAAGGGAAGAGCTGGGGTACAGGCTGGAAGTAATCTGCCCCTGGAATATCAGTCAGTGCTGATATCCCCCTGCCCTCCTAAAATAGCTGTTGGCTTAGAAAAGGGTAAAAATAAATTTAAAAATTAAAGATTCCTGCTAGCAAGGCCATGCTTGGAGGACGGAGGGAAAGCAAATTTTGGGATTTGCTGTGGAGGCAGCAAGCTGCCTGGTGCCCTGATGTGCTAAAAGAGACTGCTGAGCTAAGAGACAGCTTTTGGGGGGAAACTTGCTGAACACTGCCAGGGGCACCCAGGGTAAAAAAGTCTGGGCTTCTTGTTGGGCTGCTGGTGTTCCTGTCTCCTCTCTGTCCTGACAAATGGTGGGGAGGACAAGAGAAATGAAGATCTAGCAGGGAAAATAGGGAATAAAAGGCACCCACCTAAAATGTCAGAGGGGAAAGTGAACCAAGATCAGGCTGGGGTTGGAGCAGTTCCTGTCTGACCTGAGCCTTGCACAGGCTGAAAAATCAGCTCTAGGGTGGCTCTGCTGGTGGATCCTTCACCCCTGGGCTGCTGTTCCAGCTCTCCCTCTCATCCAACATGGATATGAACCAACTCAAAGCAGCTGAAATCTTTCTTGGGGTACAGATTGGACTCAAATGTAGAGCTGTGGTCAGCCCAGATGCCAGAGGCAGGGAAAATCCCTGTGGGAACTGCAATTGTACGAGTGTAGATGATAATAATGCTCACAGCAGCCCCCCAGTGAAACTCCCCACCAGCACCAGTCCTTCCAGAGAGGGTGGAAATGGGAACAGCAAGGAAACCTCCTCTGGGTTGGACTGGGTGAGTTTTTCCTTTTCCACCTGTAAAAACAGGACTTGGATGGCAAAGCAGCTCCATTGAAACTCCAGGGCAGTGCCTTTGAACGGCTCTTTAAGCCTAGCACTGTTTAATGCTAATCCTGTAACTTTATATAGATGGGCTTTTTTTTTTTTTTTCCCTTTACACAAAGGAGGAAGGGGCTCAGTTCTTCTGAGGGTTGGGTTTTCTGTTCCCTGAGCAGCAGAGCTGCGAGCCCAGCTCCGTCTCTCTGGCATTTCCATCTGAATCCACCTGAAGGGGGTGAGCTTTTGGGGAAGAAAGAGGCTCCTCTCCCTCTCCAGGCCAGAATCTGATCTCCAGATTAGCCTGCTGGTTATCAACAGAGGAACAACCGTTGTGATTGCAACTCAACACTGCTCCAGCCCTGGAGGAGCATTGAGGAAAAGGCAGTTTTCAAGTTGGAGAGCAAAGGACTGAGCCATCGTTTCAGTCATCAGCAATAATTGGCACGGGAGGACGGGCATGCATTCTCCACTGACATAGGATTTCGCCCTGCTCTACCAAGACTGGTCTAAAATTTCAGACCTGATTGCTCCTCTAACCTATGAAACAGGTTGGTAATTTGTTTTTTTCCATACCTAAAATATTGTAGTTTTAGATGGGCTGTGTTCAATAGCGTGCTCCTTGCTGTCCTATTTTGCTCTTATCCTTGCACTGCCATAGTCCCCACTGGTCACTCTCTGCTGTTCTCTGCTAATGAGACTCAGATTTACAATCTGTACAATCTCCTTTCACCTTTCCAAGACAGGGAATGTGCTAAAACTTTTCCTTGGTGGAATGAACTTTTCCCCATGGAGAATACATGATGTGAGCGAAGAACTTTCCTTCCACTGTGTTCCAAACTTTCCAACTAATGGGAGTCAAGTGGGAGTGAAGTGGGATAAATGAAGGGGTGTTCCCCCCATAATTCTGTGCTCTGTGTCATTAAAAGGATCTGTTGGATCCACATTTGCCATAAAAACAGATCCATGGGGAGAGCACAAAGCGAGGCTGGGTTTTTAGGGAGATTTTTAAGGCTGGGAAGGTGGGGAGGCTGCTGCTGACACCCAGGCTGTACATAATGCACACAGTTGGTGTGGGAAGCTCCCACATCCCTTCCCAAAACTCTGGGAGAACTCCAGACCTTCCTGGGAGCTCTCCCTGAGCCGTGCCCGTGCGGAACGAGCGCAATCGACGGGAGAACAAATCAAAGCAGGTGTTTGAGCAATATTTTCTATTGGATTAATAATGAGTAACAAATTGCATTAGGCACAGAAGGAATTAGAGCTGGCACAGGATTTTGCTTTCATTTTGTGTCTGCAGTCTCTCTTTCTCTCATTGATTCCTGTACAAGGAGCTGCCCAGCTGTGTAAATGTTTGTGCTCCTTCCACGCTCATCCAACCCCCTGAGTGATGGTTGTGGTGGCAGCCAGGGCACAGGATTAGCTGGAGCTGAAGCCCCTGGACCATGAGAGCACATCACAGCTCTGCTGTCTGGAGCAGAGCTGCTCCCTTTGGAATCAGCCAGGAGGGACCATCCCTGCACTAAATGGATCAGGAATTGCTCCTGAGTGCTCAGAATGAGGAGCCCATGGAGAGCTGTGGCTGTTCACAGCTTCCAAATGTGAAATGAGCTCTTCCAGGTGTTTCTGGGCTTCCTTTGGCAGTGATTTGCTGTTATCACCAGGGGATTCTCCTCACACCAGTCCATGGGACAGGCATTTCAGGGCTGCCTGGCAGGTGAGGGACCTCCAGCTCTGAAACATCCACGTGTCAGCAGCAGTCAGGCAGCTTCAGGATGTGTTTTCCTACCTCAAGGATGTGTTTTCCTACCAATGTGATGCATGGCTGGGTTTGTCTCCTTCCTGTAGGATGAACAAGAGATCATTTCTGGGAGCCTGGGTGGCCCTTTTGGTGATAACAGCACGGCAGCGAGGTGAGTATCTCCCAGCAGGAAAAGATTCCCCAGCTGGGCTGTGCCCAGAGACCCCAGAGGGCTTGGAAAATGACCCCAAAAGGCTTGGGAAACACCCCCAGCTCCTTGCCTGGAGCAAGAACAACAACCAGAGCAAACTGAGTGTTTCCCAAGGGGAGGGAGGGACTGAGAATCCTAAGGGATGCTTGTGTTTATAATTTATATGGCTGTGTGTGCCTCTGGAGCATTCCGGGGGAAGCAGGAGTGTGGGAGATTTCTGTGTTAGGGCTGCTGAGCAGCTATGGCAGTGTGACACTAGCAGAGCTAAAGAAGAATTGAGAAATGTCTGCTGAGCTTCCTGTTTAAAAAAGGAATAAAATCCACATCTTGTAGCTGTGGCTTGGCTGTGATAACTCATCAGGTGGGTAACAGCTGTGAAATGATTTCTTTTACTGTCTGGCAGGAGGAATTTTGCTGTGGCCCTTTGGATATGTCTGTGGAGACAGGGCTGTGGCTTGGACACCATCAATGCCACCTTCCTTTTTGTGCCTCAGGGCACACAAATGTCTTAGAAATCAGGATGCCGGTGGGGTTAAGCCAGATTTCCCCTTATCTCCCTTTTCCCAGGGAAATCTGGAGCCTGTGAAGGGTCAGTCAGTGATTCCTTAATGCCCAGCATGGAGCATCCTCAGAGCTGGGCATCAAGGAGAGCGCTGCCCATGGGAACCCAGAGCAGCCTGGCCTTGGCTGGAGGCCCCCCAAGAGCTCAGGGCAGGAAATGAAATCATGTCCTGAATCCAGGTGAACAGAGCAGGGATTGTTCCAAGCCTGGGGGCTCTCTCATCCCAGATTGAATGTCGTGAGCCTTTCCTGCATCAGAGAGGGGAGAAGGGGGAGGCAAACCCAGAAAAATCCCCTTTTGCTCTGTGAGGAGCTGGCTGGAGGAACAGGACATGAAATGGCAGCAGGAGCCTGGAGGTGGCTGGGACAGGAAGGGATGTGTGCCCCGGGGCCTGAAGTGGCTGCTTGTGCCTCAGGCTGATGGATTTTAGGCTGGTAAAAAAGCAGCAGGCTGAAATGTGTCAAAACCATCTTCTGAAGTACTTCTGGGAGAGACAGTTATGTTCTCTGGCAGTGCCTTTTAGCAGGAAACTTAATTTTGCTGGGAAATATGGGAGCAGTTGTGACCCCTTGGGCTGTCACCTGGGCCAGGAGCCCTGGCAGGGGAGGAAAAGGCAGGAGGAAGGAAGGTGGGCACTGCCAGGAACGTGGCTCTGGGGGTTGGAATTGGTGCTGCTTGCTCCCCTGAGCACCTCACCCTGTGGAACAGCCACATCCTGGAGCAGGGCATGGATCTGTTTTCCTCATAAAGCCAAGGCTTAGGGGGTTTGACTTGGTCACAGTCCCAGGGGAGGAAAAACTGCAGCTGGGGTGCATCTCGTGGTCCCTTTGCTGTGCCCTGACTAACCTGGATGAGGATTTTTTCTCCTGAGCCTGTCCCAGAGCCTGTCCTAAAGCCAGTCCCAGCTCTGCCCTGGCTTCAGGCACCCTTTGGCTGCTGCTCTTGGGGTTTGGTGCTGTTTTCTGTGGCCTCTCTGAAATCAGGACTGTCCTGACACTGCCCTGAGGACTCTTCTCCCTCTCCTTCCAGCTCACCCCATGGCAAGCCTGTATCCATTCTGGCAGAACGACACCAAAACCCCCAAAGTCGATGATGGGAGCTCACCTGAAATCAAGATCTCTGTGCCATTCATCTTTTTTGGAGCCCCATACAGAAGCATTTATGTAAGTAGAGAAAGCAGATCTTCCCTTCATCCTTTTCCTTGCCGTTATTGGCTGCATTTTAAACACGCTGTGCCTGTCATCAGGAATTAGAAGATTTATTAGCAGCTACCTGACAAGTTCTTAGATTTCATGAACTGATAGGTTTTATGATTAAGAAAGTCAAAGGTATATTTAATGGGATAATGTTCATAGGAAAGGAATCTAAAAGGCAATAAATTTTCTTTGTGGGTGATTAAATGGCACAGCAAAGCGAAGGGCTTGGCACAAGGGACATTATTCCTGCTCCATGACAAGAAACAAGAACATGCAGGACCTGCAGGGGGGAAAAGGGGCAGCAGTTTTGTGGAGGTCCCAGACAAGGACAGGCTGCTGCTGCTCCCAGGTGATGGCACAGCAAAAGCCTGGCTTAGGGAACACCAGGGCTGGGCTGAGAGGGGTCACCTGAGCTCACCTAAACCTTAGGATGTGTCACAGGTGACAAAACCAAAGGCACTTTTCTCCATGCAGCCACCTGTGTCACCATCATCCGCATCCCTCAGTGCTGCAGAGCTGCTCTCCCAAAGCTGGGAGATCCCAGGAGCCCAAGGCAATGTCTCAGCAGGTTTGGGTGCCACCCTGCTCTGATGGGTGCCTCTCCTGTAGAACCCTAATTTGAAGACTTTTCAGGGTTTTGTTCTGCTTTTGGGGCTTCCTGCACCAACTCTTGGCCACCATGGGTAGGATGAAGCTTAGGCTGCTCACCCTTTGTCTGTGGTGTTCTTATTTGAGTTCACTTTATCATCCTGGGTTTTGCTTAATTCCACTCTTAAAGGTAACAGGGAAAGCCTCACAAGGTACAGAGACAGAAACATAAGTGTAGCTTTCCTTCCAGCCCTTTAATTCCCTCCCATGGGGCTCTGCACTGGGAGGAATCACAGCCCAGACATCTCCACATGGCAGAAGCCCCAAAAAAGAGCAGGTTTGTTTTGAAGCTGGGTTTAATGCACCCGTCCAAAGTTGGGGCCGTTTTTGGGAGCTCAGAACATCCTTGCTGTTCTGCCTCAGGATGAAACTCAGATCACAGGAACTGCAGAGAGATCCCAAAAGCTGTTTTAGTAACTGTAGACCTAATTCAGAGTTCTCTGCTGAGTGCGGCACCCAAACCCTCTTTCCCCACATCTCCTGACGGCCCAGCAGCTCCTCACCGACTCATTCTGACAAACGGGGGTCTCCACACAGGTCAACAACAACGGTGTGATCTCCTTCAACTCCCTGGTGAGCCAGTTCACACCCGAGGCTTTCCCTCTGACCGACGGCCGTGCCTTCGTGGCGCCCTTCTGGGCCGACGTGCACAACGGCATCCGCGGGGAGATCTACTACCGGGAGAGCACGGAGCCGGAGCTGCTCCGCAGGGCCTCCAGGGACATCCGCAGGCACTTCAGGGACATGGCCTCCTTCTCTGCCCTCTGGGTGTTCATTGTCACCTGGGAGGAGGTGACGTTCTACGGGGGAAGCGGCACCACGCCGGTAAGCGGCTCCCGGTGGGTGCGTTGCGTGTCTTGTCCCATCACCCGTGGGGAAAAAATCGGGTGAGACGCTCGGTGTTCCTGCTCCCCGCTTCCCTTCTGGGCAGAGGAGCAGCAGGGGCCTTTCATTGTGTCCCCTGGGAGCCTGCAGGAGCCTGGCTGCCTGCTTTAGGCTCTCCAGGGAAAGCATCGCCCCCTCAGTGTTTGTAGGATCTGAGCGAGGCTCTGACACCAATTAGGGCTGTTTGGGCTTGATCGTGATGCGCTCCTTGCATACAAATCCAGAGGTTCCTGATGGCAGCTCCCTGCCTGCATGGCACATTGATCACGCTGATCAGAGTCACACTAATGACTTGGCCCTGTCACATGGCCATAAATGTGTGAGCTGCATCTCACGGGAGGGGGATGGCAGTGGGATGTTTGTCAGGGCATGGACAGCTTTTAAATATCTGCTGAATTTGTGAGCTGTGACTGCAGCTGGTGCCAGGGGGTCTGTGCTGGATTGCTGGTAGGGCCTGTGCTGGAACTTGGGGTGAAAATAGAATCAGAGTGTTTGGGGTTGGAAAAGACACCTTCCTCTAGACCAGGTTGTCCCAAGCCTCATCCAACCCATTCCTGAATAGCAAGTGAGGGATCCCAGCTATTGTCTGGATTGTTCAGGATTAGCCTGTGTGCTGTGAGTGCCAAAACCCAGCTTCTCCTGTCTCAAGGAGTTGGCTTTGATAAACAGTTCAGCTCTTTTCCATTTCGTAGAGAAGCTTGAGATTTGATGCATATTCTTTGCCAGTCCTGGCAGCACTTGCAGAAAAATCCCACATATATATATTTATATATATATATGTGTATTTGCAGACAGCCAGCAATATAGAGATTCATGTATTGCCTGAAGAATTACATTTGCAACACAATGCAATTTATTTTGCTATGGAGAAGCCTTCCTGCTCAGCAGCAGCCAGGGCTTGGGGTTGGCATAAGGAACAGCACCATGAAACTTAAGCTGGAATTTCATTGCAATGCAGAAAAGCTGCAGAAAATTTGGGAATGTGGCCTCAGGGATGCTGCAGTTGCTGCCTGGAGATGTCACCTGAGCAAACAGGTTAATTTCCAGAGAGCCTGGTTGGACAGAGAGGGTGCTCCATGTCCAGGAGCTCCAAAGAGAGGAATTTTGGGGGTTGATGGATGTGTTCTTCATGAGGAGAGCCAGGTGTAAAATTCATCTCCTGCCACCCTCCCAGAGGCTCCTGAGCAGAGCAGGGTTTGTTCCTGTGTGGAAAAGCTGCTGTGGCACTCTCCAAGTGCCAGTGCCTTTATGAGTGACGTGTTTGTGACCTCCCAGCATGGCAAAAGGCTCAGCAAAGGTGAGCAAGAGGAAACCATGAGTAGGAGAAAGAATCCAAGGAAAGGCTGAGGAGTGGACGTGGCTGTGCTTGAGCTGCCTGCCCTGGTGTGACCTGTGCCATTTGCAGCTGCTGGCAGGCAGCTCTGCCCACACCTCTCTCCCCTGACAGCTCCCAGAGCTGCTTCGCCTCCGTGTTGGAGAGTTCTCCTGGCAGGCCTCGTTTCCTTGGAAGTGACATCCCCTGTGGTGTGCAGGCAGTGAGAGCAGCCCTGGGCTCCCCTCTGAGGCACCCTCAGAGCCAGGGGGTTTGCTCCAAGGGGATGGAATCTGGTGCCAAGTGACCCTCAGCCCTCCCCTTCCTCCAGCAGCCACTGACTGCTTGCAGTGCTCAGGACTCCTGGCAGGATCAGCTCTGGTGCTTCCCAGTGGGAGATGGTTCCATCCCTGGGCTTTCCCAATCACCTGGGAATTGTTCCTGTGGCTGTGGTTTCCTCCCCAGGGTGCAGTGCCTGGGTAGCCTGGCTCAAGGGGTTGCTCTGGATTAATTAAAAGAGAGGCAGCCCACACTTTGTGCCCTACTAAAATCCTGCTTGGTCAGAGGCAGGAGCAGCTGTTCTCATGGCGTGGTCCTGGGGCAGGGATGGGAAGGACAGGAAAATGCAGGGAGCTGAGAGAAGTGACTGAGTTCCCAGTGATGAGCTCTGCTGCTGGATCTGCAGGGATAGAGGGGATATCTTAAGGAAAGGAGCTGCTTCTGCCTTTCTGCACAGCCCTAAAAGGGAAGATGGGCTCTTCCTACCTGGATCCTGGCTGGAATGTGCCTGGAGTTTGTGGGGCTGGAAATGCAGAGTCATTTCAAGAGACAGGAAGAACACGAGCAGAGGATTTAGCAGGTAGGGAGGGGATTTGGCAGCCAGCAAAGTGCAGGATATACATGGCTGGCTTGGATGTAATCCACCCTCAGCAGCGTTGTAGGATATGGATGTGGAAGGGAACCTGGAAAGATAATGCAAGAATGAAGCTAAGACAGGGTAATGGGAGATAACAGATCACCCAAATCCTGCTCCTTCCCCCTGAGCTCATTCTCGTGCTGCCATCTATTGGTGTTCCCTTGGATCAGAGATGGTCTTCACATGCTCCCAGGTGGAGGAAGGAGCAGGAACTGGAGCTGTGGCAGCAAAAACAAACGCCTTTTGCCAGAAATTCCACTCCTGCTCTTCACCGTGAGGCTCACCCGGGCGGGCCAT
The DNA here is from genome assembly GCA_013389925.1 of Aegithalos caudatus. Lineage (NCBI taxonomy): Eukaryota > Metazoa > Chordata > Aves > Passeriformes > Aegithalidae > Aegithalos > Aegithalos caudatus. The sequence continues at coordinate 712,644 of WEIU01017664.1, forward strand.
CCGTGCGGCGGGAGGGCAGGAGAAAAGCAGCATTCCCTGTGAGTGTGCCCGTGGTTTCCCGCAGGTGAACACGTTCCAGGCTGTGCTGATCACAGACGGGGTGTCATCCTTTGCCTTGTTTAACTACCACGAAATCAGCTGGACCACGGGCACAGCCAGCGGAGGGGACCCCCTCACTGGGCTCGGCGGGGTGATGGCTCAGGTGAGGCTCCTGCTCCCTGCTGAGCTCTTGGATGGCTGCCTGTGGCTTTTCCAAGGTATCCGTGCTTGCTCAGGCCACTGAGTCCCTCAGCAACCTTAGAAATTGCCTTGTACTGAACTTTTGGGCACGGTGGGATGAGCACTCCAAAATTTGGTGGTGGCAGCAGTGCCATAGCCAGTCCCTCTGTGAGGAAGGGGATATTTCTGCATAAGGAATGCAGGAATCCTGCATCCCACATTGCTTCCTCATTTAATCTCTCCCTACATTGCTCCCCTGCTTGATTTTGGCCACTCAATTCACACACCCTTCGATCTATATGTACATACATATGTATCTATACCAACATAAATCTGTGGGTACACATCCCTTCTGCTTGTAGTGCCTGTTTAGCTTTTCATTCACATCCAGACAACCTGAAAACAGAAATTTAGACTACCTGACAACAGAAATCTCCAGAAGGAGCTGTTAAAACTAAAGAAGATGCACTGAGGGTGGAACAGAGAAATGAGGAAATGCAGCATCGCTTTCCCATTGCCAAGAAGGGTGATGGAATTTGCTCTCTCTCTGGTTTAGGCCGGCTTCAATGGTGGAAATCTCACCAACTTTTTCAGCATGCCAGGCTCCAGAACCCCAGACATTGTCAATATTGAGGAAACAACCAACGTAAACGTCCCTGGGCGCTGGGCTTTCAAAATAGACGGCAGAGAAATAGACCCGGCCAACGGCTGCAGCCTGAGAGGTAAGGGAGAAATGACATTCCTTGTCCCCAAATTTTAGGGTGCAGTGCAGCAAAAGGTGATGCTGTTGGGGTGCTGCAGGATCTGTGCTTTTGCCAGGGCGTCCCCATGAGCTGCAGCTGCAGGGACAGAAACACAAGAGAGGGTTCAGTCCTTGCACATCTCCGAGTTCCTACAATAATTGGTAGCAACAGGAAAGACCCTAGGACAGCAATTTCCTCCTGCTCATAAATTAGAGAAGCTGATCTTGTGGTACCATTTCCCTTGTTTGTGCAGGAGGAGCAGCAGGTTTTGCAGGCAGGACAAATGCCATGTGTCTGCAGCACTTACAGAGTCTGTGCCTGTCACTGACAGCAAGAGGCCATAAAGGGATTAATCGATGCACACACTGGCTGCACAGGGACTCTGCTGCTGAAAGATTATTGCATTTCCATTTGACAAATAAAACTGTCAGGAGCATCCACTCTGCTCCAGGAGTCTTTCCAGCAAGAGAGGATTGTCATTTGCTGACAGACAATGGAGACATGCGGCTTCTTTATGTCCTAGTTTAGGACTAGTGAAGGTTCATGAAATTCCAAGGCTCTTGCAGCTCCAGCAGCATTTTAGGTCCAGCTGCTCCAGCTTTTTCCAGCTGCTGACCCCAGGAAGAAAGGCTGGACTTGGCAGAGAAGCTGGAAACCAGTCTCAGCTCTGCAGGTGACAAGAGCAGTGCGAGTAGATTTAAATTTCACAGTGAATGGCTGATTGCCCTCCACGAGAGGAGACGCAGCACGAGCTGTTGGATCCGAATGACACCCCTTTCCCAAATTCCCCACACCAGGATGGTTGGAGCGTGGGCCTTGCCAAGAGGAGACATTTATCGTGAGGAAGCAGAAAATAGCTGCTTTTTTTTTTTT
>WEIU01017664.1:714510-731842 GCA_013389925.1 Aegithalos caudatus
TTTTTTTTTTTTTTTTTTTGGTAGGAGGCAGGGAAGAGAACAAAAAGTTTAGGAGAGGTAAACTCAGGCAGCGCACGGCAGGAGCCACGAGCTGGAGGAGTGTGAAAAATGCCCAGATGGAGGGGAGAGAAACTCTCACAGGGACTTGCCACCCTTGTTCTCCAGCCTTCTCCCTGCCTCTCCTGTCTCTCACCAGCCAAGCCCGCTCCCTCTGTGGTGGTGTAACACGTCTGCTCTGTCTGGGGCTGTGTGATCACTCAGCGCTCTGCTGGGGCTCGTGTGTGGGGTGGAAGTTGCTTATCAACAGCTCTTTGGTGTCATAACTACTACGAGATCTTCCTGAATGGGAGTAAATTGCTCCTGGGGCTGCTGATGACAGAGTGACTTTTTGACCAGCAGAGTTATGTGAGCAGGGGAACCATGGACGTGACAGCAGAGTTGAAGGATGGTGCAAAAGTGCTGGAAACCACCTCCAAATGGGGCTTTTCCTTGGGGAAAACAACACAAATGCCTCTTGTTCCCTGCAATACTGAAGAACCGGAGTGGTGGGTGTCCAAAATGCATGGAATAAGCTTCAAGTTTTCCAGCCTGCGTGTTGCAGCACTGACCCTGGATTTGTGACAGCACTTGCAGCATTCCAGGGACTGGTGGTGCGGGTAGGACTCGAAGAGGATGCGCCACACGTTAGAAATGAAGCCTGGGATTTGCTGAGTGGCTCTTGCTGGGAGTTTGCACAAACAAAGCAGCTCAGAAGCCCAGCAGCAGGACACGGTGGTGGTCTCCATCACAGGACCAGCAGACCCCCCGAGGGTGCACTCAGGGTGTGTTTCTGTTTCAAGAGGTGATGTAGCGTGGGTTTTTTCCCTTTCTGTCTTTCTAGGACAGTTTCTCCGTCAAGGGGAGATCTTTTGGGACAACGCCAACTGCACCACCAAGTGCCGCTGCCTGGACTTCAACAATGAGATCCTCTGCCAGGACATGGCTTGTGGGCCCTTCGAGGCGTGTGAGACGAAGACCAAATTCTTCCAGTGCGTGCCGGTGGAGAGCAGCACCTGCGTGGTGTTCGGAGATCCACATTACCACACCTTCGACGGCTTCCTCTTTCACTTCCAGGGTTCCTGCTCCTACCTCCTCGCCAGGCAGTGCTGGCCAGGCTCCCAGCTGCCCTACTTCAACGTGGAGGCCAAGAATGAGAATCGAGGCGGCTCCTCCGTCTCCTGGCTGAGGGATATTTTTGTGGAGGTCTACTCGCACAAGATCGTTCTCCCCAAGGGCGGCTTTGGGAAGGCAAAGGTAAGAGCTCTGCTGGAAGGGGAGAGCTTGCCAGGTCAGCTCCTCTGAGGTGGCAGCAGCACTGTGCCGGCAGCCTGGGCAGTGTGGGATGGCACTTCTGGGCCTCGTGTGTCCTGGGGAATGACACCAAGTGCCTGTAGCTTACCAATGGCTGTCCCTCTGTGCATGTCCCTACCCCGAGGCCCCACCGCAGGGCTGTCCTGTCTGTGTCCCAGCACGAGGGCTCTGCTATTCCCCGCGCTGGCTCAGCTGCTGGGTGTTGTCCCCGCAGGTGGACGACCTGGTGGTGTCCCTGCCCATCTCCTTGGAACTGGGTGCAATCAAGGTCTACCAAAGCGGCCTGTCCACCGCCCTGGAGACTGACTTTGGCCTGCTGGTGACCTACGATGGACAGCACTTTGCCTCCGTGTCCGTGCCGGGCTCGTACATCAACGCCACGTGCGGGCTGTGCGGCAATTACAACAAAGACCCCGAGGACGACGTCCTGCGCTCGGATGGGAGGATGGCCACGTCCGTGCCGGACCTGGGAGAGAGCTGGCAGGTGCCACACCCCGAGCGCAGGTGCTCCACGGGCTGCCTGGAGAACTGCAGCCTCTGCGACCCCGCCACCGAGGCTCTGTATTTCACCCCCGAGTACTGCGGCTTCATCAACAAGAGCGGGGGGCCCCTCTGGGAGTGCGGCTCTGTGCTGGATCCCACTGCCTTCATCCACAGCTGTGTCTACGACCTCTGCAGCGCCAAGGACAATGGCACCGGGCTGTGCCAGGCCATCCAGGCCTATGCCACCGTGTGCCAGGCCCTGGGCATCTCGGTGGGAGAGTGGCGGAGCCAGACGGGATGCGGTGAGTGTTTGGGAGGAGGGGAGCAATGCCAGGGCTTTACTTGTGTGCCCAGGGATGTGTGACAGGAGGGAGAGGAAATCCAAGGGAGGGAATTGCCTGAAGTGGAGGGGGTCAGGAGAGAAACAATTGGTCCCTCCTCTCCATGGCATCATACCCTTGCTCCAGCAAAAGTGTGGTGCAAGTCAGGCATGAGGTGGGAGCTCCGTGTTGCTCTGGAGATCATCAGCTGCCATGAGGAGAGTTGGAGGCTGGACTGAAATGGGGCCTGGTTGGTCAGTCCACCACCTTTGTGGCCTTAAATAGCTGTGGTCAGCTCAGTGGCTCTGGGGTTATTTCGGAGAAGCCCAGGCCTGGCCAGGGAGGCCTGGGTGGGAAATGGAGGGGCCAATCCTACCACCGAGGGGTTCACGGGCCACTCTGTGTTGTCCCTGCTGTGGTCAGTGAGAAGGTGGCAGCTGACCCTGAACCACGCCGTAACACAGCCCTTCTGTTTGTCACCCTGTGCGCCCACAGCGGCAGCCGTGCAGTGCCCGGAGCTCAGCCAGTACTCGGTGTGTGCCAGCAGCTGCCCTGCCACCTGCTCTGACCTCACAGCCCCGCTGGCCTGCGCCTCCCCCTGCACCGAGAGCTGCGAGTGCCCCGAGGGCCACGTCCTCAGCGCCGACCGCTGCGTGCCCGTGCAGGGCTGCGGCTGCGACGTGAACGGCCGCTACTACCCCAGCGGGGCGTCCTTCTGGGCCTCGCCAGACTGCACTGTGCAGTGCCACTGCCAGGCTGGAGGGGACACCAGCTGCTTCAACACCACCTGCCCCGAGGGAGAGATCTGCACCATCGAGAACGGCTACCGGGGCTGCTACCCGAAGCGGGAGACCGTGTGTCTGGTGGGGCAGGACCAGGTGCTGCAGACCTTTGATGGCATCACTTTCCCCTACCCGCTGGAACAGTCCTACACGCTGCTCAAGACCTGCCCAGAGAGGCCAGACTTCATCGAGGTGGACATCAACCAGAAGAAGGCTGGCTCTGCTCCCAACGGGCCGCGTGTCGTGCGGGTCCAGGCGGCCGGCCAAGAGGTGAAGATTGGAGGCACCAGGCTGTCAGACATTAAGGTAAAGGTGCTGCCCGGGGACAGGGTGGGAGGTGGTGCCTTGTGGTGTGATCCAGTGGAGAAGGGCTTATGGGTCTGTGGCTGTGCACACCACAGAGACACGTGAGCCATCGTGTGGAGCCCTTTGTGTGCCTGTGAAGTTGTTGCTGCAGGACTGCTTCTTCTGTTTGCTGAGCAGGCTTTCCTGCCTCCTCCTCCAGAACCTTGCTATTTCCCTAGAAGAAAAACTGCTTTTTGTGGGGCAAAACCCAAAGATGCAGCTGCATGCCCTCACTCATGGGAGGCTGTAGGCCTTGGAGGGTGGGTTTGGGTCAGGAAGTGTTTATAATGTGCACAGTGTGGTTGGGCAGAGCCACATCACCCCCCCTGAAGCCCATCCACCTTGTTCCATGTAGGTGAATGGTTATGACGTGGAGCTGCCCTATTTCCACCCCTCTGGGCGCCTGGAAATCTACCGGACTGACAACAGCACCGTGATGGAGTCTGAGGGGCTCCTGGCCATCAGCTACTACGACTCTGGCCTCCTGGAGATCCGCCTCTCCACCTCCTACTTCAACTGCACCGGGGGCCTCTGCGGCCTCTTCAACGACAACGCCACCGACGAGTTCTGCCTGCCCAAGGGCAAGTTCACGGACAACCTGGAGCTGTTCCTGGAGAGCTGGACCACCTTCGACGAGATCTGCAACGGAGAGTGCGGGGACCTGCTCATGGCTTGCAACAACGACTCGGAGCTGCTCAAGTCCTACAGGAGCCGCTCCAGCTGCGGCATCATCAACGACCCCACCAACAGCTCCTTCCTGGAGTGCCACAGCGTGGTCAATGTCTCAGCCTACTACAGGACGTGCCTTTTCCGCCTGTGCCAGAGTGGGGGCAACGTGTCAGAGCTGTGTGACTCGGTGGCACGCTACGCCAGCGCCTGCAAGAACGCCGACGTGGACATCGGCCAGTGGAGGAGCCACAGCTTCTGCCGTGAGTTTGCCAAAGCTCTTCATCACCCAGGGTGGGGAGAAGGGAATTTGGAACCTGCCAAACCCAGGCAGAGTCTTTTTGTTGGGGGTTTGTGGGCGTGCAGAGGCGGAGCAGCTTTTGGTGCGGGAGGCTGGAATCTCAGGCAGTTGTTTCTGGTGCCAGCAGAGACAGATTTCCCAGGGAAGTGGTTTCAGGGTGGCATTTCAGGAGGCAGCAGAAGTTCTATGGAGTGCTGTGGGAGCGCTCCAGAGCCGCAGATGGTGTCTGGTGGTGCCGTACACCACCACCAGAGGATAATCTGAATAACACTGGGTTTTAGCTGTCGCTGTAGACTTGCTGTGGATGGGAGAACATTCATAATTCAGAAACAAATGTGAAAAATCACGAGTGTGGAACTAGATGTTGGGAAGGCTGTGCTTGTCTCTGCCTCAGAGGTTTCAGGGAGATGTTTGGGAAATAACAGGAGGAGGTGATGTGTGGCACATGGCAGGACAGGGCTGAGATGTGAGGGGGTTGATGGATGAGGGGAGAAGGGGTTGCAAAGGAAATGGGATGAGCCAGTGGCCACAAGATGCTGGGACTGTTTCCCTTTTCCCCCTGAATCCGTCACCACCCGCTTTTTGCCTGTTCCTCACCCCGTGCCGTCAGAGCTGGGGGCTCAGGCTCTGCGTTTGCCAACCCTGCAGCTCTCTCCTGCCCGGAGAACAGCCACTTTGAGGAGTGCATGAGCTGCGTGGAGACCTGCGAGAGCCTGGCCTCGGGCCCCGTGTGCAGGGACACCTGCTCGGAGGGCTGCCAGTGCGACGAGGGCTTCGCCCTGCGCGGCACCCGCTGCATCCCGCGCCGCGAGTGCGGCTGCAACTTCGAGGGCCGGCAGCTGGCCACCAACCAGACCTTCTGGATGGACATCTCCTGCCACTTCCTCTGCTACTGCAACGGCTCGGACAACAGCGTGTACTGCGAGAATGTGTCCTGCAAGGACGACGAGTACTGCCTGGAGGAGAACGGCCTCTACTACTGCCACGTCCGCACCGATGCCTCCTGCATCATCTCGGGCTATGGGCACTACCTCACTTTTGATGGCTACGCCTTCGACTTCCAGAGCAGCTGTGAGCTGGTGCTGTGCACCACCATCTCCAGGCCCAGGGTGGAGCGCTCGGACACGTTCCCGGCCTTCACTGTCACGGCCAAGAACGAGGATCGGGACACCTCTCTGGCCCTGTGGGTGAAGCAGGTGGAAGTGGAGGTCTTTAATTACAACATCGTCATCCACCGTGCCTACAAATACACCGTGCTGGTGAGTGCAGGGCTGTGAGGGCTGTGATTATTTCTGAAGGTGTGACTCCCAAACTGAGGAGCAAAACCCTAGACATGAGGCCTTATGGCTTGCAAGGTTTTCTGAGGGTCAGGTCTTACTTGGGCTCATCCTAGGGTGCTGCCAGGCACAGCTTTTGGAGAGGGTTTCTGTTTTGGCTGCCTTGTTTTGGGTGTGGAGGCGAGGTCAGTGGGGCCCTTTCTCTGCCTTCACTTGTGTCCTTCTGCAGAAGCTCCCACCATCATTCCCTCACGATGTGCCTTGTTTCCTCCCTGCAGATCAACGACGAGCGCCTCTACCTGCCCCTGAAGCTGGGCCAAGGCAAGGTGAACATCTTCGCCTTCGGCTTCCACATCGTGGTGGAGACCGACTTTGGGCTGAAGGTGGTGTACGACTGGAAGACCTTCCTGTCTGTCACCATCCCACGGGCCTTCCAGAACCTCACCTACGGCCTCTGCGGCCGCTACAACGGCAACCCCGAGGACGACCTGGTGGCAGCGGGGGGGACCCCGGCCGCCAGCATCGGTGACTTTGTGCAGAGCTGGGCCAAGCGGGACGCCTTCTGCCGCGTGGGCTGCGGCGACCGCTGCCCGGCCTGTGGCAAGGTGGAAGGGTTCTGGAAGCCCCAGCAGCTCTGCAGCCTCATCCCCAGCCAAAGTGGTGTCTTTGCCAAGTGCCACAGCAAGATTAACCCAGGTTTCTTCTACAAGAACTGTCTCTTTGACACCTGCGTGGATGGGGGGGCCATGCAGACAGCCTGCAGCTGGCTGCAGAACTATGCCAGCACGTGCCAGACTCAGGGCATTGCCATCACTGGCTGGAGGAATTTCACCTCGTGCTGTAAGTGCCACCCTGCCTCCAGGTCCTTCTTTTCTTGGGGTGCCAGGGAGGGGGAGCAGCCAATCCTTCCCACGCTTGCTGGGTGAAGTCTGGGACACTGTACTCTCTTGGAGTTGTCACAAATTGCACATGGGACAGCAGGAGCAGGGATGGAAAAGGGCAAGTCTCAAGGTCAGAAGGGACATGATCAGAAAACGGAAAGCCTCAAGCTCAGAAGGCATCAGCCATCCCCCACTGTTAACCAGGGTTTATATCAGCCAGCTTCAATGCCAGCAGTGTGTGTTTGCTCTAATGGAGCTGCAGCCCCTTGTCAATAAGATGAGGATGTGCTGTTCAATCAGGCTCCTGAGGATGGGCACCGCACGCATCCCCGGCAGCCAATCTGTCTGGCAAATCGGATGGGAAGTAATTGTCTTTGCTAACGAGACCGAAAATTAAATTTGTGTCGTTTTTCCCTTCTAACAAGCAAGCTCATGGCTCAGGGGCCCTGCTGTCACAGGGTGGTGAGGCCACAGACTGGCACCATGCATGACAGGTCTGAATCACTCCCTGGTGGGGAGCCAGGTTGGTTGTGTCCATGGAGCTAATCTGTGTCTGTTTTGTCCCCTGCTCAGCTGTCAGCTGTCCCCCCAACAGCCACTACGAGAGCTGTGTGTCCCTGTGCCAGCCCCGGTGTGCTGCCATCCGGCTGAAAAGTGACTGCAGCCACTACTGCGTGGAGGGCTGCCAGTGTGACCCTGGCTATGTCCTCAATGGCAAGAGCTGCATCCTGCCCCACAACTGTGGCTGCTACTCTGACGGCAAATACTACGAGGTTCGCAGCTCTTGGGGCCTGCTCCCCCCCTCTGGATGATATTTCTGGGCAGAGTTTGAGTGGGGATGGCAGTCAGGATGGGCTGGCAGCAGGGCTAGAGAGGAGAGGGATGTCCTTCCATGGTGTGCTGCATAGGGAGTGTTTCTATCCAAAGAACACCATCATGCAGTTGCTGAGTGAAGGTGACCTGGGTGTCAAGCACAGGAGGGAGCTGGTGGAGGTGGGATGGAGAGAAGGGTGGTGACTGGGAAGGGTCTTTGATGAGTGCCAAAGTCCAGTACTGTGTGATCACATTGTGCTGGGTGCTCACACACCGTAGATTTAGTGTTTCACATGAAATTTGCTTTTTCGTAGCTACTGGCTGTCACTGAGCAGTTTGAAGCAGCAGAGTGCTGTGCTGATAGCATTGGCCATATAATAAAGGGTGGTTGTATTTTATGCCAGTGAAACTGTTCTGTGTAAGGTGCCTTTGAGGAGCCAGTATCAGGGTACTGGTTCAGTACTGGTTCCATGAGGATGTACTGTCATATGGATTTCCTGGCAGATGTGTTGGTGGCTGGCAGAATGCAAGAAAGAGGCCAAGGGGGTATTAAGCACTGTGGCTTAGTGTGTGCCCAGGAGGTGAGGGAGGTCGTGGTGGCAGTGCAAACATGAGTCTGGATAGCAGAGATGTTGCAAGCACGTTCTTCCAGCGTGTTCTTTGCACCCTTTCCTCTGCCCTTGCTTCCTGCTCTGGCTTGTGGTGTGAGTGAGGGGTGCAAACCTTATCCAGACATCCCGAGAGGCTGACGGGGCAGCCGGTGACGGGTCCCTCTTTCAGCCCAAGCAGCTCTTCTGGAGCGGGGACTGCACCCGGCGGTGCCGCTGCTTCCGGCGTAACCTGATCCAGTGCGACCCCCGGCACTGCAAGTCGGACGAGGAATGCGGGCTGCGCAACGGCGTCCGCGGCTGCTTCAGCACCCGCAGCTCCTTCTGCCTGGCGGCCGGCGGCGGCGTCTTCCGCACCTTCGACGGCGCCTTCCTCCGCTTCCCCGCCAACTGCGCCTTCGTGCTCTCCACCATCTGCCAGAAGCTGCCCGACTTCTCCTTCCAGCTCATCATCAACTTCGACAAGTGGTCCTCGCCCAACCTCACCATCATCTCCCCCGTGTACTTCTACATCAACGAGGAGCAGATCCTCATCACTGACAGGAACACTGTCAAGGTGAGGTCTCCTTAGGGGTGTCCAGCCTCTCCAGAGTGCTGCTGGGAGGGGATGGTGGATGGCAGTCTGGGCTGCACAATGGTCTCCACAAGGGCCCCATGCTGTTGGATGTTTTCACAGCTGGGATAGTGGGAAGCAGCCATGGAATCTTTTATGAGTGGCTCATGCCCATATCTGCAGGCAGAGGATATGGGAGGGATGTCAGCTTCGTGTTCTTCTCTCACCTGTTCCAGGTGAACGGAAGCCACGTGAGCATCCCCTTCGTCACGGGGCTGTCCACCAAGATCTTCAGCCAGGAGGGCTTCCTGGTCATCGACTCCAGCCCCGACATCCAGATCCGCTACAACGGCTTCAACGTCATCAAAATCACCATCGGGGAGCGGCTGCAGAACAAGGTGTGCGGCCTCTGCGGCAACTTCAACGGCGACCTCACCGACGACTACGCCACGCTGCGGGGCAAGCCGGCCGTCAGCAGCGTGGTGCTGGCCCAGAGCTGGAAAACCAACGGCATGCAGAAGAGGTGAGTGGTCAGACAGCCCTTTCCCACCAGGTGGGAGCGGGAATGGGAGCAGGGCTGGCCGTGAAAGGAGCCCCCACGACGTGTCCGGTGCCCACAGCTGCAACGAGCTGCAGTACTCGCAATACGCCGCCTCCTGCGACAACGTCCAGATCCAGGAGCTGCAGAGCGACAGCTACTGCCTGAAGCTGACCGATATGAAAGGCTTCTTCCAGCCCTGCTACGGCCTCCTGGACCCGCTGCCCTTTTATGAATCCTGCTTTCTGGATGGCTGCTACAACCACAAGAAGGTCCAGCTGTGCGGCTCGCTGGCCGCCTACGGAGAAGCCTGCCGGACCTTCGGCATTCTGGGCACCGACTGGATCGAGAAGGAGAATTGCTGTAAGACAACTGGGGCTGCTCAGGTTGAGGGGAGATGCTCTAGAGGTGGCTGCCCCACGGTCTGAGGGTAAAGGTTGTGTTTGTGCCGTGTCTTGTGCTGTTTAGCAGGAGTGGTGGAAGATCCCTGCGTGGGCGCCGACTGCCCCAACCGCACCTGCGAGCTGGACAACGGCGGGGAGCTGTGTGGCTGCATCGAGCCCCCACCCTATGGGAACAGTGAGTCCTCTGCTCCTGGCCCTATGGGAACAGTGAGTCCCTCTGCTCCTGGCCCTATGGGAACAGTGAGTCCTCTGCTCCTGGCCCTATGGGAACAGTGAGTCCTCTGCTCCTGGCTGTGGGGTCAGTGCCAAGCTCCACGTTGGGCCATTATGCCACCGGGGCTTTGGGAAGGGGTGTGCTGAGGGCTGTGACCTCTGCCAAGATGGGTTTCCCTGACCATGCACAGTTCAGGAGGGGAGCAGATTTCAGGGAACAGCTTTTCTGGGGTGCACATTGTGGGCATCTCTGGCTTAGGAGCACTTTGAGTAGCAGGGGGGTAGGATGGGCAGAGCACAGCACAGAGGATGATCCCAGCCCATTTCTGGTGGTGGAAGGAAGTGCCAAGGGGCCATTTGTGGTGATCTGAAGTCGTGTCATCTTCTCCTCCAGCCACCCACGACATCATTGATGCAGAGGTGACCTGCAAGGCTGCCCAAATGGAGGTGTCCATTTCGAAGTGCAAGCTGTTCCAGCTGGGCTTTGAGCGTGAGGGCGTGCGGGTCAATGACCGCCACTGCCCCGGCATCGAAGGGGAGGACTTCATCTCCTTCCAGATCAACAACACCAAAGGCAACTGTGGCAACTTGGTGCAGGTGAGCTGGGACACGCAGGGCTGGGAGTGTGGGACAGTCCACTGCAGTCCAGCTCAACTCCAGGGTTGGGGCAGCTCAGTGTAAGTGGTGCTTAGGAGGTGCTTTAATGGGCTGGGGGTCAGGAAAGCACAGGAAGGTTTTGTAGAGTAAGATCCAATTCCAAGCCCCACCATTCCATACCCTTTTTGGCCAGAGGGGTATCAGGTCCCTTTTCACACAGCTCATTTAGAAGTGCTCATTAGGAGCAGTGGAGTTGGGACAGCTGGAATTAAGCAGTGCCCTGTGTTCCCTCTGCAGTCCAACAGCACTCACATAGTGTACAAGAACACAGTGTGGATTGAAAGTGCCAACAACACAGGCAACATCATCACCCGCGACAGGACCATCAATGTGGAGTTTTCCTGTGCCTATGAGCTGGACATCAAGATCTCCCTGGATTCAGTTGTGCGGCCAATGCTCAGGTAGGAGCTGTTACAGAGCTGGGTGAGGCAGTGCTGGTTCTGAAGCAAGGCAGCAATCTGGGGGCTCAAAACCTTTCCACCAACTGAGCAGTAATTTTTTTTGCTGTTGTTAGTGTGATTAACCTGACGGTGCCGACGCAGGAAGGGAGCTTCACCACCAAGATGGCCCTGTACAAGAACTCCTCCTACAAGCACCCGTACCGGCAGGGAGAGGTGGTGCTCACCACCAGGGACGTGCTCTATGTGGGGGTCTTTGTGGTGGGGGCCGACTCCAACCACTTGATCCTGATGCTGAACAAGTGCTACGCCACCCCCTCGCGGGACAGCAACGACAAACTGCGCTACTTCATCATCGAGGGAGGGTGAGCCACATGAGCCACATGGTTTCCATGGTGTCTGTTGGTGCTGGAAGGGTGGTGGCATTAGCTGGGGACAAGGACCTTTTGGCCAATGAGATGGTTGATGAAAATCTGGAAAGGGTGAGGAGGAGTGTTGTTTAGAGCAGGAGTAAATTTGCTCAGTGTAGACATAGCCAGAAGCTCCACGTGTGACAGAGTACCAGGTGCAGAGAGAGGCACTTTCCTTGTGTCAGTGATGTTGTGGACAACACCTAACTGCTGGAGACAGGGGGATATGGATCATGGCACAGGCATTTTGGGAAGTTGGAAATGCCAAAGAGAGGTGACAGAGGCAGGGCACGACACCCTTGTTCAGACAAACCATGGCAGGGTCTAAACACCCCACTGTGGGATCTGGGGTGAGGGGCTTATGGGGACAGGGAGGGTGCCAGTCACAGGAGGGTGGCACTGAGCACCAGTGCTTTGCACAGGTGCCAAAACATGAAGGACAACACCATTGGCATAGAGGAGAACGGGGTGTCCCTGACCTGTCGCTTCCACGTCACCGTCTTCAAGTTCATCGGGGACTACGACGAGGTCCACCTGCACTGTGCTGTCTCCCTCTGTGACTCTGAGAAATACTCCTGCAAAATTGTGAGTGGGAAGAGTGCGCAGGGAGGGAGATGCTTGATTTGAAGTGTTTTTCCAGAGTGCAGTGAGCCCCAGAGATGTAGCCCTAGGGGTGAGGTGGGAGGGTTGTGTGTCCCTTTAGGCATGGGGAGGAGATGCTCTATCATGGACAGGTCACCTTAGGACCTGTGCTCTCTGAGCCTGGTTGGAGAGTCCCTTTGGGAGCTGGGACAGCTGGAGGGGCACACAGGGGGCCTGAGCAGAGGCTGAGGGTGACAGAGGTGGTGTTTTCCCCAAACAGAACTGCCCTCAGCACACAAGGATGGCCAGTGCCTTCTCCGAGGAGTCCAAGGAGCAGATCCTCTCAGTGGGGCCTATCAGGAGGAAGCGTAAGTGTGGGACCCCAGGAAAGGCTGGGGGAGTTTGTCTGCCATCCCAGCCTCAGGCAGCCAAGGACCAGGGCCTTGGGGTGTGGGAGCATGGCTCAGGCGTCCCCCTTTGCTGTTTGTGTCCAGGATCGGACTGGTGCGAGGACAACGGAGGCTGTGAGCAGATCTGCACCAGCCGGGCGGACGGGCCTTTGTGCAGCTGTGTGACAGGGACACTGCAAGGGGATGGCAAGAGCTGCAGGGGCAAGTACCAGGGTTGGGGTGGCAGGGGACTGGCACCCCCAAACCGAGGGGCAGTGGGGTGAGCAGCATGGGGAAGGTGGCTGGGATGTGTGGCGTGTTGCAGACAGATGGCGTGTGGAGGGCAGGGAGCAGGTGTGCACTGTCCCTGTCACCTGAGGGCTGTGAGGGCACTGCTGGCAGGTTCTGAAGAGCTGCCAGGCAGCTCCAAAGGAGGTGATGGTTCCTCCATGGTACAGGGCAGGGTAAATGCCGTGGGCAGTCTGGAGGCCCAGCAACGAGGTCGGACATTTGGGTGGGCATGATTTGAGGGACATCTGGGAGGGAGGCACCCCCTGCGTGTGTGCCAGAGCCCCAGCTCACGTGGATCTCATTGTATTGGCAGCCTCCAGCTCTTCAGGGGAGCACCGAGCCCGAGTGACCCTCCTGGTGGCGGCCCAGCTGTGGCTGTGGCTGCGCTCAGCTCCGCGGCACCCGACCTCGTAGGCGCGGCCCCGCCGCCCAGCCAAAAACTGTTCTCGTGTCAGCCCGAGTCTTTGTAGGGTAGGAGACAGCCCCCACTGCCGTGGCCACGCTGCTGCAGACCCGGCCACGCTGCGAGGAGACAAAGGGGTGTGACCTGGACACAGGTGGGACACGGACCTGGCCCTGGAGGTGAAGCGCAGCCGGCACAGCGGCAGCAACGGCAAGGCTGGGCAGGATGTTCACCAGCAGCCGTGTGGGACTGGGGTTTGGGGTTTTTTTTAACAGCTTTCCATCATTGATGTGGACTCGAGGAGGGGTTTTGCAGCTTTTCCTCAGGCTCTCCTTTGTGAGAGCACTGTAGGTGGCCCACAGCACTGTTGGTAGCGTGGGACAGGATGGAGCACGTGCTGTCCTCTCACATGGATGGCTGCAGGTCTCCACTGTCCTTGGGAGCTGCCACCAGGGTCTTACGAGCTCTCAGACTCAAGCAGAGGTGGGTGTTGGGGCACTGCCATCACTGAATGCTGTGACACCTTGGGACCATGTCACCCTCTGGCTCTCCGGAGCAGAGGTGGTGCTGAGGTTTGGTTCAGAGAGCCAAACTCATCCATGGGGGTCTGGAAATCGTGGCATTGTGCTGTGCTGGTGACAAGCTGGTGGCAGTAGCTGGCAAGAGGTGCTTTCTGGTGGGCAGGAACAAGAGCCAGAGGAAGGAGGGATGAAATTCCCTGCCGTGTTTGCCTGGTGTGCAAGGGTTGAGGGTCAGAGCAGGGCTGGGGTCTGCGGGCTCAGGGCAGCACTGGGGTGCCTGGTGACGGAGTGGGGAGCAGCCTTGGGGTGCTGGTGGCTGTGGGGGGGCTGTCTGTGTTGGTGTCTTGTCTTGTGTTTGTACTCTGTGAAACGGCTGCGTGGGAATAAAAAGTGTTGTAATCCTTGGTAAGCACCGGCTCCTGTGTGAGGGGGTGAGGATGGGGAGCAGCAGCAGGGCCTGGAAGGACACCAAGGCTGCACAGAGTCCCTGGGAGGGATGGACGGGGAGTTTTGGGGTGCCAGGAAGGGGCACACCAGAGCTGAGAGCACGGGTTGGGGCTGGAATGTGGGTCTGGCAGGTTTTCCATGGGGTGGGCTGGGATGTAGGGCAGGAGGAGCAGAGATTTGGGGTCTGGGGCAGGAGGGCAGCTGGTTCCCTTGCCTCAAGACAGGAGGTGGGTAATAGGTGTCATGGACTCTGCTCTGCTTGTTCTCTGCCTCTCAGCTCCCTCTCTGTGCCCTCTGTGTGTGTGTTAGCTCTGAATTCTCTCCTTCAGCCCTCTTTTCTCCCTGTAACTGCCTCTCTGCTCTCTGCTGCCTCATTTTTTGTATCTCTGTGCCTCTTTGCTCTCTGTTCCCAGCCTGTGCTTCTCCTGTGCTCACTCTCAGCTGGGTCCAGTGCCTCTGTGCCTTTGGTCTGTTTGCTCTTTGCCCTCTCTGCCTCTCCCTCTTTGCTCTCCAGGTCTCCCATCTCCCTCTCCAGTCTCTCTTTGCCTCCTCCTGCCCCTGGATATGTCTTGCCCTTATCTCAGCGTTAATTGATGACCTGCTGAAGGATGGCAGCAGTGTGAGTGTGCTGTACCTGAGGGAGCTGCCTGTTTCCTGAGGGACACCCCGAGGATGGAGAGGCTCCTGGGGCACTGGAGGTGCTGCTGGTGCTGGGTGAGCAGGTGGGTAAACAGCTCAGGTGGTAACAGGGTGGGGTGGTGGGGAGAAGTGCCAGAGGATGTGGGGGTGTCAATGATTTTCTTTGGCTCTTTAAAGGGTTTGACAGATGGGCCAAGCAGTGATGGTGAGAGGAGAACCTGACTGTGGGGATCACACTGACCACAGCAGCACTGACCACTGCTTTGTGGGACTTAATTTTCATAGAATCACACAGCAGTTTGGATTGGAAGAGGAAGAGACCTAAAAGCTCATCTCATTCCACTCCCCTGCACCCACCTCCCACTATTCCGGGGTGCTCCAAGCTCCATCCAGCCTGGCCTTGGGCACTGCCAGGGATCCAGGGGCAGCCACAGCTTCTCTGGAAACCTGTGCCAGGGTCTGCCCACCCTCCCAGGGAAGAATTCCTTCCAAAAATTCCATCTAACTCTGCCACCTTTACCCTGAAGCAGAGCTGGCTTTTGCTACTGAAATCCAGACTAGTCTGTAAAACTGGTCCTGGGATGTCAAACTCTCTTTGATCTGAAGCTGGTCAGGTTGTAATTCAATGTTTCAAAATCAACCTGATCATACAAAGAAGCTAAATTAGCAACTGTCAGATGGCCCAGGGTAAATCCAACCATGGGGGCTCAACTGGGGTGATGCAAACATGACTTCAAGGCTCTCAAATACTTTAAAGTTTAAAAAGAATTGAAGACAAAAGAGAAAAACCCCTCCAAATTATCTTTAAACTCACCATTCCAACTGTTTTCTCCTGCAGATTTCTGCCTGATTTAGCCTGAATTTATTAAAGACTGATTACTTAGGTGTGTATTACTTAGCTGTGTATTAACAATGATTAAAACCAAACCCTGGGTGCTGTGTGCTCTTAATGCCGTCAAGCCAAATAAAATTCATTTGAAGTTTCAAACAGTGTTGGTATCTTTTTAATCCATCCAAAATCTGCAGTTTCAGAGGGAGAAGGTGTGGGAGGGGGTGACAGAGGGACACTGAGAGTCAGCTAGCAGGGACAGAGCTGGAAAACTTTGAGCTGCTCCAAATATGCAGGAATTTCATCATCCTGAAATCAAATGGCATCACCCTATTAAAAAATCCATTTATTTTGGTGGAAGCCACACTTGTGTCAAAGCAAATAAAAATGTCTCTATGTTCTAATAAGAGCCAACAACGCTGATTTAAAATAATTTTTTACTGAGAAATAATAATTATGTGTAACTTTTTCCCTGCTGAACCCGATTTTTAACTTAAGACCAAATATTTCCCCCAGCTGAGTTCAAATCCATTTTATTATAATGGTTAAATAAAGATGATTCCAGAAGGAATTAAAGTTCTGAATGGAATTTTCTCATTGAGAAATTATGGAATTTTCCCTCCACCATCTTTCCATAGCAATATCCTGCATCTGTCCCAGATGGATAAAAATGTGCATCAAACATCTGGAATGTGCTGGAGCCCCAAATACAGGAAAGGCCTGGACCTGTTGGAGAGATAATCACAGAAAAACATCTTAAAATACCACCCAGAGTCCCTGCACCACCCAACCCACCCTGGGTTTTGGTTTATTTATTTATTCATGAGGGGATTTTAAAGCACTGCAGGGAGCTGAAAGCAGCACAAGGTTTAAAGCCAAGTGGAATAGCTTGTGCTGCCCCTGAAATAAAGTGGCTACAGGGACTTGGTGATGATTTTCTTGGTTAAAAATCCATTTGTAAGCATGGTTAGTACAGAAATAACTGCAGCTTTACCAGTGAAAATGACATTAGGTCAAGATATAACATTTTTATTCAGCTGCCTTGCAACAAAGCCCCTCTGGAAATCATTTCCCCTTTCGTCCCTGTCCTACACTTGTCTGTATTTATGACACCAGCAGCTTGTAAATAACAAATGGGACTCAATTTCCTTATAAATCAGAGTTTCTGTAAAAAAGTTCCAGTTTTAATACCTATAACTTCAAGAAATATAATCTTCTGGACTGACTTTTATATTCTGACATTTCTCTTAAGTCCTACTGAGAAAACAATCAAAAGAATTCACTGTATCTTAATAAAAATAAACTTGGCGGACACAATTTTTTGCTCATATTGGGAAAAAATTCAGTGATTTTAGTGCCTGAGGCAATGTCAGAAATACAGTTTGGTGAATCCCTCCCTCCCAGATCTGCTAAAGTAGAACTTCACAAGGAAACAGGAACAGACCTTCCCAGCTGAAAGCATTCCCAGCGCTGTGCAAGCAGGAATTTCCCATGGAAACGGGAATTTGGGTAGAAAGATGAGCAGGAATGATGATTTGAGCAAAGCCTTTGCTGTGCTTCTCTGCTGGAGCCCCCATCCCTGGAGAGGTGGGAAGGTGTCACCTGAAAAGAGGAAAAGAGATGGGTTACCTGGCAAAAACACAGGGAAAAACTCAGGGAAATAGGAGTGGCAGAGAGGTGGTGGGTCTGGAGACAGAGTTAAGGCTGCTGCAGAGGAAATTGCAGGGGGAATAGAATTTTTAAAAAAATAATTAAAAGAAAAAGGGTTGCAAACGGTCTGCGAGGGTGGGGAAGCAAAGGGTGCCCGGAGAAGCTGCGGCTGCCCCATCCCTGGCAGTGTCCAAGGCCAGGCTGGACGGGGCTTGGAGCACTCGGGGACAGTGGAAAGTGCCCCTGCCCTGTACAGGGTGAAACCGGATGGTCCTTAGGGTCCCTCCCAACCCAAACTGCCACCGGGGATGTCCCCCCGCTATCGCGACAGAGGGGACAGCAGGGAAGGGGCCCGGAGCGGGCAGAATTCCCCCCCTGGGCAGCGCTTAGAAGCACCGGAGGGACCGGGGAAGGACCGGGGCGGGACCGGGGATGGATCGGGGATGGATCGGGACGGAACCGGGGATGGATCGGGGATGGACCAGGGCGGGATCGGGGAGCTCCGCACGCCCCGCCCAGGCCACGCCCCGTTTCAGACCACGCCCACTTCACGCGACACGCCCCGGTCATGGCCCCGCCCCA
>WEIU01017664.1:739861-788815 GCA_013389925.1 Aegithalos caudatus
CCCCATCCTTCCCCGGGGGTCGCGGCGCGTCCCGCCTGGGGAAGAAGGGTCGGTGCGTGGGTTCTCCGCTGAGAGCAGCGCGGGTTTGGGCTCTGCCCGCAGCCCCGGCTGGCCGCGGGCACGTTCGCGGTGGTACTCGCGGGCTCGCTCCCGGCGAGATGCGCTCCCGGAGGGAGCAGCCAAGGGCACGCGGCAGGGATTGGGGCCGGGCATCCCCGCCGCTGGGGAGCCGGGAAGGGACAGGATTCCCTGCGGGCAGCGGCGCCTGCAGGGATGCTCGCGGGGAGCTCGGGCAGAGGGAGGTGACGGCGGGGAAGGCATGGCTATTTGTGAGGCACCGTGTCCTTCCCCGAGAGAAGGGCTCCTTGCGTGTCTCAGCCATCCTCCGCTGAGCCTTGGAATGAAGGGGAGCGGAGTTGCTCGTGGCAGGAAAACGCAGGAGCTGCTATTTCTGAGAGTATTCCTGCTCGGGCTCGATTCACTGGCAAGTTTTGCTGCCAGGACCATGAAGGCTCCCCCTCACCCCCTTCTTTTGCATCTTTTTTGGGTGGTGATGACAAATTACACCCGGACTTTCGGCTGGGGAAAGCTTCAGCCTTTTAAAGGCTCTACTTTATCTTTGATGTACCCACATGCTGTCTGCACTCGGCTGCCCTACTCGATCCTCCTTGCTGACACTGCCTGTGTCCCCATCACGTGCCCGAAATGCCGATGGGAGGGGACCAGCCCACAGAGGGACACGGCACACTTGAGGAGAGGCTTTGAGCCTTCAGTGACATCTGCCTTTGCCTCCTTGGATAGTGCTTCCCCCCCGGGTGCTCCATAATTCCCCCTTTTTCCTACTTGTAGGATGAGAGGGAGCCGGTCACGAGGCAGGGCCGGCCCTGGAGCTGCTGGAGGGGCACACGCAGGGCTGGAGCTGCTCCTAAAGCCCTTCTGTTCCCTTGTTTAGGGAAAAGCTGTTCCTCCTCCCCTTGAAAATCTGCTTCACCGCCTCTACCTCCTCAGCGTTTGGCTGTTTTTAGCATAACACAGCTACCCCATTTTAGAAGAAAACATGACACTTGTCTCTCATCCACGGCAAGGCACTGGTGGCACTTTCCCTGCTGTCTCCCCGTGCCTTCCATGCAGCCCACCTGCCAGGTGGAGAGCTGCTCCGGCAGGAATGTCCCTGTCACCTGCACACCGAGCTGCAGATCCAGGAGAGGGCAGGAACCCTGTCACTAGCCAGGACAGGACTAATAGGAAGCAGTGGGAGTTCAACAGTTTCCCACTGTTTGGGCTTTTCTCCTTCCCTCAAGCTTCCAGAGAGGATCTGCCTGGGGAATGGAGATGCTCTCACTGGCAGCAGAGCACACAGCACCCGTTCCTCCCTCTGCTTTTGGGCAGGACACCAGATTTTAAAGCCCAGGTGTGTCACCAAGAAGAGTTACTCGGCACCAAACAGCATTTCTGAGTTCTCCCAAATGCCACAGCGCTTTAAATCAGGGGTCTGCTTGAATCAAAGGGACAAGAGGGAGCCTGCATGTCCTACAGATCCAACCAAACAAGTCACTAATGCCCAGGAAGCCGGAAAAGCTGAGCAGCGCCGTGCTCAGGGGTCTCGTGCCTGGTCACAAGCACCCAACAATCCCCGTGACCCCCCTCCCCCAGCTCTCTGGCACTTCCAACACCAGCAGAAAATCGTGCAGTCAAAGCACTCCTCTCTCAGGGCCATCAGCATAAGGGGCAGTGCTTGGAGCGAGCATCCTTGTGCCGTGTCACTGCAGTCCCTTATCTGGGACACATCCCGCTCCCGTGCCTTTGGCAGGTCACTTGGCCATATGCTACGCACTGGCTCGTGCCCCAGAGCTCCCTGCCCTTCCCTGGCTCTGCACTGTGCTCCTGAAGCAGGCTGTGGGACAGCTGAGAGCCCAGGCTCAGCTCAGGGGCGGGGGACAGCGGGGTTTGCCGCTGCTGGGGTGATGTCATTGGGAGAGCAGAGGGAGCGAGGCATCGCTCTGTCTGGAACTGAGCAGGGGAAGAACATCCAAAGCCTTTGTAGCTCCTCAGGAGCCAAACACAGCTTACTCAGCACCGTCAGGAACAGGCTCAGAGCCCTCTTGCCTTGGACACCAAGGCACAAGCACAGGATGTTACTTGGATTTTTATTTTTTTTTTTTAAATCTGGACCTTCGCTGCTGATCACATCCTTGCTGGGCAGGCTGCAGCAAAACTTCACAGGAACATCACCAAATAACAGGACCAGCAGCCTAACCCCCTTTGTGGCCTTTTCCTGTTTTTTCTGACTCTGAAGCAGCAGAAATCAGGAGACCAAATGCCCAGCTCTGGAGTCTGTGAGCTTTGAGACAGAGCAGGTTTTGTTCCCTTGCACAGCCCTCACCTCTGGGATTGTTGGTGAGGGTTACAATGGACAGACTGTTTGAAGCAGGCACTGACACAAGACTTTTCTGGGATGACAGCAGAGAAGCATCCTCAGGGCAGGAAAACTTCACCTTCAGGGCCAGCAGGGCTCCCTGAACCCCTTCCACAATTGTGGCACCTCACCCTGCCCTCCTGCTCCTGCCACAGTGCCTGGTCTGCCACCCACCCTCCTGTCCCCTCACAACCTTTCTGCTCCTGCCTACACACCCCTGCTCAGACCTGGGAACAGGGCCTGGCTCCAGGATTTTCCATTTCCATGGAACCTCCCTACCATCCCACGTAAATCCTGGCTGCTGGGTGCAAACCAGCCACGAACCACATGGACTGCAGCAAACAAGGGAAAAGCAGCCACTCTGGCTGTGTGTGCTGGGCTGAAGGGTGACCATGGGACAGGTGTGCACCAAGTGTTGTGTCCTGGCTGTGGCAGACAGAGAGGAAAAAATGCTGGGACAGGAGCCCAGATTGTGTCTGCTGGGCCTGAGGGGGAGAGGGGAGTTATGAGAGGTTTTATACTGCTAAAACATATCTAACCTTTACCTGCAGACATCCCTTGCCCTTCTTTGGAAAGGGTTTATCTAAAGCCACCCCCTAAAGCTCACAAGAAATCTTTGCCTTGAACCACACTGGGACAAAAGACATCTCTGAGTGCTGGTGGCTCCTGTGGCAGCCACTTCCCCTCTCTGCTGTCACTGCAAGGCTTGAGCCTCTGCCCGTGCTCAGAACCTGCATGTGGCTGTCACCTCTGTGCCTCCCTGTCCCCTGAACCAGCATTAGTGCCTGCCCTAACATCATTTTTCTCTTCCCCTTCTGGGGGGAACTATTTCATTGCTCCCAACCTTCTGGTTTCCTGCTGATAACCCACACTGCCTTTGAAGAAAACCACAGAGTTTTCATCATTTCCAGGCCATTTACTACGACCTGACCTCTAATCAGCCCAGCACTTGACCTTGACCCTGCCCACCCCTCTGTGCTGATGGAGCCCTCAGATAACCTCCTCTCAGAAGGTGCAGAGCTGGCAGAGAGCCTTGCTGCTCTCGGGGGAGACAGAGATTGCTCTGCAGAGTGAACCCCATCCAGCCCTGGGAGCACACATCAGTCACGCCGCATCGCAATTGAACCGTACTTAATTTTGACCTACTTTGCCAGCCTGGCAGAGCCTTCCCAGATCAGACTTTAACCTTCTGGAGGTGCCCTGGGTGGTGGCAGTGCCTCCCAGCCACGTCCTTTTCTTCTTTCTTTGTGTTAGCAGCTCCCCCTCCCCGTTGCTGGGTCTTTCACGGCCACCCCGAGAAGGTTTCTCTGCTCCTGGCATTTGCTTTTTGCCAGAGCTTGATCCCTGGAAGCCACACAGTTCCTGCTCCTGGCACCGTGGTGGCTGGGAGAGGCTTTTGTGTTTTTGTTCATTGTTTTTCCCCTCCAGCAGATTCCTCACAGATCCTGCGAGCTGCTGTGGTGTCCCAGGGGCATCGCTCAAGCTTTCCAGAGCTGCAATGACAAGCTCATGGCACACTTTGGACCTCTTCTGCAGCCTTCCTCCTTCATTAGGGGGGAGTGAATTTCATCAGCACTTCCCAAATCTGCTGGGGAAGCCTTCATTCCCATCACATCCCTGCCCTTCTACCAGTTTAGGAGAACCCAGGTTGTTTCTGGATTCCTGCCCTGAGCCCAATCTTCCTCCTCCCCTACCTTTTCCATCCTCCTGGAAACAACAGCTCAGGAAGAGCTCTCTTGGTGGTGGCAGAGAGAAAACAACCCTGCCAGCAGACGATTCCAGTATTAACTAAATTAACACGGGGCCTGGCACTCTCCAAAATGAGTCACCCGTGTTTCATATCAATGATTTCAGACCCTGGCATTTTCAGTCCAAGCCACAAGCAGCGCCACGGCAGGCACAGGCTGGATTCTAAAATATCATGGCAGGGCTGGAAGCAGATGCTCGGGAGCAGAGCAGAAGGTGCAGTAATGAAGCTCCAGCGGGGAACGCGGCGTGCCGGGAGCTCGGGAGCCACCCATGGCACTCTGGGGCCGGGCTCTTGCGTAAGCCCTGCCGGGGGGAGCACAGGGAATGGGCACAAAAGGCCTGGCACTTGTCCTCTGCAGCTTCCAGAGAGCTGGAATGAGGAGGAGCAAGGCCAGAGGATCTTTTCTTTTTCTGCCCTGTGCTATCCGGGCAACAGCTTTGCTTCTGAGCCCTTCCTTCTCCAGCCCCATCCTCATTCCCCTTAGGCACAAAATATTTAGCCCATTGCCCCTCTCCATACGTGTCCTGGCAGCCCTGAAGCTGTGATCTGAGCTGATGGCAGCACTTGGATGGTTCCAGGAGCTGCTCACAGCCACAGAGGACCCTTGCTCTTTGTCACCCTCGTTTATCAAACAGCAGGAACAACTTATTAACTACTCAGACATTCCCTGGGAAGTGCATTTGTTTGTAGGCCACTTTGAGGATGGGAAAAGGCCCAGTGATCCCTAGGAATGCTTGTTCTGCACTCAGTTTTACAGCTCTGAGCCTCAGCCCCTGAGCTGTCACAGCACATCACCTCCCGAGGAATCGCCTGAGCTGGAGCATTAATCCCCAACAAAGCAAACCCAGGGACACACACAGCCAGCTCCCAAGCCTGCTGGACACCAAGAACAGCCCCTGATGCTGTCCTGTCACCTGTCCCTGCTGTTACAAGTCAGCCAGCACAGGGTATTTCTGCTGGCAGCTCACCACAGCCAGCAGTGGGATTCCTGCACAGGGAAGTCACGCTTCCCACACGGAGCAGGGGCTCAAGGCTGGGATTTACAGTCCTCTGGTGAGGGAAGAGCTTGAGAGCAGCTCCAGAGAGCTGTCCCTGCCTGCCATTCATCCCCTGGCCAGCCTGCACCATGCTGGAACCAGGGGCTTCCACATTTGTCACATGCCAGAGGTGAGCCACCTCCACAACCAAAATCCTTCTCCAAACTCCAAATCTGGGCATAGGCAGCTAAGAGGGATGGGACAGGAAAGGCAGCTGGTGTTTAGGTGCCAAAGGACATGGATCAGGGCTCTTCTCCCAGCCCATGGCACTTGGGGAGTCAGCACTGCACTCACCCAGGTCTCCTCAATTCCTCACACCCATCACCTCTCCAGGCTCAGCAGCACAACATTTCCATCTCAGCTCCCAGACATTCCGTCTGCCAGCCCAGCCTGGAGCTCCCAGGCTCCAGCTGCATCCCTGGAGCTCATACCTGCTCAGAGGGCAGCTCCAGGGGTTGTCTTCTTCCTGTCCCATTCCTGCAGGGCATTCACTTGTTGGAAGATGCTGTTAAGAAAGAAATAAATTCATAGCAAAGCTAGAAACATTAACTCTACAGCTACAAGCAGCCTCTGCTATGTCTTGGCTCCACTTTTCCCCTCCTGGACTTAATTTTACATATTAGGAGGACAAATTAGAATTTCATGCATATTTCATATATACTTAATCACTTGGCAAAGACCAAAACACTTCCCCATTAAGTGGAATTTATGCTAAATGCTGTTTCCATTAGGCACCAGTCGCTGCCTGTTCAGAGGTTACACCAGTTCCCCAGGCAGGTGTCCCCTGCTAGGGGAGGTGGGGACACTGTGACAGTGCCACAGCAGCAGGGCAGGGTCCCCAGCAGCAGCCTTATTCCAAAACTATTCCACAAAACCCATCCTGGTTAATGGGACACCAGCTGCTGCCTCTGGGGTCCTGTTTGGTGCTGCCCTGAGCCACTTGGGTCCCCACAGAGCTCAGAAGGGCTGCAAGGCAGCAAAACCGAAAGTGTGAGGCTCACAAACCCGAGCCACTGCTGTACAACCCCTTCCTGGGACACTTAGAGCATCCTTGTGCTGCCTTCTCCTGCTTTACACCCTCTAGTAAGAGCTTCTCCAAACCTTCCTGCTGAGCACTCCTCCTTCCTACCAGGGAGCCAGACCTTGCTCTCTCCAGTTTGCCTTTATACAGGGACCCTGCCAAACTCAAACTGCCTGAGCTCACTCAGCTCCTCAAGGACTAAAAAAGCTCATCTGGCTCCCCTGACCCCAAACACGTTGCCTCTGGGTTTTTTTGTGGTTTTTTTTTTGGGTTTCACTACACTTCCCAAGCCTCCAGAAAGGGATCTTGCTGTCTGATTTATCTCACAAGAAAAAAAGATAGAGAGTTTTACTGTTAAACCAAGGTGCACATAGGAGTCACCTCTAGTTTTCCTGCTTTTGAAACTCCAAGTGTTGGATTTCTTGTGGAAAAAAAAAAGAAAAAAAAGAGAAGCACTATTAAAATTGACACTGAGGTAGTAACAAACCTCTCTTGACTGGGAGGATCTAAAGGGCCAAATTCTGTGCTCCTAAGAGTGCCCAGCTCCAGCCCGAGCACAGCTGGTCACCCAAAAAAGCTGCACCCAAAATAACCCACAGAGATGCTGGAGATTTAAACGGGGTTATTCTGCTTGCAGAGCAGGGGAGGGGGACTGGGAGCTCAGAGCTGAGCTCCACACCCGAGGCTGTCTGTCGGCTGTCTCACTGGGCAGCAGCAATTCCTCCTTCTCCATCCTGTTTCCCTGCATCCTCAAACAGCGTCGCTTCCATTTATTATTATTTTTAATTTTAATTTTTATTATTGTTTTTTTTTCCCCCGGCGGGCACTCGGGGCTCCGGCTGCCTGGCTTTTTGTAGCTGCTGCTGCTGCTGCTGCCTGACCTAAATCTGTGCCGCCTTCGTAGCCGGGAGCTCCGGCGGGGTTTGCCCGCTGGGGGGGTCCCTGCCCGGGCAGCCGGGGGGCTCCGGCCCCGGGGGATGCTCCCTGCCAGGCTTGGGATCGCTCCTCCATCCCCTCCCTCTGAGCCTATTGCATAAGAGGGATTTGAGGGCTTCTACTCGGCTCTCCCCCCTCCCCATACCCGGTCTTCTTCCAGAATAAAGACCTTGTTTTTCCAAGTGTTTCTCCTGCTGGAGGTTAAAGCAGCCCCTTCTTCCAGGCGGTGCTGCTCGCTGATCCCGGGGTCAGCGAGAGCTGCAGGGTATCAAGCCTAAGAAGGGCTTATCCCTGTATTTTTACAGCTTCCCCAGGCCCCGAGCTCCGGGGTTAGCAGCCCTGGGCTGAGCTGTGGCGTGCGAGGGCTCAGGCACGCACGTCCTCTGCTGCAGGGAGCGGGGCACCCATCCATGGCCGAGCTGAGCTGCTTCCCCCGGCTTTCCCAGCACGTCCCTGCTGGCTGCTGACAGCCACGGAGGGTTTGTCCTGCTCTGTCAGCTCCCACCGTGCCGGTGCTGCGAGAGCTTCCCCATAGAAACCAGCCCTTTGCTGGCAGATAGAGCGGGAATAGCGGGATCCGTGTGTGCTGGAAACCAGAACAGAGTCACGGAATATCCTTGGCCCTGCACAGACCCCCCAACAATCCCACCCTGGGCATCTCTGGGAGCGCTGTCCAAATGCTCCTGGAGCTCTCAGGGCTGTGCACATTCCCTGGGAGAAGAATCTTTCCCTGATATCCACCCAAACCTCCCCTGACACAGCTCGAGGCCGTGCCTCCAGTCCTGCCACTGGTCACCAGAGAGAAGGACTCGGTGCCTCTGTTCCCTGTGGCATCAGCCTGGATTTGAAAACACTCCTCAGTCCTTGGTTTGAGTTTTCACTCTCATAATCCCCTGAATCCTGTTTGTCTGAGGAAGAATAAAGGGAAAACTTACCCTCCTAGGTACATTCTGCCAACGTGTTCAGGAGAGATGCTGCTCTGAATGAGTTTTCCCAAAGCCTGGTATTCCCAAGGGAGGGTGTTTGCTGTCCCTGTGGGTGAGGCTGTGACTCAGGCTGTCCTTTTCCTTGGCCTTGCAGGTCAGCCTCAATGATTCCCACAATCAGATGGTCGTTCACTGGGCAGGAGAGAAGAGCAACGTGATTGTGGCTTTGGCCAGGGACAGCCTGTCCTTGCTGGGTCCCAAAAACAGCGATGTAAGTAACACACCCTGGGCCCCTCCAGGTGCACCTTCTGCTTCTGGGCCAGGCAAGGTGATGGTGGCTGCTGAGCTACAGCCTGGCTTGCTCTTGTGTCCTGAGAAACACGAAAAAGGCCCACAAGTTTGGGTTCAGAGGCACAAAAGTATTAAATATCCTCTGTGCTGTCCCATGGGTTCAAGGCACGGTTGGGGAAATCTCCAATCTTTCCCCGTCTCATAGTTCACTGAATTTTCACCAAATCTGTCAGAAGGAAGCTCAGAACTTTGTGCTTCTCACTGTGGGGCTTCTCCTTTGCAGGTTTATGTGTCCTATGACTATGGGAAGAGTTTTAAGAAGATTTCGGAGAGGTTCAGCTTCGATGGGGGGAACAGCAGCGAGGTGGCCATCGCCCAGTTCTACCACAGCCCCGCTGACAACAAGAGGGTGAGGGGGACCTGGCAGCTGGGCCTTTATTCCCTGCTGTCACAGGGAGCCTGGACACCCCTTGGGCTGTCCCTGGGGTGCCAGACACTTCTTATATGGCTTGGTGATGCTCAGTGTGGCAGGGGAGGGGTGGCTGGGGCAGCCTGATTCTTCTCCTCCAAGGTTTGCCCTCCCCAAGGCTCCCCTGGGATGTGCACCTTCATTCCTGCCAGCCTGAGCTCTGCCCTGACCTTCTCCCCTGTCTGTCCCTCCACTGCCAGTACATCTTTGTGGATGCCTTTGCCCCGTACCTCTGGATCACCACCGACTTCTGCAACACCATCCAGGGCTTCTCCATTCCCTTCAGAGCAGCTGACCTCCTCCTGCACAGCAGGAACCCCAGCCTCCTCTTGGGCTTCGACAGGTCTCACCCTAAAAAACAGGTGAGCACTTTGCTCAGGTGGGGAAGCAGCATCCTACCCTGCCCTGCTGGGATGTTCCTGTGGCCTGTTTTGTCCTCCAGAGCTGAGAGCCACTGTGCCTTGTGCCAGGCCATTCAGGGTGTCTGATCTGACATGCAGAGCTGTCCAAATCAGCCAGGACACCCCCTTCCCTACAGTCTGTCTTGTTCTTACCTCTGCAGAATGAGGATGTGACACCTGCAGGCTGCCTGTCTTACTTCCCTTCCTTTTTCATCCATCCATGCTGCTCCCAACCGTATCCATCACCCCAGCTCTCGTGGTCATAACTCACCACAGAGCACTGGCAGCTGAGGAAGGATGACCTCTGCAGTGTTTCATGTGGGCCTGTGGTTTGGCTTTGAGTCCTGAATAACAAATTGCTGCTTGAATACAAACACTTTTTTTTCCCTCCCTCTGGAGCTGTTGGGTAAAGAAAGATTGAAAATAGTTACAGCACATTCAGAGAGACACAGTGAATAAAACCTGGAGGTGAAACAGTGGGAAATCCTTCTGGTAGAAAGCTAAAGGATATTTTTTGCTATTTAGGTCATTCTGTTAGAAAAGTTGCTGTTGCTCCAGGAGCTGCCACATGAAAAGAAGCCATGAGAGTAGCTGTGGATGGACACATCGGGTCTCTTGAAGGATTGGGTCTGTTTGTGTCCCAGGCCTTCAGGCACCTCTCACCTTTGTTGTTGCAGCTCTGGAAATCAGATGACTTTGGCCAGACCTGGATAATGATTCAGGAACACGTGAAGTCCTTTTCTTGGTATGTACTGCACCCAGCTCCTGCCTCCTCTCACTCCTCACTGCCTGCACTGTTTGCTGCCCTGTGAAAAGCAGGAATCTGGGTGCCAGGGTGTGTTCCAGCCCTGCCCCCTGCTCCCTTCACCCCGCACTGTGGGGATGTGGCACGGCAGGGTGACAAGTGACAGCCACCCACACTGGCACCCAAGGGTGCTGCCCATTCCCCCCACCCCATCCCCTTGCTCCTGCTGCCTTCTCCTCCCATCCCACCACATTCCCTGTCCTCCCAGGGGGGTTGAGCCCTATGACAAGCCCACCACGGTGTACATCGAGCGGCACGAGCCCTCGGGGGCCTCGACGGTGATCCGCAGCACAGACTTCTTCCAGAGCCGGGAAAACAAGGAGATAATCCTGGAGGATGTGGAGGACTTCCAGCTCAGGGACAAATACATGTTTGCAACCAAGTCTGTGGTGAGTGACACGCCAGGAGCTCGCTGCCAAGGCTTGATGTGGTGCAGAACCACAGCAAGCAAGAGCATCTGCCAGGGACGGTGCCACTCCCTGCTGCACCTCAGTGGCTTGTCACAGAGGTGTCACCCGGCCTGCCAGCAGCTGCCACCCCCCGTGGGCTCACAGCAGTGCCTGTCTGTGCCACTCTCCCGGTGGTGTTTCCATACCCCTGCCTCCGGCAGGCTGGGCAGAAGTAGGTCAGCCTGCAGAGGGCTGGGACCCGGGAAAAAGCAGAGGATGGCTGGGAAGGAGGTCGGGGTGGGGGTGGCAGGGGAAGGGGGATGTGGCTCGGCAGCTCGCTGGTTAAAGGAGGCCGCTTGTCAGAGGAGATTACCATCAAATGTGGACCAGGTCCAAGCAGCCTAATGTGCTCCAGCCTGGAAAGAAAGCTGCATTTTCAGTCTGCTTTCCTAAGAAAAGAGGATGTGGGTGAGCAAAAGTGGTCTTTTGGTCCAGAGCCTCTGCAGCCGGAGCCTCTCTGTGGTTTTTACAGCTTTTGGCCAAATTCAAACGTACCTGAAAGAAAGCAAGGAAGTGTCTGTGCTTCCTCTGAGGGCCAGGCCTTTCTAGACCAGAAACAGCATCAGAGGGATAAAGTCCTAATCGTTCTAGAATTTAAGGAGCAGCTTTCTTTTCAGAAGAGGCATTTCTCCCCTGCAGCTGCCACCGTGTTTTAAGAAGGAGCCCTTATTCAGGGGTGACTGCTGGCAGAACCAGGGGGGCTTTCCTAGGCAGTAAGTGACAGGTGTGTCACCTCCGGCCCCCTGAGCAGGCACAGCGGTGTCTGACAGAGGCAGGGAACGTTTGCAGAGCAATTTCAGTTTCTCAGAAGTCTCCCTTGCAGGTAGTACAGCCTGTGACTCCCAGGGCCCGGCCCCTTGGCGCTGTGCCTGCTCTGTGGTTTGCAGATTTTATCGAGGGCTCGCTGCTGGTGTAGGGTGAAACGCTGGGGGTGGTTTGTGTCTCTGCAGAGAAGCCACCCAGCTCAGGGACAGCATCCTGAAAGTATGAGGAGGGTTTGGGCCCCATTTGGGGGTGCTTTGGAGCTTTTCCTGCTTCTGGAGCACTCAGGGGCCACCGGGCAGGACGCCCTGCTTCCTCCTGCAGCTGTAATGACTAAACATCAATAAAACCACCCGTGTTCCACAGCACGGCAAGCGCTGCTGGGAAACCCTGGGACAGAGGGAGGCTGGCTGCAAACCCCTCACTGGGGAATCACATCCCCAGGTCTGGAATTGCCTCCAAGCCTGCCCACAGTAGGGGTGGTGCTGGGGAAAGGATGGGCTGGGTGGCAGCGGTGCCCAGGGCTCTGACTTCTGCTCCTTTCCGTGGGAGGCACGGTTGCTTAGTGATACAGAGCCTGGGGAAAAAAAAAAAAAAAACAACAACAAACCAGGCTGCTTATTTTTGGAGCCTAGATCTGGGTTTAGGTCCTCACCATTGGCATCCTGTATGAAATAGGTTGCCCCCAGCTTTTTTACTTTCTCGGCTTCACACTGGCACCTTTCATTTTGAGCAAATCAGTAAAAATAGGAAGGAAAGGACAGTGTGCTCTGAGGGAAAAGGAGGAATTAAAACCAGCCTCCTTATCCCCACCTGACTGACTAGGAAGGACAGTTTGTCTCCTTGCTAAGCCCTGGCTGTGGCAATTTAAACCCCACTAAGGGTTTAAATTGCCACAGCAATCCCAGCATGGGGCAGCTGCCAGGCTTTGCCCACATGCAGGGAGGGGGAAGTCTCAGGCACTGGGAGATCCCAGTGGAAATGAGGGTGATTTTTGGGGGTGAGAACCCCTCCTAACCTGTCCCTGTGCTCTGCACAGCGTTTGCTTGGCAGCTCACAGCCACCCTCGGTCCAGCTCTGGGTCTCCTTCAACCGCAAGCCCATGAGGGTGGCACAGTTCGTTACCAAGCATCCAATTAAGGTAAGTGGTGCTTCCCGAGCAGCCTCCCAGCTCCCTGCCTTGCCAAGGACACCCTGTGGTGTCAGCAGCAGCTCCAGATGCCGCAGGAGCAGGAAGGGACCTCGTATGACCCTGCTGGGGGGGTGGCAGAGCAAAGGCTCATGTTGGGGTGATCTTGTGGTTTACACGATGGCACCCGGACAGTCACTGGGGATGGGGGCTGGCAGCAAAGCTCAGTCGCCAGAGAGGGGCTGATCCCACTGCCCTGACTCTGCTTTTGGGGACTTTACCTCTTCCCATGGCGTGGGGTGCACTGGCATGAGCTGGAGCATCCAATTCTTGCAGGCTGAGGAAGCCCAGGGCACCACCAGGGCTTGCAAAGAGTCTCTGATCCATGAACCAGACATCTGTGGTGTCCTCAGGCTGGTGGGGATGAAGAAGGGCACAAAAGCAAGTTCTTGGTGCTTGGCAGAGCAGTGGGGTGCACTGCCAGCCTCAGGGGGGGTCCAGAGATCCAGCACACCTGGGGTTTGGTGACCAAGGCTGCTTCCAGGGGGATTTGCAGGGCAGAGGAGTGGAATCACTGTGGGGGAAACACAACAGAAAAAGCAAAGTGAAGGTTTTCCACCTGCTGAGTGGAAAAAATACAAAAAGGTGGAAGCAAGCTAAGAGGAAATCCAAAGCAGCCTGTGTGTAAACCCTCCCTGTGCACACACACACAAAGCCTGTCCTTTGTGTCCCAAAGGAATATTACATTGCTGATGCCTCGGAGGACCAGGTGTTTGTGTGTGTCAGCCACGACAACAACCGCACCAACCTCTACATCTCGGAGGCAGAGGGCCTGAAGTTCTCCCTGTCTCTGGAAAATGTGCTCTACTACAGCCCAGGGGGAGCTGGCAGCGACACCTTGGTCAGGTAAGGCAGGACTCACAAGAATGAGAACATCAACCAACATTTGTGACTTCTGGCTGTGCTGGATCCATGCATTCACCTTTGCCTGACAATCCCCTGTCTCTGTTGGACATGAAAATGACAAACTTGACTCCAGTTAGTACAAAGATCAGAAGGGTTTATTTGCTGTTTTGTGCAGCCCTTTTATAACATGCTGCACTGAAGAACCATATAACTGATTAGTAAAAACAACACTTCTCTTCATTGGTTAAATAACAAAAACAACACCTGGAAGAGAAGTAGCCATGAGAGCCCAGAAACATTATGAAAACAAAATGACCATTTACAGGAACCGCCCTTGGGAGACGGTGTCACGATATGATGCAGAAATGAAGGCACAGAACTCAGCGAGCTCGAAGGCAGGAAAAAAAGAGAAAGTTTATTTGCCACTTAGGTTTTATAGTTTTCCAGGGATTACCCCTGGATTGGATGGAGAAGTTACCACCTCTCCATCCACACTGGTGGAGACAAAAGTTCATCAAATGTGTCTCCTTGAGAAAAGAATGTAAACATAGATTGTTTTCCTACAGAGTCCTTGAAAGGACTCCACTTCAACCTATAAACATACAAAAAGGACCTCAGAAAATTAGAAGATTTTAGAAACTCTCAGAAGGCTTTAGAAAATGTGGGTGACAAGACGGATTTTTCCCAAGCCAAGAAACCCAGCAGTCTGACAGGCCGAAAACCTTACAATCTCAGAAAAATCAGGCCCAGACTTACTGTGGGAAGGTAACTTCCATTTCACCTCCCCCAACTTCCACTTCACCTCCCCCACAGGTACTTTGCCAACGAGCCCTTTGCGGATTTCCACCGCGTGGAAGGCGTGCGGGGCGTCTACATCGCCACGCTGATCAACGGCTCCTTCAGCGAGGAGAACATGCGCTCCGTCATCACCTTCGACAAGGGAGGCACCTGGGAGCTGCTCCAGCCCCCGGCACAGACCCGCTACGGGGAGCACATCGACTGCCAGGTATCCTGGGGGGGTCATTCCAGAACCCCTCGGAGGTTATGGGATGACCGTGACCCCATAGCCCGCTCCAGCCTGGGTCGGAGCGGGTTAAAAGTGATCAGCGAGGCGGCGTGGTTTGGGAGTGTCTTGAAAAATCAAAAGGGGTTAATGTGGTGACTGAAATAATGCAAAACAGTGTAGGGATTGCCCCTGGTCCCTTTGTTCTGTCCCCTTTTCTGCTTCATGATCCAGGATGGATCTATTGGAAAGCTGCCAATAGAAGGAGGTGCAGGTTTTGATGAATGTCCGACAGGTGCTCCTCTCCTGGCACTGAGCCAATTACAAAGAGACAAACGTAGAACTTTCCGGTTAAACTTCCTAAAAAAGCCAGGAAGTAAACCAAAACCCTTTCCTTATACAGAAATGCCCACTTGGTAGTGGGGGTGCATTACTACAAGGTACCATGGGGTGCCTGGGACAGGGAGAAGACCCCAAAAGTGGCATCTGGGGGTGTGGTTTATTAGTGATGGGCTTGGTGGTCCTGCCAAAAGAGGGTGAAACAGCAAGGCCGCCACCAAGGAGGCCCTCCTTGCCTTTCCAAGCAGAGAGGGCCGGACTAGACAGGAGAAAGGGTGGATTTAATCCACTGTTCTGCTTTCCCAGTTGTCCCAGGGCTGCTCTCTCCACCTGGCCCAGCGCCTGAGCCAGCTGCTGAATTTCCAGCTGCGCAGGATGCCCATTCTCTCCAAGGAGTCGGCGCCAGGACTGATCATTGCCACTGGTACTGCTTTTCCCTTGGCTTGGGGGGCGCTGTTGTCAGGCAGTGTTTAGTTTGTACAAGCAGGTTATAAAATGCAATTAAGTGGTGCATTTTGCTGTCCTTTCTCTGCTGCAGTCCCCATACAGTAATTACAGAATGAACAATTCACTGCAGCACAGAGATGTGAGAAACCTGCTCTGTTCTGATCCTCTTTCCTGATCCTCGTGAAGAGCTTCTTAAAGATTCAGAAATTCCTGTTTGTCTCGCTCTGTTACTGAAGAAAGCACACATTTTGTTTAATCATGTTTGTAGCCATGGGTTTTTCCCCCATCTGCTTTTAAAACTTGTAATAGTCCTTGAAATATTTGCTTTTGAAGGGATTAATTTACAGTGTGAAAAATCATCTCCTCAATCACAGATAAAAATAGTTTAGAGGTGTCTGGCTTCCTCTTAAGCAATCACTTTGCATTCCTCAAGAAGGATGATTTCTCCCATTCTCCCAGGCTCTGTTGGCAAGAACATGGCAAGGAAAACCAATGTTTATGTCTCAAGCAGTGCTGGAGCAAGGTGGAGAGAGGTAAGGCTGCTCTTACACCTGCCAGATTGGCCAGTGTGGTGGGAAAACAGGCAGAATTTTGGCAGCAATATGGATGAGTTACATTAAAGGTGATGAGCTGGAAGGTGCTCAATGCCTTAAAATGAAGGAAAAAGGTTTTTACATGAAGGACCAGGCGTGGGTTGGTTGGAGATGAATCTCTGGTGTAGGTGGTGGATTCAGACAGGAGAGCTCCCTCCTCTATTTTTCCTTTACACCTGGCAGGAGTTGTCCTCAGCACGGGTCATTTGGTGTCTTTTAGAGACTGACAGCCAGGACTTTGTGTTTGGAGAGGCTCTGGCTTCTTCCTGAAAAATGGGATGCTGCCCTCGCTTTATGGGGAGTTTGCTGCTGTTTACTGAGTGGATGTTCTGGTCTGTGGCTGTGTTTGTGGTCTGCCTGTGCACTCTGCAGCCAGTGTAATGTGGTATTCCAACATCTGCAAGCTATTTAATCCTGGGAACCGAGCAGCCTCCTTCTCCCCCTGCGAGTGTTGCGTGGTCAGGGTGAGGTCTGGGCAGCTGCAGTGGTGCTGGGGACATGCCACAGGTCTGGCTGATGCCAGAGGTGATTCAGAGGCTGCTCTTGGCTTCAAAACCCAGCTGGAGAGCAGCCATGGGGACCCTGCAGTCAGGCAGGAGCTGACAGATGGGGCAGGGCATCCAAAACCAGAGACTTTCAGGTGCCAAGCCCCACAGGTTTGCCTTGGAGTGCAGTTAAAGCGTTCTGAGGGAGTGTTGATCCAAAGTCACCGGCACCAAGCTCCTGACTGATCTTTGTATCATGAGCAGAGGTGCAGAATGACCCAGCAGTGGAGCTGAGGAGCAGCACCACAACTCCTCCTGCTCAGCTTTGGCCAGCAGCAGGCTGGGAGGCTCAGTGCTCTGCAGATCACAGGGGTGATTTCACAGCCCAGAGAAGAAAGGAACAATGCATTCAGTGCCCTGTGTAAGAACGTCCCCAAGTGTGACAGCACGTCCTGTGAGCAGGGTCTGGCATGGACATGCTCCCTGTTTTCATTCCAAGGTGCTCTGGGCTCCCTGGACGGGAAAGCAAAGCTGATTGTGTGCTGCAGGTGTGAGTGTGAAATCCAAGCTTCTTGCCATGGGATGGATGGATGGATGGATTGTCTCCAGGGCTTGTTCCTGCATGCCATGGCCCCACTTGTCTCTGAACATTCACAAGACCTTCCACAGCCTGAGAACCAACTTCTCTGCAGTCCTGGGAAGGCCATGAGTCACTGCTGGGTGTCAGGAGAGCCTCACAGAGGTGACAAACAAGAGGAGGAGTAGTAGACTCTGGTTTTGTGTCATGGCACCGCTTCCACTGGTTCTTTCCATGCACAGAGCACAGGAGGAGCA
Organism: Aegithalos caudatus; assembly: GCA_013389925.1. NCBI lineage: Eukaryota > Metazoa > Chordata > Aves > Passeriformes > Aegithalidae > Aegithalos > Aegithalos caudatus. The sequence goes on from WEIU01017664.1 coordinate 756,861, forward strand.
GAGTCCAGGGCTCAGGGCAGCTTTTGCACACATCTACTAGGGGAAATGGGCTGGCTCTTCTCATCTGCAGATGGTGTCCCATAAACACTTGAATCTCTAGTGCTCCAGATACTTGATTTGGCTGAGGCTGAAGCATTAGCTTGGGTCAGGCAGAGTTTCTGACAAAGCCATTTTCCCTTCACTCAGTACAGCTCTGGTCACCCCTCAGCACTGTTTCTTTTCCAGGCACTGTCTGGACCCCACTACTACACCTGGGGTGACCACGGTGGAATTCTGGTGGCCATCGCCCAAGGCACCGAGACCGACCAGCTCAAGTGAGTGCCACAGGGACTGCCTCTGCTGCCCGGGCTGGGGATGGCAGAGAGTGCCCTGCAGCAGGCAGCACATGCCCCTGGCATCTCTCCCAATCTCCTTTTTTTGTGCAGGTACAGCACAAACGAAGGGGAAACCTGGAAAGTCTTCACGTTCTCAGAGAAGCCGGTGTTTGTGTACGGCCTCCTGACCGAGCCCGGCGAGAAGAGCACCATATTCACCATCTTTGGCTCCTACAAGGAGAATGGCCACAGCTGGCTGATCCTGCAGATCAACACCACTGATGTGCTGGGTAAGGGGACAGGTGGCAGAGCCATCTCTGGGCTGGCTCTGCAGGCAGGAAGAGAGGGCATCTCCTCATGGCCTGTCCCCAGTGTCTCGTGTCCACGTGGGCACAGCTGCTGAAGGTACTCCTGTACCCTGTGCTCTCCCTGTATTCCTTCCCTCCTCACTGAGGAATTTGCTGAAAAGGAAAAGGGAAAAAAAAATTCTTTCTGAAGGCTTGTGCCTATGAATGTTTTATAACCCATTTCAGCTTTGATTGCGAGGCAGCATTTTAATCAAAGCGCAGTTAAACCCAGCAGAGGAATTTGCTTGACTAAAATTTATCACCGATTCCCCCGACGTTTTGTTGGGAACGGATCTGTTTGGGAACCAGAACGACTTCATTCAGATTCCCTGTCACTGCCAGGGAGCTGCCTGCTCCCTCCTGTCACTGCATGCTCCCAGCTGGAATGCTCCTTGCCTTGCCTTTCCCTGTGGGACAGGGCTGGGGCCTTGCACTCTGGGGGAAGTTTTGTGCCAGGGGAGGGTGGAGAGGGGAGGGAATCACAGAATGAACCAGGCTGGAAAAGATCCAACACATCCTCATCAGCTAAACCACGGCACTGAGTGCCACATCCAGTCTTGTTTTAAACACATCCAGGGACAGGGACTCCACCCCCTCCCTGGGCAGACCATTCCAGTGCCCAATCAGTCTTTCAGTGGAGAATTTTTTTCCTGATGTCCAACCTAAACTTCCCCTGGCACAGCTCAGGGCTGTGTCCTCTCCTTCTGTCAGTGGCTGCCTGGGAGAAGGGACATTCCTGTGATGTGGGGCTGGATGGCAGCACACCTGGCACTCCTGGGCACCAGGGACACCTGCACCTCTCTGCCTTTAAACCTGGGGTGCTGCAAAAGCTTCACCTTTCTTCACCCCAACCTTGTTTCTCCTCTCAGGGGTCCCTTGCACAGAGAATGACTACAAGCTGTGGTCACCCTCGGACGAGCGAGGCAATGAATGTTTGCTGGGGCACAAAACCGTTTTCAAAAGGAGGACTCCTCATGCAACCTGCTTCAATGGGGAAGATTTTGACAGGCCTGTCATGGTCTCCAACTGCTCTTGTACCAGGGAGGACTTTGAATGGTAAAATACCAATTAATTTCTTCTAGTCTGGATTGTAAATCCAAGATAAGTATCTGTGACCAATCGCTCCGAGTGAACAAACATCCAATTTGTGTAGCTCGGAGTGTCACCGCTTCATTTTATAGCAGAGAGGAAACTGAACAGACTGAAAACATCCTTTCATTAATAACAGGGCATGAGACTTAATTAATGTCCTTAGTGCCTTTTGGGAGCCTCTGAAAGGTTCCACGGAAGAGGGAAGTATTGTTAATCCATCACCTTCCAAACAATAATGGATAATTTCCCATCACAGACAGAGATCCACTAAAAATCTTTGTGATTTTATAGCCACAGGGGTGCAGCTGGCCCTGCTATTGCCCTTTGACTGCAATTCCCACAGTCCTGACACTGCACAGCTTTCAGGATTGGGAAACACTCTCTGGCAACCTGATGCAAAGGTTTGGAGTTAGAAAGGGAACTGCTTTACAGGGACTGGGCTTTCAGTGGAGCTCACACCAGACTGCTCTGCCTGATGCTGAGACCAAGTCTGTCTCACCACAAGCAGACTGAGAGCAGGGCTGGTGGGATCCTGCCTCAGAATTCAGCCCTGGGCTCCCTACAAAATCACAATGACAAAACCTCTCTCCCCCACAGCCTTTTCCAAAGAGCAGCCGCACTGTAACTCCCATTTTAGCAGCAGGACCAGCCAAGAGACAGAGCAGTGACCTGAGCCAGCCAAGCAGCAGGGCTGGGGCTTGCAGCCAGCTTTGCAGAGCACACTGGCTCAGCTTTGCCTCGCTGCCTCACCTTCCCCAGCCTGCCCAGCCACTGGCAAAGCTGCTTTGCAAAGTGTTCACGAAAGATCCTGTCTGGCTCAGAGATGTTCTGTGCAGCTAAATACTGATAATAAATGAATGGTCACTTTGGGTTCTTAAAAATTCCATGCACAAATAGACTCATGGTATAGGATGGCTGCATTTTTTGCTTTTCCTTGTCTCTCCCTACATCTTTCTTCTCTTTGCAGTGATTTTGGCTTCAAACTGAGCGATGACTTATCCTTAGAAGTGTGTGTCCCTGACCCTGAGTTTGCTGGGAAACCCTATGACCCACCAGTCCCTTGCCCTGTTGGCTCAACTTACAAGAAGACTCGAGGGTATGTGCTTGGGAAGGCAACCTGATATTCCAAGTGCTGGAATTTATCTTACTGGTGATTTAAAAAAAACCCCAAACAACCACAAAGCCCACAAGAGTGGCAGCAAACAAACGTCATGTTAGGACATACATGGCAATTAAACACCACAGCTTATTCTGGCTGCACGGGGTGGTTTGTTCACAGTTTTTCCATGCAATAAACTGCCTGGCTCTGTGTGTTGCAGCTACAGAAAGATCTCTGGGGACACTTGCACGGGTGGAGACATCGAGTCACGGCTGGAGGGGGAGCTGGTGCCGTGCCCGCTGGCGGGTGAGTGTGTGCAGGATCTGCTCTGGGCACAAGGGCCCCATTCATAAAACCTTTGGCTGGTGCCTGAGGGACCAGGCACAGAGTCCCAGAGGGCTCTCAGACAAAACCTGTGACACAGGAGCCTGGGTGAGTTACAAATCGCCCTCTCCTGTCCTGTGGCCAGAGCTCCTGAGGGCCCTGCTCGGGAGCAGCCTCTGCCCACAGTGCAGAGCCCTCTGAAGCCCTCAGGGGCAGGCTGCAAGCAGGAACCCCTTCATCCTGGTCACATCCTTGCTGTAGCTGGCTCGAACCCAACCAGAAAGACAGGAATTAGATCAAAGACACCCCCATCCTTGGGAAGGTCCCCTTGGGAAGGTCCCACTCTGAGACAGCCACCGTGTGCAGCTCAACGATGGCCCTTTGGGGCCAGACCAGGGCAGACCTTCAGCCCTCACACCTCTGCCTGCCAGAACTCATCCCCCCCATCCTTATTTCCTCCTCTTGAACGTACAAGGCACTGTAGCAGTCCCGTGCCCCTGTGCTGCCAGAGTTATTTGCATTCTGCTCATTACAGCTTTAATTTAATCTGCCGTCACGAGCTGCGTGATCAGCATTGCTGCCGTGCTGCAGCTCCAGAGCCTCAGGCAGGGCAGGGGCTCGTGGAAGGGCTGGGGAGCTGAGCAGAGCAGCCAGACCCACCAGCAGCAGGTTCCCTTGCACTGCCCTAAAATTTTTCAGCGTGCCGAAGTTATTCCAGGTGCAGAACAGCCCGGGGAAGCATCCCCTGTGCTGGGACTCCTGCCAGCGCTGCACTCAGCTTCACTCCTGACACGTTATTCACCCCTCTGAGCCCTCTTGAGCTATTTGGAGAGCTGTGTTGGGCATGCTGAGAAGGGCCCTGCTGATTGCAAAATAAACCTGCTGTCCCCACCGGGCCGGCCTTTGAAGTGCCGTGTTCCCAGAGCGTTTGCGGATCGTCTCCGGATCCGCGCTGCCTCGCTCCATGGTAACACTTTCATGTACAGTATCTGTTTCATATCTCCCTATAATCTCATTAGGGATGCACAGCCAGAGTTACTTACTGACATTAGCTCTACTCATTAATAGCATTATTGGACTTGACCGGTGGTGGGATAATGCCCGGGAGACTTTGTCCTGGACCAGGATCCCATTACCTGGATTCGGCTCCATTTGGAAACAAAAGCCACTCTGGGATATTTCCTACAGGGCCGCTGTCCCTGAGGACTTGCAGAGTTGCATCACTCCCACTCTTTTTGATGGTGTTTTTTTTGAGGAAGAGGAGATCAGTATTTTGTTTCCCATTGGCAGCACTAAAGTGGGAGGAAAGGGGTCGGGGCAGGTTCTGCCTCCTCCTCCTCCTCCAGGACCAGACAATGCCCACAGTGTGTGCCCGGCCCCGTGTGAGGCTATTACCACATTCCCATTAACCTAATCCCACCGACACAAAGGCTCTTTGCCTCCCCGAGGTGCTAAAACCAGGGGTGAAATACACCTATTTTCCTTGGTTTTTTTTTTTTTCCCCTGGAGTAGCCAGAAATGAGCACTAAATCAGGCACTGTTGTTGCAGAGGAGAACGAGTTCATTCTCTACGCCACCCGCTACTCCATCCACCGCTACGACCTGGCCTCGGGTGTCAGCGAGGAGCTGCCCCTGGCTGGGCTCAGGGGGGCTGTGGCCCTGGATTTTGACTACGAGCACAACTGCCTCTACTGGGCTGATGTCACTCTGGACATCATCCAGGTGAGCCTCGAGCAGGGAGGCATCACCTCCTTTCAACACCCTGAAATGCAAATGTTTGTCCTGGTACTCCTCCCCTCTGAGCTATCACCTGACCTTCAGGCTGAGGCAGTTCCTTGTCTTTTATTCTGATTATTTTTATTTATTTTTCCCCCCCCCACCCCACCCCCAGCGTCTCTGTCTCAATGGCAGCTCTGGGCAGGAAATAATCATAAGCACTGGGTTGGAAACAGTGGAAGCTTTGGCTTTTGAACCTCTCAGCCAGCTGCTCTACTGGGTCAACGCTGGGATTCCCAAAATCGAGGTACAGCTCTGCCCACCTGTGGCAGTGCATATTTTATTAAGGAGCAGTAATTGCCTGCCACAGATTTTTTTGTCACTTCAAGGAGTTCCATGAGCAAACACAGCTGTCCTGGGTTTGGTTTTGGGTCTAGGTTGCCAATCCAGATGGAGATCTGAGACTCACCGTCCTCAACTCCTCCATACTGGAGCGCCCCAGAGCCCTGGCTTTGGTTCCCCGAGATGGGTAAGAAAGAAAACATCACAGGTATTTCCCTGCTATTCCCAAGGGAAACTGCTGCTCCTTCACCACTTCCTCCTCAGGGAGGACAGCCCGGTGAGGTGAAATTGGGGACAGGCACAGCACAGTCCTGCCCTGTAGAGCCCACTGCCACCACTGCGTCCCCAACTACAGCACCAACTCCTTCAGAGCACAGATCACCAACTGTTTATTCCTTCCTACCCATGCATATCCATAAGTAAATCACTTTTCCTGCCTGTAAAACTGGTCTGGTCAGTGGGGAAAGCTGCAATGATGCGTGAGAAACTGAGCTGTGCTCAAATTCAAGAGCCAAATGCGAGTTACAGCTTTCTGGGGTTTGGCCTCGGCTGCCAATGCAGCTCTGACAAACCAAAGCAGTTCATGGCAAGGTAACCTGCAGCTGCACTCCCACCACAGAGCCTGCAGCTCAAAAGCCTCTGTGCTGCTCGTAAATCTGCTGGTGGTGTTCATTAGAATTGCAGAGCTCCCCGTTGAAAGGCATGTCGTGCAAGAGATGTGGAATGTAAAGCGTTCCAACCTCTGCCTCTCCTAACCTGCTTCCTTCAGATGAGCTGCTCTGTGCAGATTTAGAAGTAACCTCTCTGCCTGCTGCCAGGTTGATGTTCTGGACAGACTGGGGGGACTCCAGGGCTGGCATCTACAGAAGTGACATGGATGGCTCTCTGGCCGGGTGCATCGTCTCGGAGGGCGTGCGCTGGCCAAACGGCATTTCTGTGGATGACCACTGGATCTACTGGACTGAAGCCTACATGGACAGGATCGAGAGGGTGGATTTCAATGGGATGCAGAGATCTGTGATCCTGGACAGCCTCCCTCACCCCTATGCCATTGCTGTATTTAAGGTTGGTTTTCCCCATTGTTGTTTTTTCCCCTAGCGTGCAGGCTCTGGAGGAGCACTGGGCACACTGAATTTGTAGGATTGGGATGTGATTTGGAGCAGGCACAATGCTTTATCTCTTTCTGCTTCCCTGCCACATCCCCACAAATCCCTGAAACGAGCAGGCAAGTGCAGTTAAATCCAGGACCAACATTCCCAAGCAGCTGCAGTGCAATGTTTGCCTCTTAGCAGATCACTCTGTCACTCTCATTCTTGCCCAAATCCCACCTCAGGCCTTCCTCTTCCTCTCCCCCTTGGGCTGGGGACATGTTTCACTCTCCATGCCTCCCCACATCCAGTATTTAGGGTGATTAGTGCAGGTAGCACTGATGAGCACGGCCCTGGTGCTGCCTCTCCTCACATTAAGAGCCAAGCCTATGTTTCAGAATGAAATCTACTGGAATGACTGGTCCCAGCTGAGCATTTTCAGAGCATCCAAAAACAGCGGCTCCAGGATGGAGATCTTGGTCGGCCGACTGAACGGGATCATGGATATGAAAATCTTTTACAGAGGAAAGACAACAGGTAATCGTGCAGATGATCCTCCCTGGGATTTAGGAATGTTTTCATCCCCCATTTCCACAGGTTCCCAGCCTGCTGGGCCATCCTGGCATTTCCTGAATATATCCCCATTTCCAGTATAACCCCATTCCTGCAGGGCTTGAGGCTCTCAGGCACAGTCAGGAGGAATGAGTTTCATGAGTCTTTCTATTCTGCCTTTTGGCTGCCAGGAGAGATGCTCCCCAGGGAGAGAGCTCGTAGGGCACTCGGCTGTGCTGGCACAGTTTATGTCACAGATCCTGGATTTTCCATCAAAGTGTTGTTAGACCAAAAAACCCCAGGATTTCAGGGCTGCACCAACTTTGCTCTCCTTTAATTATCTGTCTGCATGATAAGGCAGTGCTGAGCCCTGTGTGCTGTTTTTACCCATTTTCAGATGGGTGCCAGACCACTGAAGGGCTCTGCAGGAGACTGGAGGGACAAGAGACACTCTGGGGGTGTAACACATCCTTTGGTAGACTCCAAAGCCACTCAGATGAGCTGTGTCCCTTAAAGGCCAATCGGGCCCCCTTAAAGGCCCTCAAAGTGCCTGGAGCAGATGGCTCTGGGCATTCCTAGGGGTGACCTCAGCACTCAGCCCTGCAGAGCTGGCTCCTCATGGGCTCTGAACCCAAAGCAGGGGTTTGGGACTCTGTGCCTCTGTCCTGGGCTGGCAGGTGACACTGGGACTCTGTGCCTCTGTCCTGGGCTGGCAGGTGACACTGGGACTCTGTGCCTCTGTCCTGGGCTGGCAGGTGACACTGGGACTCTGTGCCTCTGTCCTGGGCTGGCAGGTGACACTGGGACTCTGTGCCTCTGTCCTGGGCTGGCAGGTGACACTGGGACTCCTGTGCCTCTGCCCTGACCTTGTCCCCTTCCTCCTGCCCTGCTCCAGGGCAGAACGCCTGCATCTCCAAGCCCTGCAGCCTGCTCTGCCTGCCCAGGTCCAACAACGGCCGCAGCTGCAAGTGCCCTGAGGGGGTGGCCAGCACCGTGCTGCCCAGTGGGGAGCTCAGGTGTGACTGTCCCCACGGCTACACCATGAGGAACAACACCTGCATAAAGGAAGGTAAAGTCCTGCCTGCCTCTTGCTGCTGCTCGGTGCTCAGGTGGCTGCAGCCATCACCAGAGGTCAGCGTGAGCTGTCCCCTGCTGGGGAGGAGGGTGGCCCATTCCTGGGAGCACAGCCTCATGCCAGCTCGTCCCTGTTGTCCCTCCTGCCCCAGAGAACACGTGCCTGCCCAACCAGTACAGGTGCTCCAACGGGAACTGCATCAACAGCATCTGGCAGTGTGACAATGACAATGACTGCGGGGACATGAGCGACGAGAAGAACTGCCGTGAGTGTCCTGCCCTGGGGGCTGGCCTGGCCACACTCAGCTGTCCCTGTGCTGGCAGCTCAGCTGAGGGGGCTCCACACTCCTTTCACACTCAGGGAGAGCAGGAGGCTCTCTGGGGTGTAACTCAAAGCGTGGGAGTTTGGATGGGAGATTGGATGGGTTTTGTCCCAACCCCCTTGACCAGATGAGGAGTCAGTGTCTAAAATTTGGTGAGGCTGATGCCAACTGTCTCTTGCACTAATTGCCTTCTGAAGCTAATTGAGGGCACAGCCAATGAGGAAAAGAGAGCAGATAGTGCTGACAATCGCCTCTTGTTGAGATAATAAATCAAATTCTCACATTAAAGATGAAGGTCACCTTTTTGAGCGAAGTTAGGAGCTGCCAATGTGTGCAGGAGGGGCAGATGTTCCACAGCTTTGCACAGCCTGAAGGGTCGGGATTAGTGCACTGTGGAAAAAGGACTGGGTTTGAAGTTAGGAATCACTGGAGCACCAGGAGAGAGGCTGTTTATGCCCATTTTGTACCAATAAGGATCTTATTTCCCTGACAAAGTTGAGGTACCAAGTCAGCAGAGGCCAGGTTTGAGTTCCCTGTCTGGCTCCAGGTGTGGGAAAGCCTCTGTGGGTACCCATTCCTTGGAGAGAGGTCACCAGCTTGGCACAGAGATGCTGCCTTGGATAGCAACACTCATACCCAGCTTCTCCCCTGCTTTGGCTGCCTTGCCTCATCCCCACCACCTGAGGTTTCAATCCCCTTTGTGGGGAGCTCTACAGCCTTGGCTTCTTGCTCCTTGGCTTGGGAGTGGACATCAGGAGTTTCAGTCCTGATCCTCAGACACAAAACTGACCCCTGCGTGCTCTGCTTTGCATGGAGTGCCTAAAAATGGCATTAAAATACAAGAGCAGGAATTCAGGTTGGACTGGCAGGATTCTGTCCCCCCCCTTCCCTGCACTCAGTACACACCCTCAGGCAGCAGAAACCATTTTCTAACCATGACCTCCTCCTCCTCCTCCTCCTCAGCGACCACCGTGTGCGACACCGAGACCCAGTTCCGCTGCCAGGGCTCGGGGACCTGCATCCCTCTGTCCTACAAATGTGACCTGGAGGATGACTGTGGGGACAACAGTGATGAAAGCCACTGTGGTGAGTGCCCACACTCACAGCTCCTCCCCTGGAGCCCTCCAGCTGTGCTGCTCAGAGCTGCTCCTCCTCTGGGTGCTGCTCAGAGGTGATGTAGGGAGAGATGCCCCTGTTTACCCAGGCTGTCTCCTCATTTACTGGGGCTGGGAAATGGGGGGCAGGACCAGCATTTACAGGGTGTTTGGGAATTAGGGACAGGAGCATGGTGTACTGGGAAATGAGGGACAGGAGAAGAGAGCAAGGCTGGTTCTTCCCCTCACCAGCTGGGACACCTCTGTGCTGTTATTATCCAGCTTTCCTGCTCTGCTCCTTGGGTATTCCTGTGAGCTGAAGCCCAATGTTTGCTTTGCAGAGGCTCACCAGTGCAGGAATGATGAGTTCAGCTGCAGCTTATCCAGCTTTCCTGCTCTGCTCCTTGGGTATTCCTGTGAGCTGAAGCCCAATGTTTGCTTTGCAGAGGCTCACCAGTGCAGGAATGATGAGTTCAGCTGCAGCTCGGGGATGTGCATCCGCCTGTCCTGGATGTGTGATGGGGATAACGACTGCAGGGACTGGTCTGATGAAGCAAACTGCACTGGTGAGTGCTCAGGTGTTGATCCAGAACCTCCTGCTGCTCCTGCTTTTTACTTCCAGCCTGGGAGACATTAGCCACTGTCTTGTGCCTCAGTTTCCCTGCTTGTTAGAGCACGGTAGGGCGATGTGATGTTCCAAATCCAAGGATTTCTTTCCCCCAGGTTCACTGGGAATTTGCTGGCAGCTCTGAGATGCTCACACAGTGACCCAGCTTTGCTTTTTACCTGCAAGACTGCACCCACAGGCAAAGCTCTGTGGGATGGGAAGTGGCTTTGTGGCTGCTGAGCAGCCCAAGGGTTCTCCTGGCAGAGGTCAGGCCAGTGGGCACTGGCAGCATTTCACAGCTTTCACTCTGTTTCCTTGCCATTAATTTGCAAGGCATGTTCCTTGCAGCTTCTCCACAGTTAATTGATCTGAAGAAGAGGCAGATTTCGTTTGGGAAGTTTAGTTTGGCAGCTTTAGTCCTCCTCTGGCAGGCTCATGGGCTCAGAAACCTAAAGAGGGTGTCCTAAGTAGGGTGTCCCACATGGAAGATCCACTCTTATTTTTGCTTACAGCTTGTAAGAAAGCAGCCTGGCTGGAAGAAATTACCTTGTTCCTACTTTATGCCTCCTGTGCAGCAAGTGCTGTGAGCCTCACTGTGTGTTTGGAGTGGAAAGTCACAACACTGCAGCCTCCTCACCACCACAGTGATGTTCCTCAGCAGCCTCCTGAGGTTAACACCCACACAGAGCCTTTTTCTCATCAGAAAAACCAACAGATAACAGTGCATTGCTGTTTTCCACTAGAAACAATCAAGCAGAAATATCAACCAAGCCGAAAACCTCAGTGCTCCCATGAGAAGAGACCTCTCAGAGGAGGCAGAGCACCAGCCTGTCAGTGCAACACGAGGTTGCATTTATCAGCCATACATGGGATATTTCAAGATAAAAGCAGTGCTTTCCATGGCATGGGGAGCCTGTAGGGACCAGGACAGCCCCTGGAATGCTGGCAGCAGCTTGGCTCTGGTGCAGCCGGAGCCTTAGGGACAGAGAGTGGCACCAGCTGCTGTCCTGGGGCTCTGGCACGAGGATTTCAGAGATCCCTTTCAGGTCTTTGAGCCCCTCTTTGCTCACCCCTGTGGCATTTGCTGTGCCTGGAGCACCCAGGGCTGATCCTGGTCATTAGTATTCTGTGAGTGTGGCTTTCTAAGAAGGTTTAATTTATATTGGTATCACTTATCTCTCATGAGTGTCTCCAGAGAGAATTACTACAGGAGAGGAACCTACTTCAAAAAGCGTGTCGGGTTTGTAAAGCTCCGAGTTGGAATTATCTAAGAGGATCACAATTATTTGAGGAACATTCCGTCTGACTTCACCGGGCTGCAATTATTGCTCTTATCTAAAATAATTACATTTCATGCTGAATACCTAATAGAATATTACTGCCACCAGATTGTACTATTTCGAAATATCTGCGAGTGCATGTCACTCTCTAACCTAAAACTCAGGATCATGCCATTTAATTAAGTTGAACACTGCTTTTCTCAACAACTCTGAGCACTTTCCTGCTTGAGGAGCAAGATTTGTCTCTAAAGTGACAACACAAACCAGGCTGCAACCCAGATACCCCACAGGCAGATATTTCCCTGACAGGAGCCTAAGGAAAACCCCCAGGGAGAATCGTATTTCTTGTTTGCTTTGGCAACATAGAAGAGCCTTGTTTGCCTTAATTAAAAGCTCTCTCTGACTGTGTCCTGCCCTGCACGGGGGACTCTGCAGCTCTGCCAAGCCTTGCTTGATCTCAGTGACATTTCTGGCCATCTCTGCCACCACTGCCACCTTTGCCCACACACCCCAAGCACTGATACTGAAGGGAGGGAGGCTGCTGACTTTTGGGGAGAGCTTTGGGAAATCTCTGCCCTGCAAAAGCCATCCCTGAGGCACAGCAGGCTTGTGAGCAAGAGTGGCACGGAGAGGGAAAACTGAGACCTGGTGGTTCTCATGGTGGGAGATCCTGGTGCAAGGGAAGGAGCAGGGTGTGGTGGTGGGGCCTGGCTCACTCTGAGCTCAGCAGGGACACAGACACCTCACACTCAGGTGTCCCCTGCTCTGGTTTCAGCAGTTTATCACACCTGTGAGGCCTCCAGCTTCCAGTGCCACAACGGCCACTGCATCCCGCAGCGCTGGGCGTGCGACGGTGACGCCGACTGCCAGGACGGCTCTGATGAGGACCCTGCCAGCTGTGGTAACGTGTCCTGGGTGTGTGGGGGGCTCTGCCACTGCTGGGGGGGATTTCTGCACACCCAACCAGTTAAACCAGCAGCAAACTCAGGGGGAGAGCCCCCACCCCTCCAAAAGCAATCACAGTGCGAAGGCAACCGTGGCTTTTTCTAGCCGTGGTTAGATTAATGAATTAAACAGCTTAATTTAAAAACAGCTTTAACAAAACCCCGAAAAACGCACGACATCCACCCAATTCTGGATTTCAGAGAAGAAGTGCAATGGCTTCCAGTGCCCCAATGGCACCTGCATCCCAACCAGCAAACACTGCGACGGCATCAACGACTGCTCCGACGGCTCGGATGAGCAGCACTGTGGTGGGTACCGGGCTCAGGGGAAGCTGCTGGGGGCCAGCACTGGGGGCTGACAGCTTTTTCTGCTCTGCCCGAGCCTGTCCCACTGGGAATGAAGGGAGATAATGGGAGATGTTTCCCATTATCCCAGGGAGATAATGGGAAAGCCTTAGCGTGCAGTCACGAGCCCCCTGTGAAATCGGTGGGTCAGCAAAAGGCACGGGCTGGGAGGAGACTGCCAGGGAGGGACCAAACCCTTCCTGCTGCCTGTGCCCACCCTGAGGGGTTATTTGGTGAGGGCAGCCTGCCCAGGGACACAGCTCAAGCCATTTGGGAACTTTCTGTAAGCTCAAACCATTTGGGAACTTCCTGTAAGCTCAAACCATTTGCCTCAGGAACTCTACTTCCCTAAAATCCGCCCTCTGCACCCAGCTCAGCGCGGATCCCGGGGGTGATACTGCTGTTTGTGAGGACAGCAGAGGTGCCACCCCCGGTCCTGCTGTCCCCTGTCCCCTGCAGAGCCCCTGTGCACCCGCTACATGGATTTTGTGTGCAAGAACCGGCAGCAGTGCTTGTTCCACTCCATGGTGTGTGACGGCATCGTCCAGTGCCGGGACGGGTCGGACGAGGATGCCAGCTATGCTGGGTGCTGTAAGTCTCACACTGGGCACCTCTGCCAAGGGAGGGCTGGGCACAGGGTGAAACCAGAGGTGTGGGGAGAACCAGGCTGCCAGGAAGCTGCCAGCTCTCCTAGGAGGTGGCTCTAGACTGCCATGCTCTGCTTAGAAATCCGTGATTGCCCCTGGGTGTGCTCCTTTCTGCCTTCCTGAAGCCCTTGATCTTTACACCAAACCTCTCCCTGCAGCCCAGGACCCCGAGTTCCACCGGACCTGTGACCAGTTCAGCTTCCAGTGCCAGAACGGTGTGTGCATCAGCCTGGTGTGGAAGTGTGACGGGATGGACGACTGTGGTGACTACTCTGATGAAGCAAACTGTGGTGAGCAGCACCCCCAGGGCCTCCTGCCACTGCAGCTCCAGCTCCCTGTGGATTTCAGGAGCAGGGAGTGCTGTCTTGCTCATGTTTTTACTCGTGCATGTGTGAGTGTGGCTTTCCCTGTGCATATCACAGCGTGTCCTACCTGGAGATCGGTGCCATTTCCCTCATACTGCAGGCAGGTAAAGAGAAGCAGGCAGAAAACCTGGCACATCTTGTGCTTGACTAACTCCTCTGTGACCATATTTACTGCACAAGCTCCCAGCTCTGAGCACACAGGCTGTTTTCAGCCAAACCCAATATTTACCACTGTTCCCTGGGTGGCTGTAGGAGCTGTACACAGCCAGGCGAGGCAGCTGCAGTCTCATTTTGGAATTGCAGGGTTTGCTCTTCCATTTCTGCCATGCTCTGGTGGATTCTGCTCTGGTTCTGAGACCAGGGGTGGTGTCTGGCCATGAGGAACACAGACAATTCACTGGTGGCAGCAGAGTGAGGGCTGGGAGAAAAGGGAATGCTGGGGATGAAGAGAAAGAAATGTGCTTGTGCTGCTCAGGGTGATGCTCTCTGCAACAGCCTGAGGTGCTCCCAGCTCTCAGCTGTGCTGAGGGCTGCTGAGGTGACCCTGTGGCTCAGGGGACTCTGCTCTCCTTGCCAGAAAACCCAACAGAAGCCCCGAACTGCTCCCGGTACTACCAGTTCCAGTGTGGGAACGGGCACTGCATCCCCAACCGCTGGAAGTGCGACGAGGAGAACGACTGTGGGGACTGGTCTGATGAGAAGGACTGCGAGGGTAAGGACAACACTGCTGAGGCTGTGACAGGGACAGGACAGGGCTGGGACATGCTGAGGGATCACTCTGCCTTCCCACAGCTCCCCTGGCTCCAAAAATGCCCCATGAGTGGGCGCTTCCACGCACCTTTTTACTCTCTAGCTATCCTGATTACAGACACAGCGCCGACGAAAACACCGGGATTGTGATGCCTCCCCTGCTTCCCCCTCGGTCAGCAGGGAGCAGGCAGAGCTTACACAGGAGCAGGGAGCTCAGCTCAGCTCTCCCTGGTGTATTTTTAGGATCTCCAGTTCATCCCATTACCACGCTGATCCCCCCGACGTGCCTGCCCAACCATTTCCGCTGCAACAGCGGCGCCTGCATCATGAACAGCTGGGTGTGTGACGGCTACAGGGACTGCACTGATGGCTCTGATGAGGAGGCCTGTCCCACCTCCAGTAAGCTCTCCTCTCCCTCACCCCTTCCCTTCTCCCAGATCACATCTGTGAGGAATTCTGGCCTTTCAGAGCCGTGCCAAGCTGCGGGGTTAATTTATGCCGTGGGTGTAAAATGTCCTCTGGGGCTGGGGTCACCCTCCTGGTCACCCTGGTGCTGTCCACAGGCTGGGACAGAGCTCCAGGGCAGCACATCCCCTGCCCAGCAGAGGCTTTTCCAGCCCTCTGCAGTCAGGAGAGAGGATGGCTTAGACGTCATCCCCTGCACCCGCTAGATGGAAGGACATTGCCATCTAGTGGAGTCGGGACCTGGGGACAGCAGCTGGTCCCTGCTGGTGGCGGTGCCAGCCCGGCCGTGCCTCGGTGTTTTCCTGCCTGCCTGTCTGTCTGTCTGTCTGTGTGTGTGTGTGTCGGACCCAACGTGACAGCCACGTCCCCAGCACTCCCGGGGCGCTGCAGCCGCTTCGAGTTCGAGTGCCAGCAGCTGCACAAGTGCATTCCCAACTGGAAGAGGTGTGATGGGGTGAGGGACTGCCAGGATGGCACAGATGAGAGGAACTGCCGTAAGTGAGGGCAAGGGACAGGCTCCCACCTGGATCCTTCCCTTGGGAAGCTCCTTGGGAGGGCAGGGAAGCCTCTGAGGAGGTTTTGATTTTTTTCCCGGCAGGGAAAAATCCTTTACAGAAAACAGAAATCCTTTACATGAAAAAAAACAAAAGGATAAAAAGCCTAAGTAGTGCTATTCCTGTTAGAACTCCAGTTGTTGTTTTTAATGGGATAAGCTCCAGGTTCTTGTGGAGACACCCAGTGTCTGACACATCAGCCTGAGCTCCATCCCTGACGTGCAGCCACCTGCAAACGTTCCAGTGCTGCTGAGGGAACTTCCCTGCCTCGATTCCTGAACTCTTCTGCCTTTTCCAGCCACTCAGAGCAGCCTGTCGTGCCCCAGTGGTTTCAGGTGTGAGGATGGGGAGGCCTGCATCATGCTGACAGAGCGCTGTGATGGGTACCTGGACTGCTCAGACAGCAGTGATGAGAGGAACTGCACAGGTGAGCAGCTCCCATCCCTCACTCCCTGTCAGCACACAGAGGTGCTCTCCTGGATATGTGACCTTCCCCTCCCAGCATCCTTGATTTATCTGCCTCTGCTCAGTTGTCCAAGCTACCTCCTCACCCATTTATCACCAGCTGGGAGAAACTTCCCAGCAGCTTCTACACTGACAATTTGTCTTCCAGCAGCCTCAGACACAGAAAAAAAAATCATTTTAGGATGGATAGGAGCAAAGCTGTCTATATTACATGGCCCAAAGGTGAAGCAAGGATCTCCTGCTCTGCCCTCCTTTGCAAGGTGACCCTGGGGGATGTGGCAGGTGCCTGCTGCCATCCCTGGCTGTCCCATGCCAGCCCTTGGTGGCCCTGTGGGGGCAGAGGGACAGAGCCAGCCCTGGGCTGAGAACAGTGATCGATCACTGCCTCTGGCCAGCCATGAGCTTCAACTGCTTCCCCACTGAGCTGCTGGGGGGTGGGCATCAATCAGGCTTAGTTCTTTAATTAAATATTGATTGGGAGAGGCTAGCAGGTTCAGGGGAGAGGGAAGGAGCTGCTGAGATGCACGACTTGGCTGCCACGCCAGGGGAAAACTATCTCTTTTCCCTTGGAAAAATTGTCCTGCCATGCTGTCCATGGACCCACGTGCCTGCTGGATTTAATTCCAGCTCTTCAGGGAAAGCAAAACAGCAACAATTTATCTCTGCTCTGCTTGGTTTCTGTTCAGCACCAAAGCTGAGCACCCCAGCAGAGCCAAGCCACAACAGTGGGATTTGGGCTCCAACACAGAGAGAGAGAGCAGGGAAGGGCCTGGTGGGAGCAGGGCACAGATTTGGGGCACTTCAGATCAGCACCTCCCATCCCCAGCTCGGCCAGGCCTGGGTTCCCCAGTGCTTTTATCCCCTAAGTGCCTCTGTGAAGGTCAGGCAGTGATCCAGAGCTCACGTCAAGGCAAGCCCCAAACTTGGATTTCCAGCTTTTTCTTGGGTCCTGCTGCTGAACACAAAGTGGGATAAGGGAAAACACAACAGAAAGGCCCTGGGTGGTGACAGGGACAGCACAGCCTGATCACACCAGGAGAAGGGTGACACTGAGCAGTTTGCACTCCCTCACTTCCAAAATTCCCAGTATTTCATCAACAGCCACGCTTTATCTTTTCTTAGGGGAAAGGGAATGCTTGCCTGATACAACATAAAGACATTTTGGGTAGAACTAAGAGCACCAGGGGTAAATCCCTGCTCTGAACTTCCCTCTGTGAGCCTGGTCTTCTCCACTGATAAATCACACATCTCATTTAAATGGTGCAGACACCCCTTCAGACAGTGCTGTTTCTACCTCCCCTGTTGCTGGTGTTAAAAGCTAAACTCCTGTTTCTCTCCTGGGCACAGGGTTTGTTTCCCTGCAGTAAATCACCTTTCCCCATTCTCTGCTCAGATGACACAATTGTGTACAAAGTCCAGAACCTGCAGTGGTCGGCTGATTTCTCTGGGGATGTCACCCTGACATGGGCTCGGCCAAAAAGGATGTCCTCGACCTCCTGTGTCTACAACATCTATTACAGGTACATCATCCCTCCCCTGCTGTTGTATCAGGTAAAGAGGACAAGCATGAGCACAGGTGTGCCTGTATTTACTGCAGAAAACTTCACAGGATCAGGCCTGAAACATTCAGAGCTCCTTAATCAAGTTCTGCTTGGAAAATCTAATATTTGTTAGCAGAAGAGACACAAAGTAGGTGCACCCAGAGGGCATTTGTGACAAACTGCATTGCTTTCCTCCTTGACTATTTACTCAGACAGTAAGGTTGTTTTATTCTTTTTTTTTTTTTCCCACTTGGGCCTTGTCTTTGTGGGCCCATTACCAGCAAAAACAAAGATAATAAATTTGAGCACAAGAGTTACAGAAAATCTCTGGGACTTAGAAGTCACCAAGCCACAGTTAGTTCAGGCTTTCCAACAGCATCTTTTCAAGATTGGTGGTGTGGCTTTACCAAAGTGAGCAACAACCTTTTCAAAATGTTCCATTTTGGGGGGACAAATCTGTATGTTCTGTGCTAAAAAAAAACCCCTCCTGAGTGAAGGTGTGTGGCTGTGTCACTCAGGACGGTCGGTGAGAGCATCTGGAAGATCTTGGAGACCCACAGCAACAAAACCAACAGCGTCCTGAAGGTCCTCAAGCCCGACTGCACCTACCAGGTGAAGGTGCAGGTGCAGTGTCTGAGCAGGGTGTACAACACCAACGACTTCATCACGCTGCGGGCGCCTGAAGGACGTAAGCACCGCTGCTGCTCCCTCCTGTGCCCGCCACAACTGTGCTGCTGGCGGCTCAAAGAGCAGAGATATCCCTGCTGTGAACATAAAGGGTCTTTCCATGGGCTTGGGGATGGTGCTGGACTGGGAGAAAGGGCAGTCCATCCCTTTGTCATGATTTTTCAGGGAGGTGTTGCTTTTCCTTGCATGCTCTGGGCACAGCATTGTGATTCTTGCTAATTGTGGGCCTGATTTTCTGAGTCTGGGGAGTTTTCAGCCTGTTAGCAGCTGATTCCTTCTTCCCTTGAGAGAATTCATTCCTCTCAAGGACAGTGAATGTAAATAAGTCTTCTATCTTTTCATAACACATCTAAGTTTTTATAACAACCCTCTCACAGGTGTTGTTTCTATTATTTAACCAATGAAGTGTTGTCTTTACTGACCAATTATATGGTTCCTTAGCACAGCACATTATAAAAAGGATGTGCAAAATTGTAAATAAAACCTTTCTGATCTTTCTTCTACCTGGAGTCAAGCTCTTCATTTCATGTCCAACACTGACAACTAATTTTCCCTCACTAGTACCAGATGCTCCCCTCAACCTGCAGCTGTCCCTGAAGAAGGAAGCTGAGGGTGTGGTGATGGCCTGGTGGAGTCCCCCTGTGAATGCCCATGGCCTCATCCGGGAATTCATCGTGAGTCCTGCTGCCCCTGGGGGCTGGGCCCAGCTGGGTGGCCTGGGGACAGCAGCACACAGCCAGCTGCAGGGGGCTGCTGGGCCTGGGATGGGAGAGGAAATCTGCTGGGAACATCAGGCAGGTTGGGAGAAGAAGCGCCGTAGGCAGCACCACAGCCCTCGAGTTCCTGATTTCTGAGCTGCAGTGCTTCTTTCTGCTGGCATTTTGTCTCAGAGGCACCTGCTGACCTGTGGTATTTGTGAGCCCTCACGCCTTGTTTTGGTGCTCCCAGGTGGAATACAGCAGCAGTGGATCCAAGGAGTGGTCATCCCTCAGAAGCACCAAGAACTACACGGAGATCAAGAACTTGCAGATCAACACTCTCTACACAGTCAGAGTGAGTATTTCCAAAGCTCTCGTTACTGAGTGGCCTGCACAGCCAAGAACTTGCTAAAAAAATCTTATTAAAAAACCATCCTGTTAAAGCCCTGCCCTTTAATGCCAGCCCACACCACCACTGCTAATGTCTATAGTTCCAAGGCCCTTGATTTGCTCCTTTGTCCCAGAAGGCCAGGCTGGAATACAAAATCCTCCCTGCTAATTGCCCATTCCAATGTCACTGCAATTGCACTGGATGTAGGCCAGAGATAAATTTGGTCCTTGGTGTATCAGTGGGAAAAGAAGCAGATCTGCCTGTGGGGAATGTCTGCACAGGGGAGAGGCTGGGTAATTATAGACAGAAGTAATAAGAATAGGAAATGAAAGTCTGCACAGTGAGCCCTGGGAAATGTGTGCTTTGCCATTGTCCATCCTCCTGAATTCTTGGGGAAGTTCTTGGGGATAAAGTTGTTTTTCCAAATCGCTGTTATTCTCACAGCTGGTTGGTTGGAGGCTTTCTTCCCATGGCATTCCTTCCCAATATAACCCGTGCCCAAATAAATCTTTGGAAGTAGATTCAGGGCTTGGACTTCCCTGGCATGATTCTCACCTACTTTATGGCCCCTGGAGTCCCAAGCTCCTTATCTCGATGGACTCCTCAAAGATCTCATAAGAGAGCAGTTATCTGCAAAGAGGCTGCACCTCCCTCCTCTTAGATTCCTTTAATTGACTTTAAGCAGTCGGCTTTATCTCTGCATTAAGCATTTTATTGCCAAGTAATTAAGCTTTTGTTTGCTTGGAGTCCTTTCCCCAGGAGCCGCGCCAGGTCCGTACCCTTGCTCTAACCTCCCGCTCTGTTTGCACTGTGCAATGTTGCTGTGTTCCCTCATTTCCAAAGGTTGCTGCAGTAACCAGCCGAGGGGTGGGAAACTGGAGCGAATCCAAGTCTATAACCACCGTCAAAGGCAAAGGTAAATGTTGTTGTTTTGGTCAGCTGGGAGAAGGTGACAAAAAGGCAGAGTATCAGCCTGAAACATCAGCAGCAGCATCCACAGCCACCTTTATTCTCCCTGCTGATCCTTTCACACTGTTCAGCAGCTTTGCTGTTGACAGTGACCTGAAAAAAGTGACTTTTCCCCTCAGCCTGAGCTGCCTCAGAGTTCAGTGGCGTGTCTGGAGGGGTCACTGACTCTTCTCTGAGCCCTGTGGCACAGGGGATGGATGTGCTGCCCTGATGAGCAAGAGCCTGTCTCCCCTCTCCCAGGCTGCAGACAGATTCCCTCAGACTTTTGTAGGCCAAATCCTGCCTCCAGATAGACAAGAAATTACCAACTCCATCACTCTCACTCTAAAAGGATGCTGGCTCATCCTTCTCCCTCTTAGGTCACAATTACTGTGGCTCCTCCTGCAGGCTTAGACCATAAAAAACAACCACAGCTCCCAAGAACTATCACAGCATCACAGTCTAACAGCAGATAAATTCAAACAGCACAGTAAATCATTTCCTTCCCAACCTGTTGGTTTTTTAGGTTGTTTTGTTGTTGTTGTTGTTTTTTTGTTTTTTTTTAAGAAAAAATTGAGGAAGTCGTTTGTATTCGTGCCAGCTTTTTCATCCTAACTTATGTCCCTGCATCAAAATTGTCTGCTAATTTGTCAGATGAAAGGAGGGAAGGAAAACACCAGGCTCCTCAAAGTGTGGGATTCAGATAATGTGAATTACCTGATGGTTAGAAAAACAGAGGTAAAAAGAACAGAAACAGCTTTGACTTCATGTTTAGCACAAGCATTTGGCACTGATAGCTCCTGACCTCCCTCAGCAGCTCCTCGGAAGGCCAGGAGCTGCTGACTGGGATAGGAGCTCGCCCTACTGAGTTCAGAGGGAAATCCCTTTGCCCAGACCCCTCCAGTTCCAGCCTGTACTGAGCAAGGCACAGATAAAGCAGCTTTTAGGTGGTGGACTTAAAAAAAAATGATGTCAGTGTCTTCTCTGAGGGGGTGTCCTGTTCTGGGAGCTGGTGTTACCACAAAAAGCTGTGTTTTTTCTCTCCCTTCTCAAGAAATATTTTTATTTCTTTGTGCTGTACTAACAGGTCTTTTCTCTCTTTCCTCCCAGTCATTCCTCCCCCTGTCATCCACATTGAGAGCTACAGTGAGGACTCCATAAGTTTCAGCCTAAAAATGACCACGAATATCAAGGTAAGAGTTTTTTTCCCTTTCCATCTGAGCTGGGTAAATGGTGAATAGTGGCTGGGAGAAGCTGTCACCCACTGAAGCATTGCAGTTACCGGTTATTTCATGCCAAATCATTTCTTACTGCTCCCAAACTGCCCTGGGGCTCTTAATTGGGATGGAAAATACAATGCAAAGACTGTCAGGGGTCTGCCAGTAACCCTGGTTCCCTGTGTGCATCAGCTGAGCTGATGGCTCTGTGTCCTTGGGCTTGACAGGTCAGTGGCTACGTGGTCAACATCTACTGGACTTTTGATACCCACAGGCAGGAAAAAAGGACTCTGGTCATAGAGGGAGAAAAGTCCATCCAAAAAGGTAAATTCTGCTCAAAACATAAAGTTTTGCTTTGGTCAACACCAAGAAGAAGGATTTATGAGAGGTTATAGGATTATTTTATTCCTTTTGCTTTTTTCAACTAGTTTCTGTTTAAGCAATTCTGTTTAAATCCAGACAGGACAAAGCAGCAAATTCTCTGTTTTGAGGACCTGGAGATTTCAAGCAGATTTGGGATTTACCCCCAGAGCTGCACTAGTCCTTTCTCATCACATGGGGTTTTGTTTGTTGTTCCATTTCTAATCTGCAAAAGGGAGTAGAAACAGAACAAGGATTTCTTGGGCTTGCATACAGCACATGTCCCTATTAATCACATTTCTGGTTTGGGAAAATCTCAGTGTGGACATGGGAAATCATCCGGGCACAGAAAAACACAGGCTGGGTTGGATTCCAGAGTCCCAGGTGCTTCTGTATAAAGGAAATTACTGCAAAAAAATCCAAAAGTACAGCCCAGGAGAGGCAGGCTCCTGTTTGCTGATGCTGATGCTCCCACCCTCGATGTGCTTTGCCTCACCTAATAGTGCCCCTTTCTCTTCTTGCTCAGTGGCCAATTTGACAGCACACACCCCCTATGAAATTTCTGCTTGGGCTAAGACGGAGCTGGGTGACAGCCCTCTGTCTTTTGTGCATGTGGTGACCAGTGGCACAAGACCTGCCTCTCCAAGCCTCAAGGCCAAGGCCATCAACCAGACAGCCGTGGAATGCAGCTGGACTGGCCCCAGGAATGTGGTAAGGCACCCAACCCTTCCCTCACCAGCCACCCTGGGCTCTAGCTCAGAGCCTCAGAGCAGGCACACAGAACCCCTGAAATCAGGATTGTTTGTTTGGATTGACTTCCAAGGCACTGAAAATTTGGGGGATAATGAGGGAAAGTATGGGAATTGAAACAGAGGGTATAAAGGAGCCTGGTGTCTGAGGCCTGATGGAGCAGAAACCACGGGAGAGCAGACACAGATAAAAGCTCCCTGGGCTAGGAGTGACCAAGAAACACCTTGTGAAACTTTGTAATGATTACCAAGTAACTGATGTCATAAAGAATGTATAACCAGTGAGAATTGTTACCAAAAATAGAACCCTATATAAGTGCCATACAAGAAAAACCCTTATATAAATGCTTTGTATGCTCAATAAATTTGGCTTCTGAGGAGGACTTGAAATGTCCCTGACAGGAAAGAACCTCCTGCCTTTTAAATAGAAGCAAAGAAAAGCTTCTTGTCTGTTTGCTGCAGTGAGAAGTGGCTTAAACACAGACAGCACAATGCTCCAGCAGCCTCTAAATCAACTGCTGTTACCTGAGCTGAGCTCAGGGGTTTTGGGTTGGGAGTTCAAAGGCAAGCGGGCAGATTGAACTGGGGCAAGACAGAGGGAAAAGCAGGAAAAACAGCCCAGAAGGAAAAGGATCTTTGCTTCGTGCCCCTAAAAACTGACATCCAGTGGATGCCCTGGGCCATGCCAAACCCTGCACCTCTCCCTCCTCAGGTCTACGGCATCTTCTACGCCACGTCCTTCCTGGAGCTGTACAGGAGCCCCCACAACAGCAGCACCAGCGCCCACAACATCACGGTGCTGGTGCAGCGCGACGAGCAGTACCTGTTCCTGGTGGGCTCCCCTCCTCCCCCGCCCTCTGCCCGCCCCGTGGCTGCACCAGCACGCAGCCCTGACCCCTCTGCCTCCCTCCCAGGTGAGGGTGATGTCCCCCTACCAAGGGCCCCCCTCTGATTACGTGGTGGTGAAGATGATCCCGGATAACCGGCTGCCCCCGCGGCACCTGCACTCCGTGCACACCGGGAAGACGTTCGCCGTCATCAAGTGGGAATCGCCCTACGACTCACCCGACCAGGACATGGTAACCTGGTGGTTCTGCCTTCCTTTTCTGCCAGGGTGGGGATTAATGCATGGGAGTCACAGTTAATGGCTTGGCTAATGATTAATGATTTATGATTGATACGCGGGATTGATGCCGGAGTCGCGGTTTTGTGTTTGGACTCAGTGTTTTGTTTAGTTTCTGATCTATTTACAGTCTCACAAGCCCTGAGCTCTGACTAGCAAGGTAGAAATTGAGGTAAAATGGAGCACCTCTAACTCTTTCCAAGGTTATTTAAGCATTAATCACCCAATAATGAGGTGACACCTATATTATTTATATTTCTGACCCAATAATGACCACCCAAGGCCTGCAATGCAGACGTTTTTCACCCAATTACACAAAACCATCCAAACTTATGAAGAAGAAGGAAGAAGAAGGTGAAGAAGAAGGACCCAGACAATGCCCAAAGTTCTCCATCTTGCCCCATACATTACTATATACTAAAATCTCAAAACTAAGTTTTCTACCCTGTGAGATCACACAATACCATTCAAACCACACACCCACAACCCCAGTGCCATCACTCAACTTTCAAAGCCTGTTCCATGGCCTCAGGTCAAAAGTAGTGCCCACTTGAGGATCAGTGTCCTTTAGAACAGAAAGGCTGAAATTTTCAGCCTCCAGGGTTCCAACAGTAACACCTCACAGAGCCTTCTCCTGTCCCTGTGCACACAAAATCCTGGCTCAAAGGCCATTCCTCTGCTGGAGGAAGGCTGAGATCAGGTCTGTGCTCCACATAAAACTGTCATCAAAGTGCTGACACCTCCAACATCTTCATTTCCTCCCTACTGGCCATTAGCTCAGGACTGTAACACTTAAAAAGAGCCAGGCTTGGGGTATCTGTGCTGACCAAGTCTTAAAACCAGCCCTGAGCATGTGGCAAAACACCTTTCTGGGCTTTGGCTCTGCCCAGGAGGGCAAGGCTGGGCTGGGGCACTGCCTCCAGCCCCAACAAAGCCTGGTTCTGTTCTCTGCCACACTGGAATACACTCAGGTCTCGCTCCATTGAAGGCCAGTCATTTTCTCAGCAAGCTTTCCCCTCCCATTCTGCTCCGGAGATTTTAACAGCAAAGGTTTGGATGTATAAACCTTCCCAGCAGAGCTGGAAACTCTGACAGGGCAGGGGTTTGTGTTGCATCCTTGTGATTCACCCAGAAACACGCCTCCAAGAGTCCTCCTGTCCTCATCTGTTCCACTGACTGCATTTTCTGTATCAGTAAATGCTGATTTTGGGCAGAGATCCAGAGAGAGGCTTGGAATTTTGCTTCCCAGGCTTTCTGTAAAGCTCAGCCTTGGTTTAAATCAGATTTTACCCACCCTGTCTAATGTCCTGCCACTGTTTAGCTGAAATTCTCCAGGAAAATGAGATTTTTTCCATCCATTTCCTCCCCCTCCAGCTCTATGCCGTGGCAGTTAAAGATTTGGTGAGGAAAACAGATAAAATCTACAAAGTGAAAAGCCGGAACAGCACGGTGGAGTACACCATAAAGAAGCTGGAGCCAGGAGGGAAATACCACGTGATTGTCCAGCTGGGAAACATGAGCAAGGAATCCAGCATGAAGATCAACACAGGTAAGGGACACAGCACCTGCAGAGATGTTCCTGCAGCTCTGGGTCCTCTCCCAATTTTGGGAGGCCTCCCAGAGGAGGTGATTGCACCTCCAAACCACAGCAGTGGAGAGGAAGCTGCTCAAGTGATATCCAGTGTTTTTCTCCTGATAAATGGAGAAGGGAAAGACACCAGTTTGGCTGTGTACACATCATCAAGTACCACTACAGCCCTGAAAAATCCCTCCCAGCTCCCACAGCACAGCAGCCTCTCCTCCCAGCACATCCCTTTTCCAAGCAGAGTATTGTGGTGATCCCTAAAAAAACCCACTAAGTTTCAGAAGTGACTGCATTCCTATAAGAGGAAAGTGCCACCAGTGCTACAACCTCACCTGCTGCCACTTTTTCCCTTTTGCAGTCCCCCTGTCTGCACCAGATGCCTTAAAAATCATCACTGAAAACGACCACATTCTGCTTTTCTGGAAGAGTTTGGCATTGAAGGAAAGCAATTTCAATGAAAGCCGGGTAAGTTTTGCTTTGCCTCCTGTCCTACAGAAAATCCTGGAGCAGAGTCAGTGCAAGGCTCCTTTCACAGACTCTCAAATCCATCCTGTCCTTGGTGAGCCCTCTAGAAGAGCTCACTAAAATTCATGTCAGGGCTGAGGCTCTGAAGCTGATAGATCCAATCAGTCACCTTTTAGGAACATAATTACCCTGCTAGAAAAGGACAATTGTCCCTTGTGTGAAAGGACTGGGAATAGGACACTGCCCTGCCATGCCAGGAAGTCTGAAAGTTGACATTATTCAGACTTGGATAGAAAACGTGTGAAATATCTGTCAGGGCACGGGTGGGTAGAAAAATGCACCAAAAAACCCCTCACCCTCATGGAATCTGTATTTGGGTGGTCTGGGGTGGGTGCTGAGGACAGAGTGGACCAGACAAACCAAACCAGAGTCATTTAGGTTGGAGAAAGCCTCCAAGACTGGGTCCAAGCTTGTCCCCACCTTGTCACCAGCCCAGAGTGCTGAGTGCCACCTGCAGTTGTTTCTTGAACACCCCTCAGGGATGGGAACTCCAGACCTCCCCAAGCAGCCTTTCCAATGTTTAACAACCCTTTTAGTGAAGAAATCCTTGTGGTGTCTAACCTGAGCTTCCCCTGGCTCAGCTTGAGACCGTGTCCTCTGATCCTGTCACTTGGGAGAAGAGAAATCTCTTCTCCCTGAAGTGGCCAAGGTCAGTGCACCCCACAAGGGTTTCTGGAGGAGGTTCCCCTTTGCTCCCTCCCAGCTGACAGCCCAGCAGAGTTCATCAAAGCCAGACCCAGGAGGAAAACCAACCTTCAAAGCCCTTTTGGAAGGAGCAAACCCACCCTCTGCAGCCGAGTGACCTGGGCTTTGTGTTTCCCTCAGGGCTACGAGATCCACATGTTTGACAGCCTGATGAACATCACAGCCTACCTGGGCAACACCACAGACAACTTCTTCAAGGTGTCCAACCTGAAGATAGGCCACAACTACTCATTCAGTGTGCAGGCCAGGTGCCTGTACGGGGGGCAGATGTGTGGGGAGCCAGCCACGCTTCTCTATGATGAGCTGGGAACGGGTGAGTCCCAATTCCACAGAATCAGGGAAAGAATCACCAGGTTGGATGAGATCTCCAAGGTCATGGGGTCCAGCCCAGCCCTAACACCTCAACTAAACCACAGCACCCAGTGCCACATCCAGGCTTTATTAAACACATCCAGGGATGGTGATTCCACCACATCCCTGGGCAGACTTTATCCCTCTTTATCCCTATTCCAATACTTTATTACCCTTTCTGTAAAAAACTTTTTCCTATTATCCTGCCTAAACTTCCCTTGGTGCAGCTTAAGGCTGTGTCCTCTCCTTCTGTCAGTGCTGCCTGGACAAAGAGACCAACCCCACCACAGCCACCTTTCAGGGAGTTGTAGAGAGTGATAAGGAGTGATATTTTCTTCTCATCCTCCTTAAAAAACACTCAGGGAAGCCTCACAAATTAGGGATATCAACATCCCTTTAGCATCCCTTTAGGGATGTGCTGTTGGTACAAACAACACTTGTGTCCCTCCCTCCACCAGGCACAGACTCCTCTGCCACCAAATCCGGGCGTGCCACGGACGTGGCTGCCATCGTGGTGCCCGTGCTGTTCCTGCTGCTGGTGACCCTGGGCTTTGGCTTTGTGGTGCTCTACATGAGGCACAGGAGGCTCCAGAACAGCTTCACTGCCTTCGCCAACAGCCACTACAGCTCCCGCCTGGGCTCGGCCATCTTCTCCTCGGGGGATGATCTGGGTAGGTGGCCCCCGGTGGCATTTGGGGACACGGCTGGGGGGGTGACATCAGGGGGAGAATTAATTCTTTGTCGTGGTTTGGGCTGCTCTGGCAGCACAATCTCTATGGGTTTGGTCTAAGAGTACAAATCCTAAAATTACAGAGTTGTTAAACTTGGAAGAGATCTTCAAGATCATAACAATCCAACTGCTGAGAGTTTTCCTAACCAAACATTTTTATCAAATTAAACCTCTCCTTCCAATGCAGATCACTTAGAAATGCATTGAGGACATGAAATCAGGGCAAGAATTAATTCTTTTATCATGGTTTGGGCCGCTCTGGCATCACAGTCTCAATGGATTTGGTCTAAGAGTACAAATCATGGAATTATTGAGTCATTAAACTTGGAAAAACCTTCAAGACCATCAAGTTCAACTGCCAAAACTTTTCCCAACCAATATTTTTATCCAATTAAACCCCTCCTTCCAATGCAAACCACTTGAAAGCAGAATGTAAGGTGCTGAGGGCCCCCTGAGAGCTCTTTTTTGGGTTTGTTTTCCAGGAGATGAGGACGATGAAGCCCCAATGATAACTGGATTTTCAGATGACGTCCCCATGGTCATCGCCTGAAGCGCATTTCTGACTGTACAAAACCAAATGGTGTAAATATTTTCATTTGATAAAAATAGTTGATTGTTTATTTTAAAAATGCACTTTGAGTTGCAATACGTTATTTTTATATGGGCCAAAAAAAAAAAAAGAAAAAAATAATAATAATTTTAAGAATACACTTTGTAGTAATCAACTGTGAATTGCAGACTAGGTTGGTTGAGTAACAAATTGCTTTGATTTAACATTAATTTAGTCTTACAAGGCTATGCTTGCTGGGCATGCTTTTAAGTCTGTGAGATATTTTCCGTTGACTAAATTGGCTACTCATTTTATTTTTCTAAGACAAGAATAAATTTATTTAAAAAAAAAAATTCAGGAGATTATATATGTAGAGAGAGATAATATAGTCCCTGAAGGTTTTGCTTTTACTTTAGGACAAAAAAAAAAATCCTTTGGACTTTGTTTTATATGAAAGTATTTTTGTTGTGTTAATTTATTGGGAAATCTGCTGTGGAACAGATTTCCAGAGTCGTCAGACATTGTACACATTCTTGTGTAGAACATGTGCCACTTTATCTTGCAAGGCAGTCGTATCTTGGCATCCCCATCATTGTCCTTGCCATGATTATTAAAACCCTCATTTTCCCATAGATTTTCTCCCTTTTAAAGACCCAATCTCTGAGCAATCTTAAGGTACAGCAGCACGTTTTTGGTTTTGTTTTGTTTTTTTTTTAGGGCTGAGTTTTAGTTTCCTGCTCAAAAAATCAAAAATATCCCCACACCAAGGTGTGCTGCCCAAACCCCTCCTGCTGCTGCCCCTGCCCTTAATTAATCTGAAGCTTACAACCACCACATCACTGAAACAACAACAAAAAAATTTGCCACTTGCACCTTAAAATTAATTTCCCAAATATTTTTAGGATATCCCTCCTCCGTGGAGCTTCCCTCAGATGCCAGCACGGTGGTGGGATGGAAGGGGGAGCTTCCAGTGTGTGCAAATCCAGATTTTCCACACTCACACAGAGCAATAATTACTGGAAATTTAAATTAATTTGGCCCACAGCAGGGATTTGATGCTCCCTCATCAGAATTTTTATAAAAGCAGCTGTAGTTTTACCTACAGCTTTAGAAATAATATAAATACACATACACACACGTGTTATTTTCTCATCTCACATTCCCAGCAGACACAATACTGGCTGTGGAGCCAAATGCAAAAAGTCTGCTTGCCACTGTTTGGAGCTTTGATTTTGTGACAGCAAAATGTGAATTTCACCAAAAAAAAAAAAAAAAAAAAAAGTGAACCTCACTACCTGCCAAGCCAGGAGCACGACAGGAGAGGATGTTCAGGGCTCTCCCCTGGCCGTGCTCGATATATGCAAAACTTCTCACCAGGAAATACAGCACACTGTCTTGTCACACTGTTTCTGTGGAAAAAAAAAAAAAAAAAAAAAAAAAAAAAAAAAAAAAAAAAAAAAAGGTATTTTTGCTGTGTAAATTAAGTTATAATTGCAGTCTTCCTACAGATGAAACGAGAGAGGCCAACTATGTTTTGATATGCAACTGATCCGTTTAATTTCACAATAGAAAAATGTATTAAAAAAAGTTGAAGTCTGGATGGTTTGATACTCTAGAGAAATACTGACTCTATTTTCAATTACTGGTGTTAGCATCCCCGGTGACAGATTTTTTTTCCCCCTCCCCAAAGCTGGGACCAAACTAGAATCAGATTTTTATAAGTAGCAAGCTCACAGAGTTGCAATATTTTTACCTTGTCAGTGGATCAGGTGACGTTCAGGAGTTGAAATTTTGAGTAAAATGAACCCAGTACACACAGCTCGGTTTGCCTGGAGTTACAGCTACACAGAGAGAGACCAGACTCTGACCCAGAGGCTAAATCAGTCTCAAAAAACAGAAATCAAAAGATTTTTTTATGCAGGAGAGGAAGCCTAAAAACAGAGATAAAGAGTATTCAACTCCTTCTTTATAAAGTAAAATTCTTTTAGCACAGGTAACTGAAAATTACAATGTAGCATCCCAAAATCTGGTGGGGGTTAGGAGTGGTTAAATTCTGGTATTTTACTCCCCCAGGGTAAATCCTGCTGCAGTAAAATGAGCAGAATTTAGACTCTAGCCCATCTCTGTCTAGCCAGATGCCATGGGGAAGCCTTGTAACCACTCTATATCCTGCAGAAATCCCTTTGCTGGAGATTTCCAAGCATCACCTGGGGGACAGGTGACTCCTGAAAGGCTCCTGGCTTGGGGACACTCGTGCAGAGCAAAGCATTTTGTACCCCAAAACCCAACACTCTTGGTTAAACCCAACTCCTAAAGGCAGCGTGGGCAGAGCAGAGCAGAGCAGAGCCTGCTGTGGAGTCACCCCTGTGTGACACCCCATGGGGTTGGGGACACTGCCAAGCCCCTGTGGGGACAGCACTGCCACCCAGAGCTGTCCCCAACCCTCCCCTTCACTGCAAAAATCACCACTGTGCTCTCAGCAAAGCAACTTTCACAGGGCTAGTGTATTTTATATAGAGAGATAGAGAAGTCTGGGCTCCAGGTGGGGAGCAATGGATGCAGTTCTGGGGTAAATTGTATATTTTTATGAACTTTTGAAGCACGGAATCTTGTTCACGGAGACATGCAGGGGGTGGGAGGGTTCTGCTGTAAATATGGGACGTGGATGTGGATGTATATTTTGTTCTGGTTTCGTTTCAGTAGCCTTATGTGACGTGACATGACTTGCTACCCTAAATTTCGGGAGGTGATTCGGGTTTGCTTTATGGGAACCCGGTAAAATGTTTGGATCCAGATGGAAAACAACAAGAGGGTATGGAAAATACCCTGGTTAGGAGGAACTTTCAGCACTTAATTTGTGTTTGCATCCATTTCAGGTGCCCATGGGTACTCTCAAGTCCATTTGAACAAAAGACTAAGGCTGAACACGAAAATCTATTGAGGTTTTGGACCATGAGGCTCCTTTTGCTTTGGCTCAGGCTTTTTTTTGAGATTCTCTTTTTTGTGCTGGTGATTTGGTTTTTACAAGAAAGGACGAGGAGGTACTATTTCCCAGGCTGGAAACCTATTAAAGGTCAAAAAAAGGCTCTTTTCAGTCTGAAAAGAGAAAAAAAACAAACCCATCTGTGGGTTGCCAGCCCTGTAAAAACTCCCTGAACCCAGTGAGAGCAGAGCCCACGCAGGAAGCAGCTGGAGCAGGAGCTTCCAGCCCCTCTGGGGTTTGGCTGAGGACTCAGGAAAACTTCAGGATTTCAGAGAGGGCTGAAATTTGGGGTGAAAACCCCTGGCTGCAGGTACTGAATGTGCAGAAGAGCTGTGAGTTCAGGCTCACCCTGCCCTGACACAGCCTTAGGGGACAGCTGTGGGCTCAGGCCTGGGAAAAGCCTCCTTTCCTTGGACACAGATGGAGATACAGAGGTGTTTGGGAGCTCAGAGCCAGCCAGGAGAGCAGAGAGGCAGAGCTGGCTGCCAGCATCCACACCTTGTGGCCTCGTGGCCAAAGGAACTTTGTGTTTGGTGGTCACCAGGTTATTTCACTCCCCCTTTTTCCAAAGTGTCCAAAACCCTCATGTTATCCACCAGGGAATACCCAAGGAAAGTCTCCCTGAGCAGAATTCCCATTCCTGGCAGGGCAGCATCTCCCTGCTTGGAATCAGAGAATATTTAATGACAAACTTCACCTACTCGCTGATGG
The DNA here is from genome assembly GCA_013389925.1 of Aegithalos caudatus. Taxonomy (NCBI): domain Eukaryota; kingdom Metazoa; phylum Chordata; class Aves; order Passeriformes; family Aegithalidae; genus Aegithalos; species Aegithalos caudatus. The sequence continues at coordinate 788,502 of WEIU01017664.1, forward strand.
AAAAGTAAAATGTCACTTTTTTTTTCAGCAAAAAAATAACCTTTTCTGAAACAGCTTTCAAGTGTTCTTCAAATGGACTTGAGAAGGGAAATGGTGCAATAACTCAGCTACTCTTGGACCCCAAGAGCATCTTTTTTCCTGGAAATAGCTGCAACATTCTAATTAATCCTTCCAAACCTGCATCAGTCCACAAGCAGCCAGCCTCTAATGGAGGTAGTGTCACCTTTTAATCAGGTACTTTAAGTGAAGTTTAATGTTATACTATTTGAATTGCTACTCTGTGTCCTTTATTTGTTTGTTTTGTTGGTTTTTTT
>WEIU01017664.1:810662-834445 GCA_013389925.1 Aegithalos caudatus
GGAAAATATGCAGCAAAACTCTCCTCTGTGTGTTTTTTGACTTAGTAATATCTGTAGCCAATTTTCCCAAGAGACACAAACAAACACATGCCGAACCGGAATATCAATGAGGGCTTTTTTAGAGCAGGCACATTAAAATGCAAAACAGGAGATAATGAGATAAAGCAGCAACTTGCAGGTTCCTTAATTCCAGATTTTTAAAGCCCGTGAAGTAGCTCGAGGAAGGGAACTGCGATGAGCTTGGCTGGAGGGCAGCTTGGGGCTGGAGGAGTGACTGAGGGTGGGAGAGAGGAGCAGGGAGAGGAGGGAAGATCAGGGAGGCCAGGAGAAGCAGGTGAGACATTTACCAGCTGGGAAATTGAGCCCTCATCTGAGGGATGCTCCTCTGTACCTGGGTTTGGAGGGACAGGAGCAGCACAGGGAGATGGGAAAAGGGAAGAAGAAGCTCAGAGAGTGAGGCACCCCCAGAGCGTTGTTCCTCACTGTTCAACAAGAGCTGCAACACATAAAAATCACCCTGACACAGGGTGGGACCCCAAGAAAAGAGGCAGAGCACCCTCCTGCACACACACACACACACACACACACACTGTGGGGTGCTGGTGAATTCGGGCTCTGGGACAAGCCCGAGCTCAGCTGACAAAGCAGCAGCAGCCTCCGAGGCTTGGCTGGACTCAATACAGCCATGCTGAGCAGCAGAAAGGTGGTTTTGTTCCTCCTTTCAGAGCTCCAGCCCCGCTGAATAACAGCTCCGTGTTTTCCCACCCGTCTGCCTCGCCCGCGCTCCCGCAGCCCCGTAGGTGACACTGGAAAATTCGGGGTCACTTTGAGGAGGTGACATTTTGGATGCCGGTGCCAAAAAGATCATGAAAGGAAAATGAAAAGAAGAATGAATGAGAGGAAATGGAGAGAGGGGGAAAAGTATAAGAAAGAGCCATTATTTAACCAGACCTGGCCGAGGGTAAAGGTTTTAATTCTTTCCAAGTGCCATATGTGGTTGCCTGTGGGGGAAAGGCAAAGCCATATTTATCTGACTGAACCAATAATTCATATCTGTTTCAGAAGCCGACTTTGGTGGATTGTAGATCTACAGCTGTTCCTAGTCTAGGTCCAGACTTTCCCGGTGGGAATCACTGTAGCAACACGCCTGACTTATAGGATTCATATGGAGGGGGACAGGAGACCCAGAACTGTAAATTCAAACCGTGTGTACATTACTTCTATGTGTTCAATTCAAAAGCATTTAGGGCTTTTCAAAACAGTCCTTTCACTACAGGAAAACTCCCCCACACTCACAATTTAAAGGAAACAGATCTTTCATGTTTACCCTTCCTGTTTCTTGTAGGAGGTCTTGAAATAAAGGTAAGAATGCAAAGCCGTTTTATATTTTTCCAATAAAATTTGGAGCAGTTGCCCTGGTGGACGTGTGTGTGTGTGTGTGTGTGTGTGTGTGTGTGGAGGGGGATGGTGGATGTGTTACTGGGGAATAAATCACAGTGTCAGGATTAAACAAAGAAGGCTCAAGAAATACTTTGACTTTCTGTTGCTTTGCTAAAGACTACTCAAGATTATGTTTCTCCTGAAACTTGTTTTTTGACACACACGCCCCTCACAGCTTAAGAACCACCAGAGAGTGACAAGAGTATTTTTTAGTTCATTTTCACAGCAGAAACTTGGGCATTTTATTTACCTGCTTGAGGAGGAGCCGCCTTTCTCCCTGGGGACACTCAGAGCTGGTGTCACTGCTGCCCACCTGCAGATGCCAGCTCTGCATCTCTCATGGTTTCTTGATGAATTCACCCAGACCCAAACACAGAGGCAGGGAAAGGAGATCCTCACCCAAACCTCATCCTGCTGGGAGTGTCAGGAAGGACCAGGCACTAAGGAAGAGCAAATTTCCCTCAGGGATGTGCAGCTGAATCCCTTGCAGAGCCCTGCAGTCCCTAAGGTATCACCTTCTGGACAAAATGGTTCTGCCAAAGAGCCAAAGCACAACTCTGGCTTAAAACTGACTTTTCTAACAGGTTTTATCTCTTTATTGATTACAGCAGCAAACCAGGTGCTTCACAGCTACTGCAGGAGTCTGAATTAGGCACAGAAACCCAGAATGGTTTGGGTTGGAGAAGAACATTAAAGATCATCTCACTCCACCCCTTTCCATGGGCAGGGATGCCTTCCACTGTCCCAGGTGGCTCCAAGACCCATCCAGCCTGGCCTTGGACACTTCCAGGGATCCAGGGGCAGCCACAGCTGTGCCAGGGCCTCCCCACCCTCACAGGGACAAAATTCCCTCCAATCTCCCACCCATCCTTGCCCTAAGGCAGTGGAAGCCATTCCCTGTGTCCTGTCCCTCCATCCCTTGTCCCCAGTCCCTCTCCAGCAATCCTGGAACCCCTTTAGGCCCTGCAAGGGGCTCTAAGATCTCTCCAGAACCTTCTCATCCCCAGGCTGGGCCCCCCAGCATCCATTCTTCCATGTCCCTGTAGATGGGTGCTGGGAGGGTGATGGATTTGGTTTTGTTTCCTGCACCCTGAAGAGCCTGGGGCTCCTGCCCTGGAAGGGGCAGAGAGGAGCTGCTCCCAGCCCCGTGAGCCCTGGGCTGCTGTGTTTCCTGGGCATTTGATCTCAGTTTTGTTTGCTTTCTGTCTCTCTGCCTGTGTCATGTATAATGTATGATTGCCATGTAAGCTCTCCTTGCTCAGCACGCCAAGGAAAATAAGGAGTTTGGAGCTTGGAGTTAATCTGTGCTCTGTGCCTTGGAAAAGAATCACTGCTGGACTCTTCATGGGGCCAGGACACGGCAGAAACTTCTCCAAACCAGGGATTCTGTGTTCCTTTTACACCAGTGGAGGCTTCAGGCCATCTTCTCTTCCCTCCTGCCCTTCCCTTGCTGAATCATCCAGGGCTCACTGTAAACCAAAGGAACAGGACAGGAATAAGGATGGACACAACTCCACAAATTCCACAGTGCAAACCCTAAGTCAGACACCTCAGAACAACACAGAGAAAACATTTTTATCCTTCTAACACATGAACTGATGGAGTTTTTCCCTCCAGTGTGCTCTGGAGCACAAAGCCTGGCCAGAGGAAGGACAATCCAGCACCTGGGAGCACCCAGGGAACTGCCAAGGGTGAGGTTCATGTCAGGGGAATTTTAAGCCCACTGCAGTTCTGATCCAGATGTCAAATCTCTGCTTCCTGTAACATCACTTGCCTGCAGTTTTTGGCCTGCAGAAACACGGGGTTTACTCAAAACCATATGAGAGTGCTGCTGTACTCCTGGAACCAAATGTCTGAGGATGGAACATATTTGGGATGATATAAATGCATTTTAACAGGGGCATGGAACCTGTAACTGCAGCAGGCTCAGCCCAAATCTTCACTTCATCTGAGCAGGATGAACTTCAGCAATTCAGGGAGCATCCAGCACTTCTATAAAATTTTGGCTGCAACAGTCCTTAGCTAAGGATTCTTATTTTCTGTAACTGATCTTAGCATCTCCCCTTGAAAATGTCAATGATGTGCTGCTGCTTACTGTTAATAACTTTTTATTAATAACTATTTATTATCTCAGCAAGGGCCTGCTCTGATGCTCAGGCTCAGATGAGTGCTGGGACTCCTCCCTAAGTGAGGGAAAATATTTCAGGACCCTCCTTTGACTCTCAAAAAGCCAAAATCTTGTGGTACTCTTGACCCAGGGGGTGGATGGTGGTAGAATAAGCAGGGGAATACTTTTAACTGAGTTTTTGGCCAAGAAAAATGTCCTGTTACATTTCCTAAAAGAGGTTTTCACAGAGAATACAGTCATTTCAAGCCCTGCTCTCAAAGGCTTTGTTGGTAAATTGGAGCTGACAGAAAACTGCTTCTCTCTGAATTTCCCTGGCTGAGGTGTCACGTTGTGCTGGGTGATAGATGGGACAGGCAGTGACAACTCACAGCCATTCCTGGCTGCCTCCAAAGGCTTTCCTGCCTCTCCTTGGGAAGGCTGCACCGAGGGAAAAACCCAAGCAAGGTGGAGTTGGGAACAGCAGCTCCCAGCACCCACAGCAAGCTGCAGGTCCTGGACCACACACACAACTCCCAGGATCAAATCATCCACCTCTCATGGGATGCTGCAGAGAGGGACCAGAGGTGGGAGCTGAAGAGGTCCAACAACACCATGGGCCACTGGAAAACTGTTTTACACCAGTTTTGGAGGTGTATTTAAGGATATTTTAAGACTAAGAAGCAATGCTGTGTGGAAAACTGCCTGCTCTGGGTGTGGCTTCCACCTCACCTGAGCCAAAAATGGGGATCCATCCACCTAAACACTTTTTTCTCTCTGCACAGAAACCCCCAAAAGCTGCCAGCCACCTCTTTCCATCCTCCCCTCTCTGTTCCCTGCTCAGCATCATCTTTGCTAGATGCTTTCTAGCAATACTTTATTGGGTTTGGGGTCTAGAGTTTGGAGACCTCCATGGATCTCCTCCTCCTCCAGCAATTTTACAAACAAAATGCTGGCAGAGGGCTGGAAAAAAATCACTTTTACGTTCTTGAGATGGGAGGTTTCTGTGGGGTAGGGAATCAAATCACAGCAGCCAGCATCTCTCCAGGGGCTGGACCTGCAGAGAGGCCCCATAAAGACCTAAAAACCATGGGGGGTTTTGAACTGGTTCCACTGGGCACACTGGACCCACAAGTGCAGCTGCCTGGCCTCTTAATTTTCAATATCAGAGCCTTCTTAATTTTTAGGGACCTCCTCACTTGTCCCAGGTGTGCTGCCCTGAAAGCCCTCTGCAGAGGATCTGCCCCAGAGTGCCTACAGCCCATGCTTAGGAACCATGCTGCAAATTCCCAAAAAAAAAAAAAAAAAAGGGATTAAATGGTTTCCTTTCCCTCTCTGGGCTCAGCCATTCCCCACCCCCCTCCAAGGCTGGCCCTGGAAGGGGTTTTTGCCTTTTCTCAGGTGATGGGGGAGGGATCCAGGCTGGACCCAGAGGCCCCAAACCCTGCCCTGACTTTGCTGCCTGAAGCACAGAGCTCTCAGAAAACACAGATGAAAGGGAAGCTGGGGGAGGGCTCCAGACTGGGAGAAACAACCCTCGTGGCAGGTCCTTTGGCAGGGGTCAGGCTGCAGGACACAGAGGAGATATATTAAAAGGGGAAGCTGAAGGAATCCAAATAATCAGGCTCCCCACTGGATAATGCCTTGACAAGAGGAGATGCTGCGGGAGCCAACGAAAACTGACTCGCACAGAGGGGCAGAAAAGTAAAAACTCCCTGCACAGAGGGGCTGGGGCTGGCCAAGGAGACACGGGGGAAGGGCTGAGAGCTGGAAGGAAATTAAATAATAGCCTGAAATTCCCAGGTGAAGAACAATGGAATTGAAAACAGAAAGGCCCCCGAGAGATAAACAAATCAGGAGAGGCCAAGTGCAGAGAGAGAGAGAGAGCTGGGGGTGAATTCTGCCCCCTGTCCTGCCAGCCCACCTGGCTGGAGTGGGGTACAGCCCTGCCAGGCACCCCACAAGCTCAGGGGAGGTCCCAAGTGCCTGCCTTGAAAGTTCTTATAACCTAAACCAGCCAAGGCACACAAAAAATATCAGTTATCCCTATTTATCTGAGGCACAGGGAGATTAAACCCAATCCTCATGCCCTAAAAGGCTCTTTTACTCTCTGTTTTCCTAAAAAGACTTTTCAGAGGATAAAAACATGTCCCTACTTTCACTGGGGAAAGCCAGCGGAGAGTTTGCTGCAAGATGAGGAATTCAATCCATGCTTGAGCATCCCAGGGAAGATCCCTGGATGTGCAAGGCATTCAAGAAGAATATTTCATGGAATACCCATCAGGAAACGACCTGGGAGACAGAAATCCATGGAACAGCTCTGATTAACTTCTGCCACAGGTGTTACAAACTGCTGGAGCCTTGCTGGCTGTGACAGATGTGTTTTGATTGAGGACACGGTCCTTGGAGGGTGGGAAATTATTGACTTGGAACCAAACAGAGGATTTTTTTTGTCTTGTTTTGTTTTGTTTTTTGGCAATTCTGTTGTGTGTTAAAAATTCATGGGCAAGCCCTGAAAGCACTTTACCAATAAGCATTAATATTCCCAGAGGAGAAACTGAGGCTTGGGGAGTGGGAGCTGCTGCACCACGATGCAAGGACAAGGCAAAGAACCCAAAGAGCTTCCATGCCCCCACAGCATCCACACAGAGTCCTGCTGGAATTCACCCACTGCACTCATACTGAACCTGCCTGCTCTGGTAAATTCCCTACAAGTGGAAAAGCACAGGAAGTAAAGAGGAAAATCGGAATTTTCAGCTCCAACTGAAAACTGTTCCCTAATATTGAATCCCCTTTCACGCCCTGCATTCTTCCAGCACCAGCCCAGTTTGTGTTCAAAAGCCTTTTCTATTTCCTTTTCCAGTGCCACATGCTGCTGTGTCAACATAATACAGGGTCTTCCTAAACAAAGGAATGTGTGTCTAGAAACCATCCACAGGGAATGACAGCCAGAACCCCGCCAGCAGGGGATAAAAAAAAAAGAGGTCCCACGCTCCTTTTTATGGCACAGCTTAAAAACTGGGAGTAGGTAGCACCTATCACCAGGTCTCTGATAAAGGATGGGGGAACTCTGACACCCTGGAGGTTCTTCCAGGAGCCCAAGGGTTATCCCTGCACAGGGGAGCTCCTTTTTGTCCTTCCCTCTGCGCCTTGGGCAGGTATGAGCAGCTAAAGGTGTGCAGGGATGGGTTTGGAATCCCCCTGTGCCCATCAAGCACAGACACAAAGAACCAGGAGAGCCCAAAGACCCCGCTCTGCTCCCAACTTGTCATTTCATCTTGGCCAAAACTCTTCCTCTGCCTTGTTGACTTAACTCAAGCTGGTTCTGAGGCTGCAGCCAAAAAGGTTTTCATCAGAAAATATGGTTCAGAGGGGAACATATGACCTGCAGCTGAGCTCTGTCGGGGTGTGAGACCATTGGATTGCACAGTGGCATGCCAGACCTCCTCATTTCCATGTAGGATTGATTCAGAGCACTGCCAAGGATCTGCAGGAAGCATATGCATTTGTTTAACATGGTGGGAGCACTAGGAGGAAGCTCAGGAAACATCGAGCCTCCTTGCAAGAAATCCTGCCCCTGGAAGCTCAGGAGAATGGCCCAGGCTCAGCCAGGGTGGGATTTTTCCCCAGGTGCCCTGTGGGAAGTTGTAAAGGAGAAATGAAGGCAAAATCAGCACAAGGTGAGTCCCACCTTTCCTGCCTTCCTCCTCTCACTGGAGCTCCAGGCCAAGCAGAAGGGTGAGGATGTGCCTCCAACCCAGGCACTGCCCTCTCCAGCTGCATTGTTACTCTCTGTAGCTTTCTCTATTTAAGTCCAGCACGGTTTTTAAATTACACAGACGACCTCTGGACTGGAATCTTGGTGCAATTTGCCTCTGTCAGGAGAGCAAGGGAAGCCTCTTTACCCTGCTCAGACCCGCCAGACTTCCCTCGCGAGGACTTGGCCCCTTCATTTAGAAGAAATCCTAAATATTTGTTTTAATTGCAAAATGGATCCTCATAAACCAGCAGGCCCGTGTGCTATCAGGCTTTGGATTGCATCAAGCCTGGCATGTGGGCTCATGAGGCAGATGGTCAGGGAAAAGCACCTTGGCACAGCCTTCCCTGGCATCTCGCAGACAAAGGGCTGCACCGGGGACCAGCATTTTATCTTTCATCGCCCCTTTCCAAAGGCTGCATCCAGCAGGGTGCTAAGCTTCTGTCAGTCTCTGTCAGCCCTTCACTCCCAATGTCTTTCTCCCCACAGTCTGGCTGCTGGGGGAGTGAGGTCTCTTGGCAAAAGCCAAGCCTGGGTCTGTTTTCAGAGCCGTGGGCGAGGCACCAGCTCTGTCTGCACCCCCAGCCCCTTCCCAGCTCCCTTTCCTGGAGGTTTTGACTGCCTCCATCCAAAGAGTGCCCAGGCACATCCCTCAAAACTCAGATTGTCCCAAGTGTTTAACCCTGGCTGACTCTGGTCCCAAATTCAGCACTTTAGAGGTCCCCAAAGGAACATTGCTCATGCATTGATGGGGACAGCGCTGGGGTTCAGCAGTGGGGCAGCTCTGCTCCTGCAGGGAAGGGGAATGTCCTACCCAGGAATTCCAGATGTTTTCCTCTCCCTCAAACCTCCAGGAAGGAGCTGCTGCTAATTCCCTGCCTCCCATGGAGCCAGACGAGCCAGAGGAGGGTTTGTCCTGCAGCCTGGAGCAGGAACACTGATGAGGATTGGCTCCCTGCAACCTGGGCATGGCTCAGCACATGGAAATTCTGCCTCTATTTAAACTCTTTTAGGGATGAGTTGAGGAAAAAAAACCCAACAAACACGTTCCTATGGGTGCAAGTGATATTCCTCCCTGTCCTCCCTAATAGCTGCTCAGATAAACTCCAATCTAAAATGACACCAGCAACCTTTTCATGCCTCCTTATGGCCAGCATGGCCAATTTAGCCCATTTTAGGAGATCCAGCACGGATGGCACAAACACAGGCTGGTAAAATTCTAGCATTTAAGAGTATTAATTTAGCCAGGCACATTAAGTCCACAAACCTTTCTGCCAATTATTTTGGATAATTGTAACTATCACCACAAACAGTTTGAGATGTACAGGATCTGCAATTATCTGTGTTTCCCCCCCACTGTAAATGAAAGGGATAAGGAGTAGAACCATCAGGGAACAGCTTAAAGCTTCTATTTGCTGCTGGGAACATCTGAACCATTTCTCTGACACCTCCAAAAATTGATTAAGGGGAAAGAGGATGGATGAAGGGAGATTTATTTACAAACAGACTGCAAAAGGGGCCTGGAAACTGGGGAAAGGCATGATGGAAAAAAAATGAAGAATGGAATAAAAAAGGGAAATAAAGGAAAAATGCTAGAAATGATGAAGCGAAGAAGCCCGACATGACTTTGAGCCGAGCCCCCAGATCGGGCTTTATCTCTGAAAGGTCCCGGAGGAAGGTGGGGACAGCGATGGGCACCCTGCTCCAGGCTCAGCTGCTGCCGGGTGCCCCGTGCCCCCGCAGCAGGGACATTGCCCACCCAGGGAGGAGCCAGGCGGAGCAGATCCAGCCGGGAATGCCACTAGAGGGCCCCTGGGCCAGCGGAACGCGGCTCACCCGCGGGCTGGGACCGGCCCGAGCCGCCGGGGCTGAGCATCCTCCGGCAGCCCGGAGCCGCACAGGTGACCTCGCACAGGGCACCTTGCTCAGGTGACCTTGGTCAGGTGACCTCGCTCAGGTGACCTTGCTCAGGTGACCTTGCTCAGGTGACCTTGCACAGGTGACCTTGGTCAGGTGACCTCACTCAGGTGACCTTGCTCAGGTGACCTTGCTCATGTGACCTTGCACAGGGCACCTTGCTCAGGTGACCTTGCTCAGGTGACCTTGGTCAGGTGACCTTGCCCAGGTGACCTTGCTCAGGTGACCTTGCACAGGTTACCTCGCTCAGGTGACCTTGCAAAGGTGACCTCGCTCAGGTGACCTTGCCCAGGCTGGCCCTTCCAGCAGCGCCCTCGTCGCTGTCACCCTGCTGGAGGTTCAGAGAGGGAAAATGCTCCCCACTCCAGCTCCAGTGCTGCTCTGGAGGTCTCCATCCAGCCCCAGCCTATTTAACATCTAATAAGTCAAGCACAGCCTGGAGAAGTCTGATTTCCAAGCCAGAGCAGCATCTTGCACCCATTCGAAATGTCCATTTGGAAATTCAGTGTGAATAACACAAACACAAGACAGATGCTGCCACTTACCCAAATGTCTTGGAGGAACAAATGGGAGGCGAATTTGAAAGCAAATGAAGCAACCAGATTGTAGCTCTTAAGTGGACTCTGTGCTACAGCGAGGGGAAAACTTGGCAGGGAGGGACTCAGTGCTCACCACTTCTCTTGATCTACATAAACCATAAGTGCACGTGGAGCTGTTCGCTCTGAAGCTGAAGACTTAATCAAAAGCAGGTGAAAAATCCCTTTTTTTGGAGCGCTGTTTGTGCCTCCAAGGGGACAGCTCGGCACAAAAAAAAAAAAAAAAAAGCCACTGCCAGGGGCTGTGCTGGGTCACCACAGGTCCAGTGGCAGCTGCTGCAGGATGTGCAGCAGCAGCAGCAGCAGGTGCAGGGGGGATATTTTGGGCACAAAACCTTCATTTCACCCAACGCTGCCTCTCCGAGATGCTCCCGGCGGGAGCGGCGGCGGCACCGCGATGCTGCCGGAGTTTGGGGAAGGAAACGGGGTGGAAAGGGGGTAAAAAAGGTGGGAATGGTGGCTCTGTGTGCCAGCCCCGAGCCACCCAGACGCTGAGCATTCGCTGGGAGAGCACATTTCGTGCAGCTGGCGTTGTGTCAGACTAGACTGGCTTCGTGCAGGAAATACTGAGCACTTGGACGCTCGGAGCGAGGGCTGGGAAGGCGTCCAAGATTGTGCTTCACATCTGCTCCTGCGAAGCCACTGCGAGCCCTGTTTGAGCGTGTGGGGTAAACAACAGCAGCCCCAGCAGAACACAAGCACAAGCAAACGTGGGGCTGCTCTGGGGGGCCCCCAGCCAGAGCCTTGGGAAAAGGGAGAGGAGCCTTGTCCTGGCACAGCCGGGGAGGAGGAGATGCTGAGTGACCACAGCAAAGATCAGGCAGAGAAAGGTGCAACCTGCAGTTCAAATGTCAGCAGTTTCAGTCCTGACATCAAGGAAATGCTGGAGTTTAAACCCCTTTGCCTGCACTGTGTGCAGTAGCATAAACCCATCTTCCTAAAAATGATCTTTTCTTTCAGCAATCTGAATTTATTCCTAAGAAAACAAATGAGAAAAAGCCACTCTGAGCCCTGTTTGAACGTGTGGGGTAAACAACAGCAGCCCCAGCAGAACACAAGCACAAGGAAATGTGGGGCTGCTTCGGGGGGCCCCCCGCCAGAGGCTTGGGAAAAGGGGGAGGAGCCTTGTCCTGGCACAGGCAGGGGGGCGGAGATGCTGAGTGACCACAGCAAAGATCAGGCAGAGAAAGGTGCAACCTGCAGTTCAAATGTCAGCAGTTTCAGTCCTGACGTCAATGAAATGCTGGAGTTTAATCCATGTCCAGTACCTTGCAGCCACCTCCCTAAAAATGATCTTTTCTTTCAGCAATCTGAATTTATTCCTAAGAAAACGAACCAAAAAAGCCACGGATGCACAGTCCCATCCACCTCCTGACTTTCTGTTGCTTTTCCTCGTCACCTCCATAAAACACAAGCCCATTAAATGCTTCCATTGCTGGCCTTGGCACCAATAAATCTAAATTTTCAAGCTTGGCAAACCCAGCTAAACAACTGGCATAGAGATAAATGATTCCTCTAAGGTAATGTACAACTCTCATTACCCCAGGACTTTCTGTGTTTTTTGTTTTTTTTTTTTAAATCAATCCCCCCAACACTGGTTTGAAAATCCTGGAAAAACACAGTTTTCTCCCCCAGCAATAAAGGTACCAGTTTTCCCTGTGGATTCTCAGGTTTTTTTCCATCAGAAAATTCCCTGTGATAGGGTATATTTCCTCCAAACTGGGAGCTGGAAAAATGCAGCCTCCCCAAAGAGCCTGGAGAAGAAACTCCTTAGCAGGCAGCACCCCCTCCAACCATCCAATAAATGGCATTCAGCTCAAACTCTCCAACACTGCAAGGGAACAGGAGAACAAAGGGATTTGAAGCATGGATTAGATCATTCCAAATGGTCTCAGCATTGGTGGTTTGGGGGTTTTCGTTTTTTGTTTTTTATTTTTTTTTCCTCTCCCTCAAGCCGTGTGGCAAAGGCTGGATTTGAACCTTTGAGGGCAATGTTTTGACACAAATATTTAAGCTATTTAAAATAAGTAATAACCTTCAGTTACCTTCAAGAGTATTATATGAAAAACAGAGAATGGGATTAAAACAGATTAGCTCCCAACGTTTCTTAATGTGGCAAACAGCATCAATCAGATCATATCAACGCGAGCTGACAGCTCAGGGAAATCCAGAGGAGCAGATTCCCTTAGAAAAATGAGATATTTGATCAATTCTTGTAAATTCTTTCTTCTGAGCTGTTAGAAACTGCATTGACTTCATAAAAATGTAATGACAGCTCAGCCTTTGCTTAGCATAACATCCTGAAAGTGCCTGAGAACATTGAATTAAGGCGCCCCGGCAGCGCCGCGTGCGGTTGAGGAGTAAATACTGCTGTCAATTTGCTCTCCAAAGGCTGCTGCCCATCGATTTCCCACTCAGGGAAATCAGGGAAATGCCTGCCTTGCAATCCCAGCTCTCCATCCTGCGCTTTAGTGCCTGCAGACAAACTGCAGGCAGGGCTCCTGGTGGGATCCAGCAAACCCCAAGGTGTGAAGTGAGGGGCGAGGCAGCGCAAGAGGCAAAGTTTAAGGAGGAAGAAATTCCCTTTCACCTGCCCTCACTCTCACCCTCCCCAGGGGAGCTGCTCATCCCTGGAGTGTCCAAGGGCAGCTTGGATGGGGTTTGGAGCAGCCTGGGATACTGGAAGGTGTCCCTGCCCATGGCAGGAGGTGGAACAGAATATTCTTTAAGGTCCTTTCCGACTCAAACCTTTTCTGTTACCTGTCCTCCACTGGATGTGTCTGCTGGTCCTTCATTTCCCATCCCAGGAAGAGCTGGGCAATGACCCTGATGAGTTTTCCTTATTTTTTGTTGGATTTCTAAATATGATTCCAGGCAGAATTCTGGCCGGTTTTGTTTCTTTTTTTTCCTCATGTTTTGGAGTCATCTGCAAAGGGAAAAGTTACGGACTTGTGTATTATTTGTAAATTAATCACCAGAGGGGGATATTGGGAAGGAATTCCTGGCTGTGAGGGTGGGCAGGCCCTGGCACAGGGTGCCCAGAGCAGCTGTGGCTGCCCCTGGATCCCTGGCAGTGTCCAAGGGCAGGCTGGAGCAGCCTGGGACAGTGGAAGATGTCCCTGCCCATGGAATTAGATGGTCTTTACCATCTCTCCCAACCCAAACCAGCCTCTGATTCTGCATTTATCCCATGGGGAACACCAGAAGGAATCTGGGGCCTGGCAGGGTGGCAGTGCCACTGTCACACGAGGGCCCTGGCTTCCATTTGTGCTGCAGATCCAGCCCAGCTCCCACTCTCCAGCACAATCAAATCAAGCATGAAGGGAGCAGAGCCTGGTGCTTAAAATGGCATTATCCCAGCGCTCCGTGGGAACCGCCAGCCAAATCCCTCCGCATTAACTTGGCGTAATCTTGGAGAAATCTCTTCCCAACTGTTTTGAAATAAATCCTGTTAAATTCTGCAGGGAATTGGCCTTATCTCTCCACACCTGTGTGGGTTGGTTTTTTTTTTCCCTACCTTTCCCCCCTCCCCGTGCCTGGACAAAAGGGAGTGGGTCTGTGTGTGGCAGTGTGTGTGTGTGTGTCTGAGAGGAGCTAAAGAGACAATTATCATCTGCTGAAAATAAACATCATGAAACTATAGATGCCTAATTTTTGCACCTGGAAGATCCTCTTACAGCTATTCACTACTAATCACTCTTAGCTAATAAATGAATAGAATAACTAATGTGATTAGAGTAATTTGCCTATTCATCAGGAATATTAAATGAATTGAATATTTTGTATTTGACTCGTCTCTCTCAGCATTTCCCTGATACTGTAATTAGCCCCTTGTCTGTTCCTGTGGCAAAAACACCACGTGGCCTTTGGAATGGGACACTTGGGCTCATTCTGCATCTCTGGACAGATGGACACCTGCTTTTATAGCCGTACTGTCGTGCTAGAATTAAATAATCCCACTGGAAAAGGCCCTGGACACGTGGTGGAAGGAAGTCAGGGCAGAAAAGAAGGATAAAACTCTTGGTTTGGAGGAAGAAAATATCCAAATAAAGAGATTTTACAGAGCAGCCACTCCTGGTCACCTGAAGGTCACCTTAAGGGGGGGGACATCAGAGAGGTGGTGGTGACAGAGGAGCTGCTCCTTGGCTGTCAGCATTGCTTAGGAAGTTGTCCAGAAAATTCTTGGCCACTGTGGCTATTTTCCCTATTTTCCAGTTGGGAACATGACAGCTCTCTGAAGACATCCAGGTGAACTCCCAGACCTGTTAATACACGCTGGGCTGGTGGCTGTTCTATTTAAATCTTGCTGAGGAGCCAGGAGGAAGCTGAACTATGCAAATGATGATATAAAATAACCAGTGGGCAGATATTCAAATAAGGATTTCACATATATACATAAAGGAGAAAAAAAGAAAAAAATTCAAATCTGGGATGGAGCTTTCCATATCTATACAAGGTTTTTCGAGAGAAGACAGCAAAGATTTAGGAAATTAATGCTGGTCCTTGTCTGCTTCTAGAAACTAATGGGGATGTGCAGAACAACACAGAAAAGATGCATTAATAAAATTGCCAAAGATCATCTGTCACTTCCTCTTGGTAAGAAGCCAAAGCGTTTTTTAAAATGCATTTGCACTTAACCAGAATGATATCATAATCTTCCTTAGTCATATCTTTTCCTGCCTTCCTGCTACTCCACAAAGCAGACAGGGAGGTTTGCAGGAGACAAACTCAAAATGCTGCATTAAAATTAAAAAGGGAAGAGGCTGCACGGAAGAGCTGCACAAACAGAATCACCTTGAGCTAAACCTTGAACGAGAAATACACGGGGCACGTTCGGAGCAGGGGAGGAAATTAGGAGGAGAAAACAATGAATTATTGAAGGCTGCAGGGTTCTCCAGTCTGGGTAGCTCTAAAATCAAGATATCACACAACCTTTTCAGGGTCTTTTGCTGTGTTTTGTTGGAGTGAGGCAGATGTGAGGTGGTTTTAATCTTTGGAAGGGCATAATTAGGGTTTCATTTGGGTTTCACAGCTGGCCTCACACAGAACCATGTCCCTTCTTCACATTTATTTGTTTCACTTGGTTTTGGGGTTGTGAGGTTGATTTTTTTTTTTTTTTTTTTTTTTTTTTTTTTTTAATATAACTGCAAAGAAAGCCCAGACCTGCAGAACCTAAAATGTGAGTATCACTGGAATTCTGCACCAGCCCCAATCCTTATTAATTATGCCATAAATCTCTACCTGAACTCCCAGATGTCCCCGTGCTGAAGCAAGCTCTGGATTCCTGCTTCAGAGCTGAGCTATTGTGTATCACACACAGCTACCTGGAGAACATCCTTCAAGGCAGAGACGAGGCAAAATCTCTTCTAAATTCTCTTTCATATCTTGTTACACAACAAAATTTCTTTCCCAGCTACGCACAGCTCCTCACCATTATTTTTCTGCCTTCCTACTTCGACCTGGAGTTTTCACTGTGAACCTGTAACCAGTTTCACAGATTTATTTAGGTATTTTTAACACTCCCCCCGCCCTTAATTTCTCCTTTCAGATTGCTTTCAGACAGCAAGAGTGTAAACCACTTTGATTCCTGGGTTGTTGTGAGAAAAATGCTATATGAATGAATAAGTTATAATAATAATAATACATTACAGTGATAATGATGGATGTGTTTTAAACAAAGCCTCTGGCTGCCAGTGTGGAGGAGCTATGGAAAAATCAAAGATAATCTTGCATGAGGAGAATTGTAATGAGAAAGACCTGGAATATTTTATCTCTGAACTGCTCCTATCTGCTTGCCCTGGATCAGGGTTGTCCCAGTTTGACTTGAAGAGTGTGGCAGCTAAATTCAGGCCCAGGTGCTCTGCTGCTGTCAGGGAGGGAGGGCTTGGATCCATCCTGGATTCATTCCCAGCCCCCAGCGTGGGGCAGGAGCCCGTGGTGCTCAGCACTGCACACACACACACACACACACACACACAGAGCACACTTTTCATCCTCAAAGCCTCTGCCAGCCAGCCAGATGAAAGCAGAGAGAAAGAGATTAAAAGAGTCACCCCAGCCACCCCAGGTCACTGGCAGGGCTGGAAAGAGCTCTCCCACTGTCACAGTGGTGTTTCCAAGAGAAACCCACCCTGGCAGTCCTGTCCCACAGCTGGGAAAGGGCAGGGGCAGCTCAATTCAGCTCATTTCTACAGAAAAATGGGGCTGGTGGGTCAAACTCGGTGCCTGCAGAATGCAACAGATTAAACCAACAGGAATGCTCTGAGCAAAAGCTCCTGGTTTTCATAAAGGTGATTTTTAGAGGAAGGGCTTAATGATTTATCCTAGTGGGGATACATCCTTATCAGTTTTATCAGCTGTTTGTTAAAATATCACCTCTACCACAAGCATGAATTGGGCTGGAATGACAACCCACAATTTCCTTCAGCATGTGCACCTGTACACTTGTTAAGGAGAGCTCCTCAATCATGGGGATTTTGGAAGTACAATAGAGGCACTGAGTCCAAGACAGAAATCTTTTCTACTCCAGTTTCAATCCCAAGGGCTGCCAGATCTCGGGATGCTAAAAAGCTGAGGAATATCCTTTAGAAAATATAAGGCAGAATAATGTAATGTGTCCAAATTGCAGCAGCATCCTGAGATCTGGGTGACTGCAAAGCCTCTTCAGCCACATTAAATATAAGACACAAAGCAGCAGAGCCTTGCAAGCTCCCTAAAATGCTTTGGAGGCTCCACAATCCTCAGCCTGTGCAAATCCCTGGTGTGCAAGGCTTGGCCTTGGGGGTCTCTGGGGCTGGGGGATTTACTCCTGGCCACTGATTTGAACGTGTGCTGAGCCAACATCCCGATTTCCTAAATCTCTGCACCCTCAGGACAGCTCCTAGGACAGGCCCTGAGAAAGTAATCTCATGATTTATGAGGTTCCCTAACAATGGCAATAAGCAAGGCAGCGTTTTAAGCAGCTAACTGAATTGGGATGTGGGCTGGGTTTTTTCTTTTTCCACAGCACAATGTGGATCTATTTAGCCCTTACAGCTTGAATTTCAGCCTTTCTTTGCCCATGAGAAAGCCTGGTAAATGGGATTTGGGCTAGGAGCTATAGGAGAGAATATCTTTTAATTAACCAGGAGGGTGGCTCAGGGAAGCTCTAGCACTGCCTCTGAGCTGAGTTTCCAGCTCCACTGCGAGGCAGATGGGTACAAATTAAGGCAGAGCAATAACTGCAAATCAAATTCCCGATGCCTGGGATTTACCTGGGCTTGGAGAGGACAGGGATGGCTCCAGTGCAGCTCTGCAGGCAGGGCACTGCCCCTCACCTGACCATTTCCACCTGAGCAGCTCTGGTGATGTCAACCACGTGGATTTTTTTTCCCTGAGCTCAGGGGAGCCCTGTCTCTCTTTTCAAGGCAAGGCAATCAAACCTCTCATTACCCTGCTGGTAGGGAAATATTTTTTCTTTTTCCCTGAGAACACAGCGAGTTCCTCTGTCCAGAAAGCACAAACTGGGCACAGATCCTGCTCTTGCTGCACCAGGGGTTCCTGCAGGGCAGGGAGTTCAGGCTGAGCACAGCTCCACCCCTCAGTCCTGTGTCACCTGAGAGACACAAGATGTCACAGCATCACCAAAGGCAGAGCAGGATTTATACCCACAAAATATTCCAGCTGTGGGGAGCTTGGAACAGAAGCAAACCTTTGAGGAACAGCTGGAAAAAAGACACAAGCTCAGGAAAGGCCAGGGGTGGGACAGCACAGAGCACTTCCCAAGCAAGGGAAGTGATCCTGGCCAAGGATCCAGGGTTATATGGCAGATAAACGGGTGGTCCTTGAGGATCAGGGTCCAATAAATGGGAAAAAATGGTGCAAAGGGGTACATAGGAACCAGGGGGACTAACAGGGTTATACAGGGGTGGAACACTGGCAAAATCAACCCAGTGGGGTTCAAGGGAAGGAAGAACATTCTGGGAAAGGTACATATATGGTGAACATGGGCTGAGCAGGGTGACATAAATTTAACAAACCAACAGAACAACGAAACCTAAGAAATATTAACATGTGGCTGCACAGGGAGGAAAGCTTTTCTCACCTTAATCAAAAGGGTATCTCTCCTGTTAGCAGGTCCCTGGGCCTCCACAGGAACTCCCACCTGGATAAAGGCTGAGTGAAACAAAAATGAGGCACAGAGAAACCAAACTTCCCCAGCACCCAGGGAACGGCTGTCCCTGCTCCCAGGATGGACACAGAGATGGAGCTGAGCCCAAAGCCTGCATCCTGAGCCCATCCTGAGTCCAAAGCCTGCATCCTGAGCCCAAAACCTGCATCCTGAGCCCAAAGCCTGCATCCTGAGCCCAAAACCTGCATCCTGAGCCCAAAGCCTGCATCCTGAGCCCAAAGCCTGCATCCTGAGCCCATCCTGAGCCCAAAACCTGCATCCTGAGTCTAAAGCCTGCATCCTGAGCCCATCCTGAGCCCAAACCGTGCATCCTGAGCCCATCCTGAGCCCCAAACCTGGATCCTGAGCCCCAAACCTGGATCCTGAGCCCATCCCAAGCCCAAAACCTGCATCCTGAGGCCAGAGCTGCATCCTGAGCCCAAAACCTGCACCGTGAGCCCAAAACCTGCATCCTGAGTCTAAAGCCTGCATCCTGAGCCCATCTTGAGCCCAAAGCCAGCATCCTGAGCCCATCCTGAGCCCCAAACCTGGATCCTGAGCCCCAAACCTGGATCCTGAGCCCATCCCAAGCCCAAAACCTGCATCCTGAGCCCCAAACCTGGATCCCAAGCCCAAAACCTGGATCCTGAGACCCCCAGGATCCCACTCAGTGCTGGCCCCCTCCCAGCCCATCCCTCCTGCTGCTCTCCCCCTCACCAAGTCCCGCCGTGTTTTCCTGGACAAGGCGGGCGAGTTAAATTTACATTTTATTTGAACAATGTTTCATCTTGTTCCTCTGCGTCTCCGCTGGCGATGAGGCAGTGAGAAGCTGATGAAATTTATTCCTGCTCTTGCTGCCATGCTGTATAAATAAAGGGGAAGGAATAAAATACTTCTCCAACAGGAAGTGTGAAGGCTTTAATGCTTTGTTTAAATATGCAGTTGAGAGACTTTATTTATCACGCAGCATCTGTATGTGGCCACAGCTGAAGTTTGCTCCCTAAAATTAAAAGATCTCATTTTACAGGCATTTTTTTTTTAACCTGTGTCACACCACCAAACCTGGTGAATTTACCCTTAAATTTATGCTGGGTAAGAATCCCTTCCCAAAAAAAAAAAAAAAAGATGCCCAGAAATAGCATGGCCACTGTATTCATGTACCTCAGGTACTGTGAACTCTGGCTGGCTGCATTTCCCAAGAATAATTGGTGTATACACACACCCTGGGAGATTTATATTCCCCTGCATCTTGGGCTATATACAATATGATTTAAATGGCACAGGCACTGGAGAAAGTGGACAGTAAAGCGTACAGTATTTGAAAATAAACATAAAGCAAAATGGTTTGACATCCTATTTCACTTAAAATGTAAATGGTGAACATTCAGGGCGTGATTTACAACCTTTTTAAAAGCACAAATGTTTTGAGGTTTTTTTTTTTTTTTCTTTTTGGCCCCCTCACTCAGATGCCACAAATCAGGAAAATTCTTTGCAGCATCAAGAAGTCCCCTGTGGTGGGTTGGCTCCTTTTTGTTGCTATCCTAAGGAATGGACATGGATCCCCCAGATCAGTTTTCCTGCCTCTCTTTTTGTTTTTCCCCTCTGGTGTCCTGACTTGAAATGTGGCTGTATTGTGAATTTTAGGCTGCAGGCTCTCAGAGGGAGAGGAAAGGGATGCAATGTGTGAGGAGCCTGTTGTTCAAGAGCTCATTTTTGCAGCCTCATGCTCAGGTTTACACCTTTCCATGCTTTCCATCCTGGCTGTATCACTGCTCCCATCACAAGGGAAGTGTGGGAATCCCTAAATTCCTGACTCCTGCTGCTGCCTGCAGTCTCTGATCCAAGACAGGATCCAGCTATGCTCTCAATCTCTGGACACATCACTTTTTGGGTGTCCCTGTCTCTGCTGTATTCCAAAATAGCATCACTCTGTGCTGGTAAAATCCCTGCACCACCTTTCCAACCCTCCCTCCTCTTTACCCAGCACCAGCACAGAAAAAGTGCAGAGAGAACTCCCCTGCACTGGCTCTGCTCCCAGCAAAGCACAGGGAAGATACCTGAGAAGTTTTTACAGGATTGAGCTACTTTCATTCCCAGATCACAGAATATTCTGAGTTGGAAGTGATGCCTTGAGAGGCTGCCTAGAACAGAGGCTGGACAGAGTTAAAGGAATAAAGTAGGGATTTATTAAAAAGCCTTCAAAGGATCCACCTTAGGCAGTACAAGAGCCTGGATGAGGCTACACCCAAGATGGGACCAGGGGTCAGGAGTTTCACACTTTTATGAGTTTTGGTCCATTTCCATATTGGGTTAAATGTCCAATTCCACTTCAGGTGATGCAGTCCCACCCTCCCACATTGCTCCCCTCAATTCCCTGCTGTTTGCACTTTTGGGGCCTGAAGCTGCAGTGGTGCCCTTGGTTCTGGGGCTGGGAAAGGAATTGTTTTGTATAAACTGTGAGGAGAAGTGGCTAACACTCTATCTGAAATTCAGAGTCTTGTACCAACACAGTGCAGAATGTGGAAAACATGAAAGCTGAAACTTCAGGCATCAGAAGGAACCCACGAGCTCCAGCTCTTGAGGGAATGGTCCACATCATTTGGGAAGAACTGACTGGAACTCAAGCTCCAACACACAAACCCAAAGCACCAACAATGCCTTGTGACCCAGAGCCATCATCCACTGACCCCCACAGGGCACAAATCCATGAAATCCAGGAAATCTCCCTGCACAGAGGAGAGGAAACCACCCCACCAAAGTGCTCCTCGTGCAGCTCCATGGCACCAGCACATCCCTGTCTCAAACCACAGCTACACCACGGGGATGGCCCAAAAACACTTCCCAGCACCTCGTGTCCCTTTCCCAAGGCACTGGGGATGCAGGATGCTGCTCTGAGCATCCGTTCTGGGTGCAGGGAGGACTCTGCACCACCTGAGCACACCCTGGAGCCTCCGCCCTCCTCCTGCCCCTACAGCAGAGCCAGCCCCGAGTTTCCAACAGCACCATCCAGCCCTTAAATCTTTAATAACCTTTCCTTTCTTGACTCAGAGCACAGGAGAGTGAGCACATCTCCCCAGATCAAACCGAATCCTTAATTTAAGCAGCTGTTAATAAGGGTTAAATCTGCAGGCTGCTGTGGCCTCTGTGCTGCCTCTTCCCTGCTCTCACAATCAATGGAGCAGGGAAGCCTGAAGGGTGTCCATTTTGAAAAGCCATAATGAATCATTTTTCCTCAGCAAATCTGGCAAACTTCAATCCTGGTTCCTGCAGCCTCCCTTTCACATGTCCAAGCCCTCTGTGACACATCAAATTTAATGAGACTGCACAGACCTCAAAAAAGGGCACTGTAGCACTGCTGGGATACTTTATTAAGGAGGATCAGACAGAATGTGTTTGCTGTTTAAGAGCCTTTAAAGGCAAATTACACTTCTTTTTGGGGGGATGAGAGCCTCCCATTTTTGTGCAGTCTCTGGCCCTCCTCAAACACATCCTGCAGGCCAATTCAAACACGGAGTTAAGGTTTCTGCAAACAGGGAAAGCAGCAAAATTGGCAGCGAGGGCTGAGAGACCAGCGAGGCTCGATTGAAGGTTGTGGGGTAGGACACACACAAAGAAACGTGTTATTTCACAAAATAATAATAATAATAATAATAATAATAATAATAATAGTAATAATCTGCCTCTGACAAGCTGTGTGAGGGAACACCCTACACTGCTGGCAGGTGCTGCCCTTCTAGGTCCAGGGAAAGGCCAAATTAACCCTCTCTGGCTGGTGGAGAGGTGGGAAATAAACTTTCTAGAAACATCATAAAATCCTAAAATGATTTGGGTTGGAAGGGATCTTAAAGCCCATCCAGTCTCTGCTCTCAAGGTGGATGATGTGAGATATGTGCTGAGCCATCCTTGGGGAAAAACTGGGGCAGCCCATGAAGAATGGGGAAAATGAAACCTTCTTTTTATTTTAATGTCCATATCAATAAATAGAATCACCAGAACCAGGCAGAGTTCAGTCTGCAGACTCCAGATTTTAGGGCAGGGGAGGCTCTTTGGTTTTGCTTGATCCTTGATGCTAAGAGGTACAATATGAAATCCTGGATGACTTCAGGAGCTTTTTTTGGCCATAACCAGCTCAGGCTGTGTCCTTACAGACTTTTTTTTCCCCTCAGAAAACCCCATTCTGTGCGAGGACTCAGCGCTGCAACTTTTGTTGGAGACTGCAGCAGTCTCGTGGCTTAGCAACCTCCTGCTTAATTCAGAGCATCTCTTTTGAGATCATCGTGTTCAGCTCCTCTGTGTCCACCTCTGGCCACGTCCAGCTCTAAAATGAGCTGTAATTTATTTCAGCAAGTGCCCAGGCTGCTGGACAAGGCAGCAGAAAGCCAAAATGTCTCTCTCATCCTATGGATTCTGACCTCATTGGGGTTTATGGGGAAATATAAAAATTGGACTGGCTTCCAGAGAGCTCTCAAGGGTGCCTAAAGAAGAGAGTCTGTGTCTCAGAAGATTTTTATGTGACTAGAGGAAAATGGTGACATTTTTACCTTGTTGGAGTAAGGACCCAGCCTTCCAAAAAGTGCAGTGAGGAATGAAATCACGTACACATCACAAATGCTTTGGTTGAGGGATAAACCCAGAGACATTTCCTATGTCAGGACAACTCAGGCAGAACCTGTGGAAGGTTTAATTTGACTTTTCTTCTCCATCCTTGGCTGTCTGAGGAGGTTTGGGGCTCGGCACAACGAACTCAGTGGCGATTTGGATCCAGGTCACATTTTCTCTGAGCCACCTGCGTTTGGAGTCACAGGAAGAGTGTGGTTAATGGATCAGTTTAATGACATCAGTTCTGATCCATCTCTAATTAAGGGCTCTGCCAGGAATACAGTCAAGCAATTCTAATGGCCCAGAGGAAAAATTGTGAAGTCAGGTAATGAAATTTGCTTATTAGACAAAATGGGAAGAAGGAGTGCAGGGGCACAGAAATCAATAGGGAAAGCAGGGCAGCAGCATTTCCCAAGCCCTGCACATGGAGAGAGCCCAGCTAATGAAGTTCAGTGCTTACAAGTGGAATAACAAAACCCTGCCCTGCTCACAGCCCTGAGGATGTTCACCTGGAAAAGGTCCAGTTTCTGTGAACTTCTAAACAGTTTGTTCCACACTCCAGCTTCCTCAGCTGGAGGATTTCATCACTGCTGGGGTTGTGTGTCTCCCAGGGCTTTTAGAGGCAGCTCCATGTCTCCTTCTAGAGCCAGGTCCCTTCTAGCAGTGCCTGTGGTGGGATATTCCAGGATTTATAGCCAGGATGGTGGCACAGCTCTCTGGGATGGAGAAAAGCAGGGTCACACCTGTAGCCTGGAAACTTCTTGGATAAATGCCATAATGGCCCCTGTTAGATCCCAATAACCATTGTGACATAAGTATCCCTGGAAAATTATTCACCTATGGCCTTTTTAACCAAGGAACTTTTCAATCTGTTCCCATCTCACCCTTTCCAGTGGAAGGTGTCCCCGCCAGTGGCAGGGGTTGGAATGAGAGGATCTTTTAGGTCCTTCCCAACACAAATTATTCTGGGATTCTGTGATTAGCACAGAGAAGATGCAGGTAAAAAAAAATACAAAAACAGAACAGAGAAGCGTGGATGCTGCCAAAAAATCAAAACCTATTTATTCTATGGTGATCTACAGAATGCTGGGGAGGGAAGTATTTATAGGTGGGATAGATAAAGCTCCAAACCCTTCACTTGCAGGCTGGTAGGAGAGGAACAAACCAAATTCCTTGATGGCTTTTTTTTTTTTTTTTTTTTTTTTTTTTTTTTTTTTTTTT